>QRFJ01000132.1:1945826-2149586 GCA_006176705.1 Cocos nucifera
GAACATGGAGGAAGTAAACGTGTTCGTCTCCTAAACAGAGCATAGTGAGATGGGCCTCATTTCTATCTAGATGGGAATGGGGGTGGTTGAGAGAGCCCTGACATACGTGTCCTGTTATATTGTTTCCCTGGTGGTATTAGTGTCCGTTTAGTGAATAGAGAAACCTCATCCTAACGCTCGAGTAACAGTTCGATAGGTTCGTTCATTACCTAAATGGCGATGGAGGGAGAGGTTCTGATAATCGCGCCCTATGCTGCCCAGCGCCCCGTTAGGAATAGGAGAGAACCTCGTCCTAGGACGTGTAGCAAATCTAAAACGCGAACCTTCCGAAGTCGAGGCAGGTCAGAGTAAGTACTCTCCGAGGCAACCTCGACTGTAGGAGATAAAGATCTCCCCTGAGCATCCGCATCGACCTCGGCCGCAAGAGATAAGTGATCTCCCCGTGAAGGTCCCGGGCCAACCTCGGCTTACAGGAGATAAAATCTTCCACGGAGCGCCCGCATCAAAACCTCGGCCAAGAGATAAAATCTCTCTCGAGCGATCGAGTCAACCTCGACTAGAGATTAGATCTCTCTCGAGCGACCGTACAATCTTGGTCATAGAGTAAGAATCTATCCTGAGCGATCGAGTCAACCTCGGCTAGAGATAAGAAGATCTCTCCGAGAGGAGATCGAGCCCAACCGCGGTAGACGATAAGATTCTCTTCCGAGCGATCGGTGAACAGACCTAACGAGCCAACCTCGGCTAAAGAAAGATCTCTCTCCTGAGCGAGCCGCGTCAACCTTCAGCTTGCAGAAAATGAGAATCTCCCTCGAGTCGAGCCTCTGGTTGTGAGGAGAGAGAATCTCCCCCGAGTCAGCCTCGATCGTGGTGTACAATTATCGCCCTGAGGAGCTCAACCTTCGACCTCGACCGTAGGAGGCAAGATCTACTTCAAACCTCGGTGAAGAGTGAAATCTTCTCAGCTTTCAACTTCAACCAACTTTAGCTGGAGATGAGATCTCTTCCCGGAGCTTCAATCTGAACAACATGGAGCTTGGAAGAGGACTTCGAGATCACCTTTTTCTGCACTCCCTTCTTTGAGTTCAAACTCAGGAGTGGGGGGAACTATTATTAGGGATAATATTTCACTCCTACTGAGAGTCCAGCCTCGAGTCTTCCTAACGCAATTGGTTCCATGGCAAGAACTTCAGCGGATGGACTCTTAAGTCGAACTCTCTTCAGTGGCCCGAACTTCTTCGAACTTCTAGCGGTCGAACTCCTTCGGACTTTCAGTGGCCGGTCTTAGCCGAACTCCTTCAGCTGGTCGAACTGCTCAGCGGTCGAACTCCTTCGAACTTTTCAGCGGTCCGGGATTCAAAGCCAAACTTTTACAGCCGACCGAACTGCTCAGCGGTCGAACTCCTTCGGACTCAACAGCGGCTAGGCCTTTAGCCGAACCGACAGCGCCAAACTTCTTACGATCGAACTCCAGTCGGCAATCCCAACATTCCCTCGGTTGAACTTCCTCAAGAGCCGGACTCTTCCCAGAATTCCCTGGTTAGACTTCTTCAAAGCCGTACTCCCCCAGACATCCCCTCGACCGAACTCAAGTCAAGTACCGCTCCCAGACACCCTCGACCGGACTTCTTCAAGAACCGAGCTCCTCCCAAACACCTCCTTCGGTCGGATTCCTGGATCCCTCCTTCAGACGGATGCCTAACGAAGGCCGAACTCCTTTCGGTTCCTTCAGCTATTGTCCTTTCGGACGACCCTCTTTTCACCATATTTCCTTCGAAAGTCCGAACTCCTCCAAAGGGTGAAGCGATCCACTACCAAGCGGTGATGGCTGTCACCATCAATCTATTGCAGGCGGCACTGCAAGGTTGCCCTCCCCCGGGACTGACTCCATCAGACCTCGAGCGGCCCGCTTACCTACAGTCTGCAACTATCACCATCAAGCTCCGCCTATAAAAAGGACCTCCAATAACCTAACCTTAATCCTAAGCTCTCCTCTCTCTTCTCTAAACTCTGTCGACTCAATTTCAGAGCCACCCATTTCTTGTTGGCTAAGACTGCTTGATCATCAAGGGTTCTGCGACCGACCGCCCCACCGACTCTGATGGTGGAATTTTATTTTGCAGCTCCCAACGGTGACCTTGTCCACTTCGCTCCAACTGATTCCGGCGACTTCCAAATTTTGCGTCAATATAGGATGTCATAATTTTTTTGGATTCATAAAAAGGAAAGGTATTTAATCATTTAAAATTTATAAAAAATTTTCAATAATTAAAATACCTCTTCCTTCTTTTATGGCATCCATGTGGTCAATTATATGTTTTTTATGTAAAATATTAATATCTCATGAGATTCATAATAATATGATTAGAGGAATATCATAATTTTTTCAGAAGAGAAAAGTGCATTTTTCATATTCAAAATTTTTAAATCAAAAATAAAATTATAGATATAAATATATATTAAAAATGATTAGTGTGTACTCAATCACTGTGGGACATTTTTTTTTGCACTATACATATAGTGCATAAAGAATTACCTCTTTTGGATGATTGAATGTGATTGATTGTTGTTGACCTCCAAATAAGTCTAGTGGATCTTTTATCAAGTTTTTGTCATGAACATGAAAGCTAGATTGTACCATATTCTTATATTGACATTGCAACACTTAAAATCCCATCAAAAAGAATTCATCAAGAGATATTATTTAAATTTCTTAATCAATAAAAATATCCAAGCTATTCTGAATACATGAAAAAAAAAATAAAATATATATTATATGGATCTTTATAGGTACAATTTTTTATGTGCGCTAGCATAAAACCACTTGACCCTTGCAAAACTTTTCATGTATCTTACCGTTTCTTGTTGTCCGTCTGAGTTCTCCTGCCGCATGAGATATTCAGACAAAGGAAACACTCCAAACTTATTCCCAAACAGTGTTCCCATATCTTGCCCCAGTTAGTTTGCCGACAAAGTGTTTTCAAAAGGCCACTGGTCTGGGTTTGGGTGTGCGCATTGGCGTGGGTATATAGTGGTTGCAATTCACGCTACAATCCCACTGGTGAGCAATCATATGACCACAAACCGGAATGACCACGAAGTCAAATTGTGTCGCGTGTATGACCAGTCAGGGAGGAGCAAATTTTGATATAATTATTTTAAAAATATTATAAATATTATCTAATAGTATATATTAATTTTAAATTCTCATAGTATAAAATTTTAATTAATTAATAGTTTGAACCCAACTCTCTATCCCCACGTCTTAGATTCAAATTCAAATCCATAATGTTATAAAGTTTTATTTTTATTTATTTATTTTAATTTTATAATTGAATCTTTAGAATTAAATAATTGGCTACACCATTATATTGCAGTGGCTACTTGGCCACTTCCTTGTACAGAAAAAGAAATAAATATGGACATTGGTAGGAGAAGAAAATGGCTTGCCCGCAACTAGCCAATTTGAAAAATTAAAATATAATTAAAAGCATTTTAAATGTGTTGACTTTGAAAAATAATTTGTGACCAAACATCTTATGATTATATATATAGTCTCTATATAGGAGAGATTTATGTTTGAAATATGGATGATGACATCTGCATTATTCTCCAAAACAAGAAAGAAGAAAAGATAGTCCATTGTTATATTATTATTATTATTTGTTGCTCGAAAGTGTATATAAGAAACCCATCAATTTGTAGAAAATAAAATAGGAAGAAAAAAAACAAAACAATAAGTAGAGATCAACACATCTATACAATTACATTAAAACAAAAAAAAAGCTAGTGCTCTTCTAGCCCGACAAGTGTCGAGCATCAATATGCCAACATGTCACACATCTTATTTTACTACATGTTTTTTCATTCAATGGCTTGATTTAAGATGGCTAATGTTTAGAAATTAAAAAAAAAAAAAAAAACAAACTTGCGTGGATCATGGAGCCTACTTATTGGGTTGTCATTAAGGAGGGGGAGACATTGATCTTCTCTCATAATTCTGTTTCAATCTCCATATATCATCCAACCAATGAACTCAATATTATTAATATAAGATTATCAGACATTGAAAATAAAAAAAGAAAGAAAGAAATGATAAATCCGTGTGTAAAAATCCACTTGCTGGATGATATGGACCCAGTTAATTGTGTGACCAAGGCTAATTAGGAGACAGGAGTTCTAATAATTTTTCTAAGATATGCATCTAACTATTGGATAATAGATGTGTTGGAGAGAGCAATCGAAGATCTAGCGGCTTAAAGAGTAGTGATTGTGGCCTGGGAGTCATAGGATGTCAATTACATACTAGTGATAGATATGTTGGAGGTGAATTGATCAGCAAAAAAAGATCAGATTTCTCCTGAGAAGAGAGAGAAAGAGAGAAGGAGAGAGAGAGACGAGAGAGAGGAAGAATCTATATATAATTCCTTCTGTCATGGTAGGCGGCAACCATTGTGGAAGAAAAAGACTTCATCAGACTATTTAGGTGGTTGCGCAAGTGTGCTGCAGCGTCCAGCCCTTGCTGCATCCATCTGAGAAAGGAAGATTCTGTATGCATTATCTTTTTTTTAATACCTATCAGAGCATGGGGTTTGCTATGAGTATTCTTTCTTTTCCGTGCTGCATCGTGTGGAAGAGAAATGATTTATTCTGGTCAACACTATTGATATCATGGATGGTGGGATTTTGGAAAGATTTTGTAGCATCCATCTCTCTGTGTTGTTATATATTATATATATATATACACACACATTTTACATCAAGCAAACAACTGTGACAGCCTATATGTGGTGTTGTATAGCCTTTCCCTCTTCCATGCCGAATCATGTGGAAGAGAGATCATGGTTGTAATCAAACACTGTTGATCATGTGATGGATGTTGAATTTTGGGAAAGGTTGCTACATTAGTAGCTATCAAACGATTTGTTTGTCGGACCTCATCCTAACGCGAGTAAAGTCGAAGGTCTCGTTTCATCTAGAATGGATGGAGGAGAGGTTCTGATAACGGCCCTATGTGCCCCCACAGCCCGTTAGGAATAGGAGGAGAACCTCGTCCTAACGTGAGCAAAGTCTAAAACCGAACTTCGAAGTCGGCAGGAGATAAGATCTCTCCCGAGGCAACCTCGACTGTAGGAGATAAGATCTCCCCCGAGCATCCGCATCGACCTCGGCCGCAAGAGATAAGATCTCCCGTGAAGGTCCGGGCCAACCTCGGCTACAGGAGATAAAATCTTCCACGAGCGCCCGCATCAACCTCGGCCAGAGATAAAATCTCTCTCGAGCGATCGAGTCAACCTCGACTAGAGATAAGATCTCTCTCGAGCGACCGTGACAATCCTTGGTCAGAGATAAGATCTATCCTGAGCGATCGAGTCAACCTCGGCTAGAGATAAGATCTCTCGAGAGAGATCGAGCCAACCTCGGCTAGAGATAAGATCTCTTCCGAGCGATCGGGACAACCTACGAGCCAACCTCGGCTAAAGATAAGATCTCTCCTGAGCGACCGCGTCAACCTCAGCTGCAGAAAATGAGATCTCCCTCGAGTCGACCTCGGTTGTAGGAGAGGAGATCTCCCCCGAGTCAGCCTCGATCGTTGGTGACAATATCGCCCCTGAGGAGCTCAACCTTCGACCTCGACCGTAGGAGGCAAGATCTACTTCAACCTCGGTGGAAGATGAAATCTCTTCCAGGCTTCAACTTCAACATCAACTTTAGCTGGAGATGAGATCTCTCCCGAGCTTCAATCTGAACCAACATGGAGCTTGGAAGAGGACTTCGACAGTCACCTTTTCTGCACTCCCTTCCTTTGAGTTTCAAACTCAGGAGTGGGGGGGACTATTATTAGGGATAAATTTCACTCCTACTGAAGTCCAGTCCGATGCTCAGCTTAACGCAATTGGTAGCCATGGAAGAACTTCAGCGGATGGATCTTAGTCGAACTCCTTCAGTCGGCCGAACTTCTTCGAACTTCTAGCGGTCGAACTCCTTCGGACTTTCAGTGGCCGGGTCTTAGCCGAACTCCTTCAGCTGGTCGAACTGCTCAGCGGTCGAACTCCTTCGAACTTTCAGCGGTCGGATCATAGCCAAACTTTTACAGCCGACCGAACTGCTCAGCGGTCGAACTCCTTCGGACTCACAGCGGCTAGGCTTTAGCCGAACTCCACAGCGGCCAAACTTCTTAGCGATCGAACTCCAGTCGGACAACTCCCAGACATTCCCTCGGTTGAACTTCCTCAAGAGCCGGACTCTTCCCAGACATTCCCTTGGTTAGACTTCTTCAAGAGCCGTACTCCCCCAGACATCCCCTCGACCGAACTCAAGTCAAACGCCTCCCAGACATCCCCTCGACCGGACTTCTTCAAGAACCGGACTCCTCCCAGACACCTCCTTCGGTCGGATTCCTGGATCCCTCCTTCAGACGGATGCCTAAGAAGGCCGAACTCCTTTCGGGTTCCTTCAGCTATTGTTCCTTTCGGACGACCCTCTTCAGCCATATTTCCTTCGAAAGTCCGAACTCCTCCGAAATGGGTGACAGCGATCCACTACCAAGCGGTGATGGCTGTCACCATCAATCTATTGCAGGCGGCACTGCAGATGGTGCCTCCCCCCGGGACTGACTCCATCAGACCTCGAGCGGCCCGCTACCTGACAGCTGCAACTATCACCATCAAGCTCCGCCTATAAAAAGGACCCTCCAGATACGCTAACCTTAAGCTCTAAGCTCTCCTCTCTTCTTCTCTAAACTCTGTCGAACTCATTTCAGAGCACTCCATTTCTGTTGGCTAGAGCTGACTTGATCATCAGAGGGTTCTGCCGGAGCCACCGCCCCACCGACTCTGGATGGAATTTTATTTTGCAGGTCTCCAACGGTGACCTTGTCCACCTTCGCTCCAACTGATTCCGGCGACTTCCAAATTTTGCGTCAATATAGGATGTCATAATTTTTCTTTTGGAAGTCATAAAAAGGAAGAGGTATTTTAATCATTAAAAATTTATAAAAATTTTCAATAATTAAAATACCTCTTCCTTCTTTATGGCATCCCATGGTCAAATTATGATTTTTTATGTAAAATCATAATATGCTCATGAGATGTCATAATAATATGATTAGAGGATATCATAATTTTTTCAGAAGAGAAAGTGCATTTTCATCATTCAAAATTTTAAATCAAAAAATAAAATTATAGATATTAAATATATATTAAAAAATGATGGTTGTGTGACTCAATCACATGGGACGATTTTTTTTTTGCACTACATATAGTGCATAAAGAATTACTCTTTTGGATGGATCTGAATTGATTGATTGTGGTTGACCTCCAAATAAGTCTAGTGGATCTTTTATCAAGTTTTTGGCATGAACATGAAAGCTAGATTGTACCATATTCTTATATTGACATTGCAACAACTTAAAATCCCATCAAAAAGAATTCATCAAGAGATATTATTTAAATTTCTTAATTTCATAAAAATATCCAAGCTATTCTGATACATAATTAATAAAAAATTAAATATATATTTATATGGATCTTTATAGGTACAATTTTTTATGTGCGCTAGCATAAAACCACTTGACCCCTTGCAAAACTTTTCAGTGATCTACCTTTCTTGTTGTCCGTTCTGAGCTCTCCCTGCCGCATGAGATATATCAGACAAAAGGATAACACTCCAAACAATCCACCAAACAGTGTTCCCCATATCTTGCCCATGTTAGTTTGCCCGACAAAGTGTTTTCCAAAAGGCCATGCCACCACCTCCATCGCTTACAATCAACCACCTGGGAGCAATCATATGAGCCACACAGCCGGGATATGATCCACGAGTCCACAATTGCTGTGTCGCGTGTATGACTGCAGTCAGGGACGGAGCCAAATTTTGATATAATATTTTTAAAAATATATAAATATTATCTAATATATATATATAATTTTAAATTCTCATAGTATAAAAAATTTTAATTAATTTAATAGTTTGAACTCCAACTCTCTATCCCCACGTCTTAGATTCAAATTCAAATCCATAATGTTATTAAGTTTATTTTTATTTATTTATTTTAATTTATATATTGAATCTTTAGAATAAAAATTCTGGCTACACCATTAATTGCAGTGGCTACTTTGGCCAGCTCCTTGTCACAAGAAAAAAGAAATAAATATGGACATTGGTAGGAGAAAGAAAATGGCTTGCCCGCACTAGCATTTGAAAAATTAATATAATTAAGAATGCATCTTAAGATGTGTGACTTGAAAAATAAATTTGTTGACCAAACATCTTATGATTATATATATAGTTCTCTATATAGGAGAGATTTATGTTTGAAATATGGATGATGCATCTGCCATTATTCTCCAAAACAAGAAAGAAGAAAAGATAGTCCATTGTTATTATTATTATTATTATTTTTGCTCGAAAGTGAAGATCAAGAAACCCATCAATTTGTAGAAAATAAAATAGGAAGAAAAAAAACAAACAATAATAGAGATCAACACATCTATACAATTACATTAAAAAAAAAAAAAGCTAGTGCTCTTCTAGCCCGACAAGTGTCGAGCATCCAATATGCCACATGTCACACATCTTATTTACTACATGTTTTTCATTCAATGGCTGATTTAAGATGGCTAATGTTTAGAAATTAAAAAAAAAAAAAAAAAAAAACACTTGCTGGATCATGGAGCCTACTTATTGGGGTTGTCATTAAGGAGGGGGAGACATGATCTTCTCATAATTCTGTTCAACTACCATATATCATCCAACCAATGACTCAAATATTATAATATAAGATATCAGACATTTGAAAATAAAAAAAGGAAAGAAAAAATGATCAAATCCGTGTGCTAAAAATCCACTTGCTGGATGATAGGACCCAGTTAATGGGTGACCAAGGCTATTAGGAGACAGGATCTTCTAATAATTTTTTCTAAGATATGCATCTAAACTATTGGATAATAGATGGTTGGAGAGAGCAATCGATAGATCTAGCGGCCTTAAAGAGTAGTGATTTGGGCCTGGAGTCATAGGAGGTCATACATACTAGTGATAGATATGTTGGAGGTGATTGATCAGCAAAAAAAGATCAGATTTCTCCTGAGAGAGAGAGAAAGAGAGAGAGAGAGAGAGAGAGAGAGAGAGAGAATCTATATATATCCTTCTGTACATGGTAGGCGGCAACCATGTGTGGAAGAAAGAAGACTCATCAGACTATTTAGGTGGTTGCTGCAAGTGTGCTGCAGCCGTCCAGTCCCTTGCTGCATCATCTGAGAAAGGAAAGATTCTGATGCATCTATCTTTTTTTTTTAATACCATCAGAGCAATGGGGGTTGCTATGATAGTCTTTCTTTTTCCGTGCTGCATCGTGTGGAAGAGAAATGATTTATCTCTGGTCAACACTATTGATCATCATGGATGGTGGGATTTTTGGAAAGATTTGTAGCCATCCATCTCTCTGTGTGTGTATATATATATATATATATATACACACACATTTTACCATCAGAGCAACAACTGTGACAGCCTATATAGTGGTTGTTGTGATAGCCTTCCTCTTTCCATGCCGAATCATGTGGAAGAGAGGATTCATGGTTGATCAACACTGTTGATCAGTATGGATGGTGGAGTTTTGGGAAAGGTTGCTACATAGAGCAGTCAACGATTTTTCGATCGGGAATCATCGTGGACAGGTTTGCTGCAAGGCTTTGGCAGCCTTCCACGGTGGTTGAACTAAGAAAGAAGACTGATGGTTATGAGAATATCGGGTTCGCTGGTTTTAATTTTTCAAGTTAGGGTTATAGGACTCAGGTTGAGGATATCTAGGTGATTTTATTTTGTATTAACAAGTTCAAATTCATGGATTTGGGCATGTGGGTTTGGATCATTGGTTTACTGGGTTTCGGGTTGTTGGATATTAGAGTGTTGGTTATTGGGTTATTGGATTATAGGGTTAACGAGTTTGTGATAGCGAGTAGCAAGTTATTGGGTTGTTGGGTTTCAGGTTGCGGGTTATTGGTTATAGAATGTGGTTTAACCGGATCAAGATTGGGTTAAGGTTGGGTTAGATTGGGTTGGGTTGGGTCTACTATGAATGGGATTGTGTCCGATTAGGGCTATGATGACCAGTTGGGTTGGCGTTGTGGTTTGGGTTAGGTTTAGCTTAGGGTTAAGGTTAGGGTTAGGATTAGGATTAGGGGATGAAGATGATGGTGGAGAGAGCTAGAGTTTCCGATTGGAAAGAGGCCCAGGGAAGAGGATAGTTTGTGATAGAGTTACGGTAGAATTGGGATTCGAATTAGGGCTCAAGAGTGGGGATGGTGGTGGAGAGAGTTAGGATTTCGGATTATGGAGGCACACACAAGTTGGGTTAGAGTTACAAAGGTGGGAAAGAGAGATGGTGGTGGAAATGGTTAGGACTGGGGTTGATGGACAGTCGAGTGGAAGATGGAGATGGCTAGCGATCGAGCTAGGTTTAGGGCTAGGGTTTGGGTTGCAAAGGTGGGGATGGTGGACGAGAGGTCCATCGATTGGATTTGGGATGGGTTGGAGAGAGAGAGTGGTTGAGGGATATAAGAAAGAAAAATAATGTTGATTGGAGAAGAGGGTATTGAAAAATATATCCTAAAGTTAATCATCTAAATTATAGATGGTTGAACTAAATATAATTATACTTAAATTATTAATAAATAAAATTATTATTTTGATATTTTCATTATTTTGTGCATCTTCTTGTAATTAACTCTTCTATGATAAAGTCCTTAAGACTATTTAGACTCGACAAAGGAGGATTTATCGTTTAGTCCTTAAATGTGTTCGCGATCAAATAATTCATTGTTACTCAGGACGACAACGTATCGAGTATAGATCACCGTGTGCCATAAATGTTGGTTGTCCTCTAAACCAAGAAGTATGAAAATACTGTTATGGCATGTAAGTGAAGTGTAGGAATATATTTCACTGAACATGATCCAACTATGAAGCTCTCTACTGTCAAGAGTTGCTTGCGAAGGATATGGATATAAGTATCCATTAGACCTGAGAAAATCATGATGACTTGCAAGCAACTCACTGCACTTAGGTATCGACACCTGAATTTCTAATTCAGTAATGAAAGGCTATTGAGTATAGTTAAGTACTTGTAAAGTTGGTGTGTGAGTCAAAATAGGATTGACCCCTCTAAGTTACTACAAGAAATTCCATCTTTTGCAATGAAATTATTTGCGACGAAAAAAATTTCATTGCAAATAAAGTTATTTATGACGAAACTAATTTTTCATCATAAATAATCGATTATTTATAATAAAAAATTAGTTTCATCATAAATAATCAATTATTTATAATAAAAAATTAGTTTTGTCATAAATAATCTTTTATTTGTGATGAAAAATTTTCATCATAAATAATCTTCTATAAATAAAATACTAAAAATTAAAAAACCTAGATTATTTATGATGAAATATTTTCATCTTAAATAATCAATAATTTATGATGAAAAATAATATTGCATCATAAATAATTAATTATTTATATAAAAATTTTCATCATAAATAATCTACCATAAATAAAATATTAAAAAAATAAAAATATTGGATTATTTATGATGAAAAATTTTTATCATAAATAATCAATTATTTAAGATGTAAAATAATTTTACATCATAAATAATTAATTATTTATGATAAAAATTTTTCATCATAAATAATCTATCATAATTAAAATATTAAAAAAATAAAAAGGATAGATTATTTATGATGAAAAATTTTCATCATAAATAATCGATTATTTATGATGAAAAAATTTCATCATAAATAATCGATTATTTATGATGCAAAATAATTTTACATCATAAATAATCAATTATTTATGATGAAAAATTTTCATCATAAATAATCTACTATAAATAAAATATTAAAAAAATAAAAAGGTTAGATTATTTATAATGAAAAATTTTTATTTTAAATAATTGATTATTTATGATATAAAATAATATTGCATCATAAATAATCTACTATAAATAAAATATTAAAAAAATATAAAAAGGCTAGATTATTTATGATAATTTTTTTTATCATAAATAATCAATTATTTATGATAAAAACTAATTTTATGTCCTAAATAATCTATCATAAATAAAATATTAAAAAAATAAAAAGGTCAGATTATTTATGATGAAAAATTTTCATTGTAAATAATTGATCATTTACGATGCAAAATAATTTTGCATCTCAAATAATCGATTATTTATGATAAAAAATTTTCATCATAAATAATCTATTATAAATAAAATATTAAAAAAATAAAAAGGTTGAATTATTTATAATGTAACTTTTTCATCATAAATAATCGATTATTTACAACATAAATTAATTTTGCATAAAAAATAATCTATTATTTTGATGAAAAAGTTACATCATAAATAATCTATTATAAATAAAATATTTTAAAAAATAAAAAATTAGATTATTTATGATAAAAAATTTTATTTATGTCATAAATAATCTGACCAAAATTTTAAATTTTAAAAATAGAAAAATAAGAACTATTTTAAAAATAAAAAAAGGGTAAAAATGTGCCATGCATGATCGATGTGACAGGCTTGTAGGATGCGAGCGTGTCCACGATTAGCTAACCTACAGGCAAATTAATATTTTTTTCTAATTTTTTTAAAAATTAATATTTTTTTTTAAATTAGTATTTTTTTAAAAAAAAATATTTTTTAATATTGTATAATTTTAAAAATTAAAGTTCATCTTCATCATTTATTATTTAAGTAATTATTATATAAGTATTGTCACAAAAGATAACCTCAATCTGATAGCTCTAGCTTTGTAGATCGATAAAATTTAATTTCGACGGTCATGAACGACCGTATGATGATCTGATAGATAGAAACTACCGATAGATCAAAAATTTTATAATGATAATCTCTATAATATTTATAGCATACTATCAAAATTTTACTTTAATCGAATATAATTATCATAGTTAATTTAGTACAAAATGATTTAGATCGTTAAATAAAAAATGAGTGATCAAAAGGCCAAATGGCATCCGATTAAGGCAATTTTTTAGATAAATGATCTTTGCTACTACTTTCATCATTTATATGGTGATGATCATAAAATTAAAGTTATATATATATGAACCATTCATGTTAAGTAGATCTTATAAAAATACAAGCATAATTACTTAAGGACCTTAAGAATATGTATCAAGAGACATGTAGTTTTGGATTGTTCATATATATGTAGTTTGAATTTTATGATCCTCATACAAATGATCAAAGTATTAGCAAGGATCATTTATCTAAAAAATTATCTTAATCAAACATCGTTTGACCTTTTGATCACTCATTTTTTATTTAATGGTCCAAATCATTTCGTACTAAATTAACGGTGATAATTATATCTGATTGAAGTAAAATTTTGATAGTATGCTATAAATATTATAAAGATCATCATTATAAAATTTTGGATCCATCGATGGTTTCTATCTATCAGATCATCATACGATCGTTCGTGATCGTCGAAATCAAATTTTATCGATCTACAAAGCTAGAGCTATCAGATCGAAGCAATCTTTTATGATGATATTCACACGATAATTACTTAAATAATGAATGATGAAGATGGACTTTAATTTTTAAAATTATGTAATATTTAGAGAATAATATTTTTTTAAAAGAATACTAATTTTTAAAAAATTAAAAAAAATTAATTTGCCCATGGGCTAGCTAATAGTAGATATGCTTGCACCGCTCAACCCCATCACATCGCCATGCATAGCATATTTTTATCTTTTTTTAAAAAAAATTTCTTCGCCAAAAATTTGATGATTATTTAAATTATTTATATATAAAAAATTATTTATGATGAAAAAGGATATTCCATCATAAATAAAGGTTATTTGCAATAAAAATATATTTTCATCATAAATAATTTTTATTTATGATAAAAAAATTATTTTTCATTGTAAATACTCTCATCTTTTTTTGTTCTTGAAAATTATTTATTTACCAAAAAGTATTTATGATAAAAATATCCATCATAAATAAATTTTATTTATGATGGAATATACTTTTTCATCATAAATAATTTTTATTTATGATGCAAATTTTTTCATCATAAATATTTTTAATTTTTTATTTTTAGAATTATTTATTTATAAAAAAATATTTTTGATAAAATTTTCATCGCTAATAAATATTATTTATGATAAAAATTAATTTTTAATCATAAATAATTTTATCAAATATTTTAATATTTTTTTGAGAGAGTTTTCTTGAAAAAAAATGATAAAAATTATTAGCGATGAAATATTTTTTCCATCGCTAATAAATCTTTTAGCGATGAAATTTTGTCACTAAAATTTTGCCACTAAAATTCTTTAAATATCCCCTCCCACAACATTCACACGAAACCCACTCTCTTCCCGAAACCCACTCTCGCCCGCCTTATCGTCTTCTCTCTCTCCCCCTCCTCCTTCACTTCCATCAGCTAGCGACCTGTTCTCCCAGTGCTGCCATCGTTGCTGGCATTGTTGCCGCCGCCATTATCACTGTGTGCCATCGACGGTATATATATTTTTGTTCTCCTTCAATCGTTCGGGCTGGGGGGTCGTGGGTGCCGTACGTGCGGTGGCCATTGGCCGGCGGTGGCTAGTGGTGGGTGGCGGAGTGTAAAGGATGGGTGCCAGCTGCAGGAGGTGAGGGGTGCGTGGGGTGCAGGGTCGCAGGGTGGTGGTGACGGGATCATGGGTTGGAGGCCGTAGGTGGCGAACGGTGGGTGCGGAGGGTGTAGGCTGTTGGTGGTGGGGGGCCGCATGGGTTGCGAGGCCGTTGGTCGGTGGTGACGAGTGGGTTGGAGGACCGCAGGCACCGATTGTGGGCGATGGAGGGGCATCACAGATCGGATGGGGGGCTGTAATGGTGTTCGGGCGCTGCAGGGAGTGGAGGTCCACGGGGGGTGGGGCGTGGAGGGGTTGCGGTGGCTGGTTGGGTGGGGGGCCATGGGTGGTGGGTGGTGGAGGGGCACCGTTGGGGGTAGGAGGCAAAGGGGCTTAATCAATTTTTAATTTTTAATAAATAATAATAATAAAATAACATCATAATGATAATAACCATAATAATAATAATAAATAGTAAAAATAGTAATATTAATAATATTAATAAGAGTAAAAGTAGTAGTAGTAATAATAATAATAATAGTAATAATAATAATGATGATGATAATAATATTAATAATAATAATGATAATAATAATCATAGTAATAATAGTAGTTAGAATAATAATAATAATAGTAAATATAATAATAATAATAATAAGTGTAAAAGTAGTAATAATAATAAAAATAATAATAATAGTAATAATAATAATAGTAATAGTAGTAGTTAGAATAATAATAATAGTAAATATAATAATAATAATAAGAGTAAAAGTAATAATAATAATGAAAATAATAATAATAGTATTGGTGTAGAATCTGGTTAACGTCGGATTGAGCTGGAGTTGGGAAAGAAGAGGTCGTCATCGGTAACCTGCAAAATAAAGTTCCATCCAGAGTCGGTGGTGGTAGCTCTGGCAGGATCTT
This sequence comes from Cocos nucifera, assembly GCA_006176705.1. Classification (NCBI taxonomy): domain Eukaryota; kingdom Viridiplantae; phylum Streptophyta; class Magnoliopsida; order Arecales; family Arecaceae; genus Cocos; species Cocos nucifera. The sequence goes on from QRFJ01000132.1 coordinate 1,961,406, forward strand.
TCGACGATCAAGTCAGCTCTTCTGACCAACAGAAATGGAGTGCTTAGGCAATAATTCAGCAAGATTTTAGAAAAAAGAAGAGAGCTTAGAGAAAACGTATCTGGAGAATCTCTTTTTATAGACGGAGCCTATCGTAACCGTCCAGTAGTTGGCCACTCGAGGTCATATGAAATTTATTATGGAGAGAGGTGTCGCTCGTAATAAACTAATAATGACAGTCGTAACCATCCGGTAGTGGGGTCACCTATAGCAAACTGATGAATGACAATCGTAACCATCCGATAGTGGAATCGTCTGTTCGTTGAGATTTAATAGTCGAAGTCCGGAGAAAGCAGATATTGGTTGGTGAAGAACTTTGACATATATCAATTTCAGAAGAGTTCGAACTCCTAAAAGAAATATGGCTAGAGGAAATCATTTGGAAGGAATACTACTAGAAATCTGAAAGTAATCTGCTAAAGAAATCCAGATGAAGTTTGACTAAAGAAGAAGTCCAGAAGGAGTTCGGCTCCTAGAGAAATCCGACTGAAGAAAAGGTCCGGAAGGAGTTTGGCTCCTATAGAAATCCGACTGAAGGAGCGGTCCAAAAAAAGATTGGCTCCTGTAGAAATCCGACTGAAGGAGGGTTCGAAAGAAGTTCGGCTCCTGGAGGAATCCGACTGAAGAAGAAGTCCGGAAGGAGTTCGGCTCCGATAGAAATCCGATTGAAGGAAAAGTTTGGAAGGAGTTCGACTCCTAGAGGAATCTGACTGAAAGAGAGATCCGAAAGAAGTTTGGCTTCTGAAGGAATCTGACTGAAGAAAAAGTTTGGAAGAAGTTTGGCTCCTGGAGGAATCTAACTGAAGGAGAGGTCCGAAAGTAGTTCAGCTCCTAAAGGAATCCAACTGAAAGAGAGGTTCAGAAGGAGTTCGGCCCCTGTAAAAATCAGACTGAAGGAGAAGTCCAAAAGAAGTTTGGCTCCTATAAGAATCTGATTAAAGAAGAAGTTCAGCTCTTGGAGGAATCCGACTGAAGGAGAAGTCTGGAAGGAGTTCAGCTTCCATAGGAATCCAACTGAAGGAGAGATCCGAAAGGAGTTTGGCTGCTGAAGAATTTTCGATCGAAGCTCTTCTATGATTACTAGTTACATTAGGCTAAGCATCAGACTGGACTTTCACGGGAGTGGAGTTTATCCCCAATAATAGTTCCCCCACTCTAGAGTTCAAAATTTGAAGGAAGAAAGTACAAAAAAGGCGACTGCTGAAGTTTTTTTTCAGACTCTGCATCGTTGAGGTTGAAGGAGATCTTATCTCCTATTGATGTTGAAGCTCGGAGGAGATCTTATCTTCAGTCGAGGTTGAAGAAGATCCTATCTTCCATTGAAGTTGAAGCTCGAAGGAGATTTTATCTCCAGCCAAGGTTGAAGAAGATTTTATCTTCCATTGAAGTTAAAGCTCCAGGGAGATCTCATCTCCAGCCGAGGTTATCCTATCTTCTATTGAAGTTGAAGCTCGGAAAAGATCTTATCTTCAGTTAAGGTTGAAGGAGATCTTATCTCCTGTTGAAGTTGGAGCTCGGGAGAGATTTTATCTTCGATCGAGGTTGAAGGAGATCTTATCTCCTGTTGAAGTTGGAGTTCGAGGGAGATCTTATCTCCAACCGAGATTGAAGAAGATCTTATCGAAGTCTCTCCTCTCATCTCATCGACTGTAGGGGCACATAAGGGCCATTGTCTAGGCCTCTCTCCTCATCTCATCTAAAATGAATGAGACCTTCGATTTTGCTCACGTTGGGATGAGGTTCTCCTCCTTTTCCTAACGGATTATAGGGGTACATAAGGACCGTTGTCAGGACCTCTCCCCTCATCTTGTCTAAAATGAACGATGCCTTCGACTTTGCTCACGTTAGGATGAGGTTCTCCTCCTATTTCTAACGGACTGTAGGGGCACATAAGGGCCGTTGTTCGGGCCTCTCCCCTCATCTCATCTAAAATGAACGAGATCTTCGACTTTACTCACATTAGGATGAGGTTCTCCTCCTGTTCCTAATATATCCACTATTGATTGCTTTTTTTCTATCATCACATAGTTTTTGCACCAAAAAATAATAATGTTGAAATGAAGGAGTTTTATTAAAGTAAAATTACTGGCAGTGCATTCTCAGATTTTCTAAATTTTAAGGTCGTGGGAGCGTTGTTCCTCCGAGCACCTTCAGGCGATAAGTTTCAGGCCAGACGACCTCCTCTATTTCAATGGGCCTTTTCAATTTGGAAAAAGCTTCACTTGGCTTTGAGGCTGAGAGATGACGGCTTGTCGAAGCACTAAGTCTCCTAAAGATAGTGTTGATGATGCCGAGAGGTGGCCGATCTTCTTGTTATTCCTTCCTTATTGATGGTTTTAGCTACGATAGTGCCCTTGATCGATCTTCTTATGCTTCAGGTCGGCATCTGAGAAATCGATCCAGTCGGCCTCTCCTGATGAGCTTCTCGACCTCATCTTAGAGCAGGATGAGAGCGCATTCTTTCAGAACTCGGTAGTTGCTCCTTGATCTCCATTAATACTTGCATTTTTAGAGCATCGAGGGGGGCATAGTTGTGGAACCTTCTGGAGGGAGAACTTCTTCGCACCCTTCTGTCGGAGCTTCTTTGACGATGAGCTCGAGGAGGAGTTCGGACTCGCTTACGCTCAGAGGGAGTCCATGAGCGCCATCGAACTTCATTCAGCCCTCCATCAACTGTGGATTTATTAGACTCACCCATCTGCTGCTCTTCTGTGGCCTCCTCATCCTTCAACTTGAAGGCCTCTTTCGCTCGGACATATCCTTCAGCCCGAGCTAGCAGATTAGCAAAATTTTTGGGGTACTTCTTCTCTAGGGAGAACAATAAATCGTTCTTCTGAAGGCCGTCCTTGAGCACAACCATTGCAATAGACTGATCTAGGTTTCGAACCTCTAATGCAGCAGCATTAAATTGGGTGACATAAGCTCGGATAGATTCTTCCTCCTTTTGCTTGATATTCATTAAAAAATCCGAATCTTGATAGGGATGCTGGCTGTTAACGAAGTGAGTTGTAAACTGATGGCTCATCTGATCAAAAGAGAAGATCGTACGTGGCTTCAACGTCGAATACCAATTTTTTGCTGCTCCTTTTAAGATAGATGAAAAAGCTCAGCATAAGATGGCATCTGGTGCACCATGGAGCAGCATCATGATTCGGAAGGCCTCCAAATGATCGATCAGATCAGAGGTTCCATCGTAGCTTTCAAATTAGAAAAGCTTGAAGCTCGGTGGAACGGGCTCTTGCATAATTCTTTAAGGAAAAGGAGGGTCAATGTAAATATTATTACCATATGAGAAGGAAGTATGATGGAGCTCTTCGATTCGTCGGCTCATTTTCTAGAACCTTTGATTCAGGAGATCTTCACAATCATTAATCTCCAAAGTTTTTTTGTAAGACAGGGGCAAAGCTTCTCCCGAGGTTGAATCATGGTCCGAGCAATAGCTCTCCACCCTCTGTTTCTTCTTTTTTGAAGGTCACCGACCGGCTAGCCCGAGTCGACCGTCCTTCAATCAGATCATCGGGCTTCAAAAAAGTCTGCTCCAATCGAATTGGTACTGGAGCCTACCAATATATGACCTACACCGCCTTCATGAGATCGCGAATATATTGGATCAGCAGGTTGAATTGCTCCATATCCACCATGGCTGTAGGTGGAGCTTGAGTTGCCGGAGCTGGAGCGAAAATGGATGGATCTGGATGAAATTTGGCTATAGAGGTCATTGATCATCAGGTTGAAGCTTTCTTGGGAAGCATTTTTTTGGAGAAAAAAACTCTAGAGAGAAAAAAGAGAGATCGCTGTTGAGCACTTCTTTAAGAATAAAAAAACTTAGGAACAGAGGGGCCTTCCTCCAACGCCAATCCTATTGGTGCAGAATTTGGTTGACATCGGATCGAGCCAAAGTTAGGGAAGAAGAGATCGCTGTTGGTGATCTGCAAAATAAAGTTCCATCCAAAGTCAGTGGTGGTGGCTCTGGCAGGATCCTCTGATGATTAAGTCAGCTCTTCTGACCAACAAAAATAGAGTGCTCAGACAAGAATTCGGCAAGATTTTGGAAAGAAGAAGAGAGCTTAGAGAAAATATATCTAAAGGATCTCTTTTTATAGATGGAGCCTATCATAATCGTTCGATAGTGGGCCACTCGGGGCCATATAAAATTTATTATGGAGAGAGGTATCGCTCATAATAGACTGATAATGACAGTCGTAATCGTCCGATAGTGGGGTCGTCTATAGCAGATTGATAAATGACAATCGTAATCATTCGGTAGTGGGATCATCTGTTTGTTGAGATTTAATAGTTAAAGTGCGAAGGAAGCAGGTGTTGGTTGGTGAAAAACTTTGACATATATCAATTTCAGAGAAATTTGGACTCCTAAAGAAAATACGGCTAGAGAAAATCATCTGGGAGGAATACTACTTAAAATCTGAAAGTAATCCACTGGAAGAATTTAGATGAAGTTTGACTGAAGAAAAAGTCTGAAAGAAGTTCGACTCCTATAAGAATCCGACTGAAGGAGAGATCCGAAAGGAGTTTGGTTTCTATAGAAATCCGACTGAAGGAGAGGTCCGAAAGGAGTTCGGCTCTTATAGAAATTCGACTGAAAGAGCGATCCGAAAGGAGTTTGGCTTCTATAGTAATTCGACTGAAGGAGAAATTCGAAAGGAGTTCGACTTTTGTAGAAATCCAACTGAAGAAGAAGTCCGAAAAGAGTTCGGCTCCTGAAAAAATCTGATTGAAGGAGAGGTTCAAAAAGAGTTTAGCTCTTGTAGGAATCCGATTGAAGAAAAGATTCAAAAGAAGTTTGGCTTCTGAAAAAATCCAACTGAAGAAGAAGTTCGGAAGGAGTTTGGCTCCTAAAGAAATCTGACTGAAGGAGAGATCCGAAAGAAGTTTGACTCCTGTAGGAATTCGACTGAAGAAAAAGTCTGAAAGGAGTTCAGCTCCTAGAGAAATTCGACTAAAGAAGAGATCCGAAAGAAGTTCGGCTCCTATAGAAATTCGACTGAAGAAGAGGTCCGAAAGATGTTCGGCTCCTGCAGGAATCCGACTGAAGAAGAAGTTCGAAAGAAGTTTGGCTGTTGGAGAATTTTCGATCGAAGCCTTCTATGATTACTAGTTACATTAGGCTAAGCATCAGACTGAACTTCGATAGGAGCGGAGTTTATCCCCAACAAATAGTAATAATAGTAGTAAGAATAATAATAATAATAGTAAATATAATGATAATAATAATAATGATAATAATAATAATATTAGTAATAGTGATAATAGTAATAATAATTAAAATAGTTTTAATGCATTTACTTGTTATAAGTAAAATAGTTAAGTTTTTAATTATATTTTTATGCTTTTACTTGTTATAGTTTAATTTTTTTATTTATTTAGCTCATGTATTTCATTATGATTATGATTTAATATTTTAATTTGCATTAGTCGAAGGTTTTAATTTATAATACATATAAACTATCAAGTATGAGGATTTGGATTGGGTATCGATCAGGAATTTGATTCGGGATCCTATTCGGGATTCGGTCTGGGATTTGGTTTGGGATCCGATCTGGAATCATGTCCGAGATTCGATTTGAAATTTGGATCATGATCCGGATCGGATCTTTATCGAGATCTGGATAGGGATCTGGGTCGGGATTTGATCCAGAATTTGGTCTGGGATCCGGTTTGGTAATGATTTAATTCATGCATTGATCTAACCTTAGACTCCTATTCAAGAGTCGGCTCTAGGGTCCCCAAAATGGAGTCCATGAACAACTTTTGGATGCCCCAATTTGGACAGTTCGTAAATGCATCAATATTTTATTATTGTCATGGTGTTTTTTATTCTATTATGAAAAATTCCATCATAGTTATCTCGTTTGTTCTTCAGGTACATATTAGATATGGTTAAAATATGATTCATTTATATCATGTACTTGGAGAACTATAGGAAGATGCTGTCGAATTTTTTTTGGGTATAGAACAAAGAATAAAGCTGTGGCAATAATAAAAGTGATGCATTTTTTAAAGGAATACGATCACACATATTAGGAAGGAGTTAGGATTCATGAATCATTATTCTTTGTTGTCAGATGGAGATCAACAAAAGTTGGATAAACGCCAAGGATATTTTTTGCTTGAATATCGAAAAGGTATTTGAGATTTTATTAAATTTGCACGGTGTAAGGCTGATAGTGCCAGTCGGATAAAGTGTCCATGTAAAAGATGTGTCAATATGGTATATCATCACATATCACTTGTTGAGGAGCATCTGCTACATTTTGGTATGGACAAGAAGTATACTCGCTGATATGGCATGGGGAGGATGATCCGAATGAAGTTGTGTATGACGATGATGATATCGATGATGATATTGATACTTTACATCATGAACAACGAGTTTCAGAGGAGAACATACTTAGCCACTCGACTGACTCTATAGTATGAAAAGACTTCGATGCAAAGTATTCGCTATTTGCGAGTGACCCGCACAATATCCGGCTTGGTCTAGCGATAGATGGATTTTTATCCTTTTAATAATTTGAGTACTTCCTATAGCATGTGGTTTGTGATGCTAGTTGTATATAATGTGTCACCTTGAAAATGCATAAAAGAGCTATTTATTTTTATGCCACTATTGATTCCGGTTCCGAAAGCATCAGGTAATGAAATTGATGTATATCTATGATTCTTAATCGATGATCTGAAAGAGCTATGAAAAAATGGAGTACAGACATACAATTCTATCAATCGAAGAAATTTTAAGTTGCATGTATTGATTTTGTGGACAATAAATGATTTTTCTGCATATGGAAACTTATCTGGGTGGAGTACCAAAGGATTTCTAGCACATCCAATATGCAACAAGGATACGTCCTCCTTACATTTAAAGCATAGAAGAAAAATCTGCTTCATGGGTCATCGACAGTTTCTACCTGCTAATTATTCTTGGAGGACTCGTTATAAGCAATATTTTGATGGTAAGTCTTACCAATGTTCGCCACCTAAGGAGTTAAATGGAGTGGAAGTATTAGAACAACTTGAAGCTGTTGGAAATATAAAATTTGGTAAGACATCGGGTACTCATAAGCGGAAGCGTATTGAAGTGAAGCTGAATTGGATGAAGCGAAGCCTATTTTTTGAACTACTGTATTGGAAGCAGTTATTACTTCGTCATAACCTGAATGTAATGCACATTGAGAAGAATATTTTTGATAATGTCATCGGTACAGTGTTAAACATTATAGGAAAATAAAAGATAATTCACAAGCTCGCCTTGATTTGTAAGAAATGAGAATTCAATCGAAATTGCATTTAGTTTGTCGAGGTGATAAATTTTTTATGCCACCTGCATGTTATTCACTATTTGGCGAGGAGAAGAAGAGTTTCTATGGATGGTTCAAAATCATGAAGTTTCTTGATGCTTACACTTCAAATGCATCGCGATGTGTTGGCAACAATGATGGCAATATCTCTGGCATGAAAAGTCATGACTCCCATATGATGATGCAGCGCTTACTTCCTGTGGTGATGCGTGGTCATCTAAATGGTGATGTTCAAGCTGCATTGATTGAGTTGGGAGTATTTTTTTAAGAATTGTATTGCCAAAAGTTGAAGATTAACTTAATTGAAAAGTTTGAGAAAAATATTATGCTCATTCTTTGTAAGTTAGAAAAAAAATTTTCACCATCATTTTTTGGTGTTATGGTACACCTGGCTATTCATCTTCTAAAGAAAGCTCTTCTGGTCGGCCCGATACATTATCGGTGGATGTATCCAATTGAAAAAAAAGAAATCATAATCTTTTTGACATATCAGTTGTAAAATATAAATGTATTACAACTTTTTAATTTTTTTTTATTTGCAGATTCTTGTGTATCCTAAAAAAGTATGTGCACAACAAGGCATGGCCTGAAGGATCCATAGTGGAAGCATACATAGCTACAGAGTGTCTCACATTCTGCTCGATATATCTTTACGACATCGAAATAAGATTCAATCGTGCAGATCATAATACTAACCATGAATGGGATGACAATCGACACTATCCATATTCAAACAAATGGTTTGACCCATGGATGAAAGAAGATATGAGTTTATGGACGTGAATGAGCTATCCAAGGCACACTTCTATATTCTAAATAATTATGAAGAAATTAAAAATTTAATTAAGTATTATCATAGCATAATTTTAATATTTTAATCAAATTTTTTATATCAATATAAAATTAAAAATTATGACTTGTTACAATGAGCACAAGAATATACTATTCAGGGAGAATAATATAAATGTTAATGATCGACATAGGACGAAATTTGCAAAATGATTTGGGGACCATGTAAGTTTCACTAGTATTACATTATATTTTTATAATTATATAATTAATTACTTGTACCGATAAAATTTTTTATGCTATATTGTAGGTGAAATCTAAGTATTTCAATAAAGAAGAGGATGCGATCGATGAGTTGTACAATTTTGCATATGACCCCGATCGAAGGGTTAACTACTACACATCCTGTATCATTGGAGAAACGAGATTTTATACAAGGAAGCTTGAGATGCAAAGACAGATCCAGAATAGTGGGATTGCTACAATAGAATATGGAGAAGAGGAGATTTTCCAACTACTCTTTTCATTATGGTATTTTAATTTTCAGTACAAATTTAGAATAGCTATAACTTTAATTTTTAGGATTGTATGATAGATATTAGATCCCAGCCTACCCTAGAGAGATCGACCGCACCCACAGATGATGAGATTTATGATCAGATGCTTGCTACGAGATTCTATTATGTTAAGAGACTAGGGCATGGAATCAGAGCTCCTACATCTTCATGCTCATCCAGAACTGGCATCCATGCTACCTGCAATGCCCAGCTGGTAGAGATGTAGAGATAGGCTGCTGAGGTTCGACAGTAGGTTGTTAAGTTGACTACACGCATCGACGAGTACCAACTATTTCAGTCGCAGATCATGGAGCGGATGGCATAAATGGAGCAAATGATGCAGTTGATGAGGCAGCATTAAGTCGGTCTGAGCTCCTCTGAGGTCTCTCCTCCTTCAACACATTCTTCTTTTCCAGATATTGCCGATGCTTGATGGCCGACGGCCTATTTTTTCTTATTTTTATTTTTTTGGATCTTTTATATTTATTTACCAAAAAATACTTCTATAATGAAATACTTTTTATATAATGAAATGATGAAATTTATTTTGGATGAAATGATGAAATTTATTATGGATGAATGATGAAATTTATTTATAACTTTTTTACTTTAATTTTATAAAATATAAATATAAATATTAAAAATATATAATAATTTATATTTTTTAAAAAATAATTTACGATGTAATTATTTATGATGAAAACTTTTCAGCATAAATAAAAAATTATTTATGATGAAAATTTTTCATCATAAAAAATTATTTATGATAAAAATATTTCATCATAAATAATTTTATATTTATGATAAAAACTTTTCATCATAAATTAAAAAATTATTTGTGATGGAATATTTTCATCATAAATAATTTTTTTATTTGTGATGTAAATATTTCATCAAAAAAAACTTTTATTTATGCTAAAAAATTTTGGGTTTCATTGCAAAAATTTTTATTGCAAATAATTTAACAAATAAAAAAATTTTGATAAAAAGTTTTCATTATAAAAAAATTTTATTAGTGATGAAATTTAGCTCGTCGATACTAATTATTATCTACGATGCCATTTTTTGTGATGAAAAATTAGCGACAAAAATTTCATCACTAATAATTATTAGCATTGAAAATTGATTATTTGTGATGAATATATTACATCATAAAAAATAGGTTTTGTTGTAATGAGTATTGGAGCAAGTACATTACTATATTTCAATTTAGCAAATCCTCAATTAGGATGGTCCATGTGATGGATATTGAATTTTGAAATACACTATGGATGAATTTTAGGATTGGTAGTAAATCCTAAATCGTCCTTTGATCATCGAGGTCAAGAGAATAAATTATATGGTGACCATATGTCATAGGTTCATCATTATTGCATTGCGACTTTTAACCTATCTGAATGTCAGGTACCATTGCTAGATGGTCACATCGATTAATACAAAAAATCAATTCTTGTGCTATCAACTTAGGATTCGAACCTATGAGATCACACATAATAGGAGTTTCTACCTGATCTGATGGCTGATTAAAAGTTTCAATGATCTAAAACTCTATGGTTAAGAGTCCCACTGGACTGAAACTCTATGATCAGGAGTTTCACTAGACTGAAACTCCATCTTTATGGATCCCACTAGATTGAAACTCAAAGTCCTACTTATTTAAAATTCTTTGATCAAGAGTCTCAGTGGTCTTGGACTCTAAAATTATGAGTTTCATTCATTTGGGATACTGGGTTCAAGAGTCCCATTAGATTGGGACTCTTCAGGAGTTTCATATTGATAAGACGCTGTTGCTCGGACATCCATTCGATTGGAACTATATTTATTAAAGGATTAATTAGTAATTAGATTACTAATTAGCTTAATTTGATTGAGTGATGAAGATTTGATTAAATCTAATTAAATTTAATTCAATTAGGTTTGATCTGATCAAGTCATAGAATGACTTAATCGCTAAGGAAGATTCGATCCTGATTTGATCAGAACCTTGATCTAATTAATTTTTAATTTGATTAGAAATTAATTAATTTAGATTAAGTCTAATTTGATTAGGTTTGACCTAATCTAATTGGGTCTAGAATTATTGGTTTAGTTGAAACCAATTTGACTTGTTCAAAGAAAGTTTAAATTTTGAACTCCCTAAACTCCCCATGCCACCTTGCTTTGACCCATTTTTTTTCTCCATGCACATTGGGAATATGCATGGGAATTCTCATGCCAAGAAGCCTTATGTGCCCCTTCTCTTATCTCCTTTTGACTTGGTCCAAGGGTTGGATCAATTCAAAGCAAGTTGAATTTTGAATTCAACTTGATTTGTTAGTATTTGAAACCAACCCTTCCTCTCATCCTTATCTCCACGCATCCTTTTGTTTTGAGAAACAAAATGTGCGCACACAGAAGGAGTGTCCTTCTGCATGTTAAACACTTGGGAGGGGGCGAGAATAATGATAAGAGCTCACTTGATTTTTGAAATCAAGTGAACGGTTCAAACGATCTAACCTCCAACCCTTATCTCTACTGGTCGCCTATTTTTAAAAAGGTTTTGGAGTGAGTGTGCACACAACGGTGAGAACTTGGAGAGGCCCATGGAAGAGTTTCTGAGAGAGAACTCTATGTGAGGAGTCTGAGAAGGGGCATGTGTGGGTTAGAGAGAAAATTCTGAGTGGAAAGCATGAGGTTTTCCAGTTAGGATTTTAGGTGAGTGCTGAATCCTAGAGTGGGAACTCTAGATTTGGATGGAGAGTTTAAGTGCCAGATCTCCATCGACTTTTACTTCCATTTCATCTTCCTCTATTGCATCTTCTGATTTCTGGAGCATCTGAAAGATCAGGAGCAAATCATCAATTGGATCATCAAAGATCAGCCGTCGAAGATCCCGATGAGGAGCTAGCACTCCAGAGGAGCTGATCAGGATCAGAAGCTCCATGTGGACTCATCATAGAGGTCAGACACATGTGCAACTACGGTGCGATGAGAAAGCATCTTTCAATGGACTCAGATTACGGTGATCATCTATTCGCGTGCAGGTACTATGTTCTAAACATAGATCGATCAGCAAATATAATTTCTTAATTGAATATATTTTATTTTTTTAATTAATATAAATATTTCAAAGATCCTGAGTAGGATTTTATGATTAGATCATAGCAAGCATAGAATTAACTTTAGATTGATTTGATTCTGTTGTAGTTATTTTTTGAAAAAGTTTCGAAAGGCATGCCCTAAATCCTGCTAGTTTTTCTTCAAATGGTATCAGAGCTAGGTTTTATGACATGTTTTAATGTAAATTAGAAAAATTTAATGTTTGCATATATGATATGCTTTAGATCTAGATTATTTTAGATTAGATCTAAACAAAATAATGATTGCATGGACTGTAGGTTGTCTTGCTGTAAGATTTATTCCTTATAGTGGAGAGGTTATCCTGGTACATTGCGATCTATAACTTTAATTATAAAACCTTTAGATTAGATCTAATGATTTTTATGATATCTTTGAATGGTTTAATCTAAATTTTTGTCAAGAACAAATGTTTAGATTAGATCTAAATGTATTCATGATTTTTTATATAATATACATAGATTTAGATTAAATCTGAATAGGACCTTAAAAATGTTCTATTCACCAATTGAGCTGGCTCTCTCACGAATTGAGCTAGCTCGACCAGCATGTCAGCTTGATATGATTTCTGAATTGCTGCTCTAGTCAGCTCGATCAAAAATTGGGTCGGCTCGACTTTTGTTCGGGCCGACTTGGATGAGATTCGAGCTAGCTCGACAGATTATTTGACTTCTGGATATTTGCTCGAGCTGGCTATCTCAGGAATCGAGTTGACTCGACATCTGCTCGGACCGGCTCAGATGGAATTCGAGCCAACTCAATTGAGAAATTGACTGAAACCATTTACTGGCTTTTTTTTAATTGAATAAACCTACAACTAATGCTTGTTTGTGAAATAAGTTGACCCATTTTTGAAATGAGTCGATCTATTTAGTGAAATAGTGCTAGGTTGTAAAGAATTTTTCAAAAATTAAAAATTATTTTTGAAATTTCGAACCTCAATCCATCAGTCCAAAACTTAATTAAAAAATTAAGTATTATCTAGTATGATCTAGAATTATGAATTAAAGATCCTAAGGCATAAGCATAAATCTGTGGATTAAAGGGTTAGATGAATTAGGTCCATTAAATTGGATTAGACCTAAGGTTAGTTAAAGAATGGATTAATCTAGAGTAATTTATCAAATCTAACTAACTGTTAAATTAGAAAAGGTCAAGGACACTCTAGAATCAACTCCAATAGTTGTAGTTGATCGAATGAGTCCATGTCTTTAACGAGACCAAGATGGACTTGATTCGTGGCTAAGCAGTCTAGTCCAAAATTGTTAGGTTGATCAGATTAAATCTAATTAATCGATTGGTGTCTAAGATAAGTTTGGCAATCTAGACTAATGATTTTTAATTGGGAGCTACTCACACTGATTCAATCTTTGATGAGTTAATGGCATATTCCTTCCACCGATCTCACTTACCTAGCCGACATGGTCAATTAGAATTTGATTAGATCACTTAGTGATTCAAGCTGACCCATGTCACTAGGAATCAATTTGACTTATTTCAATTAATAAGACTGAATAAGATGCCCATGGATCTAAATTGATCATAATCCTAACCTATTGACTTAGTGAAGTCAGTGGAAGGATTTGACTTAGTGAAGTCAATGGGAGAAATTGGTTCGTATCTTCTTTTAAATCATAAGTAATCTAAATCTTCTAAATTATTAAATCTTTAAAATGACTAAGTTATGAAAATAACTGAGTCATAGCCTTCCATTAAGATGAATAGTAATGAGTCTAATTTTTTGGATGGACATTGGGGGTGCCTTACACTTAATGTTCATCTAAATATTGGAATTACTATCCATCATATAATGATTAGGTCGCACTCTCATAATGGTGATCAAGTTAGCTAGAGCTTTCCTCAGACCTGGTTATCATTGGTTTGATGCATCAAAGTCAATCATGTTAATGGTTAGACCTAATCATACCTTTTCAGTGGAGGCCATAGCCTACTGAATTGACTTCTGAGGTAAAACCTAATTACTAAAAATTATTTGAAGAAATAATTGATTGTGAACCTACCTATAGATGCATAGGAATTAGTCAGAGCTTGTCTCGAATCCGTTTGTAGTTTATGTGGGTTTCAGTATCCACTAAGAAGTTAGCGTAATTCCTCGAATTGGAGATAGAAGCTACTAATTTGCTAAAAATAATGGAAGAATCTTTAGACTAAAGTTCAAATCTTTAGAATTAAATAATTCAAGTACTAATAAGATTTTATTTTTTTTTAGATAAATAAAATGGCTAGTGTAAGTCCGCTTCATTCACTATTGGACAGTGGCAAGCATTTAGGACCTAATTACAAGAAGTCTAGTGTTAACCTTAATCAAACAGACCTAGAGAGGAATGATCCTCTTGACTTGAATAGGCTGAACAGGAATAACCAGCAAGGTGTTGTCGAGCAAGGATGTTATATGATAATACCTTATAATTTTACTGTTTGTGATACATCTACCTGGGTATTAGATACCGAGAGTCCGATTCATATATACAATTCATTACATGGACTTCAAATTGATAGAAAGTTTGAGAATGATGATAGATTCCTTAATATTAGGGATAGAAATAAAGTTTCAGTCCTAGCATTGAAAACTCTTGAGCTCATTTTTAAAAATTATAATATTATTTTAAGTGACTATTACTATTATCCATCTCTTATGATAAACATAATATCTGTTGGGCTATTAGCCTACGATGGTTATTGTTTATCAATAAAAAAATTATTGTAATATCATTATGAATGATATTATAATAATACAAAGATAATTAAGAAATGATATTTACATTTTATCATAATCTATTAATGTAATGTACACGTGAAACAAACGCTCAAAACTAGATCATGTTTCTAGTGCCTATCATTAGCACTGTCGGCTATGTTATATAAATAAGAATAGGATTAACAGGTTAGTCAAGAAGAACATCCTTGACATCGATGATTGTGAATCATTGAATACTTATGAGTCTTATTTTCTTGATAAGATGACCAAATCATCTTTTACTGAAAAAGGTGAATGAGCCACTGAGTTTTTAGGTTTAGTACATACTGATGTATGTGGACCTATGAACACATATGCTAGAGATGGATATTTCTACTTTATTACATTTACTGATGACCTAGCAAGGTATGGACACATCTATCTTATGAAGAGTAAATCTGATTCATTTGAAATATTCAAATGATATCAAAATGAGGTAGAAAAATAATTTAAAAAGAGTATTAAAACTCTTCAATCTGATCGAGCAGGTGAATTTCTTTTCAATGAGTTTTTGACATATTTAGGAGAGAATGAAATTCTCTCTCAATGAACACCTCCTGAAACACCATAGCATAATGGTGTATCTGAAAGAAGGAATCAAATCCTATTAGACATGGTTCGATCCATGATGAAATTTGCGAGTCTGCCAATTTCATTTTGGAGGTATGCACTCAAGACTGCTTATTTTATTTTGAACAATATTCTGAACAAGTCTGTTGCAAAAACTCCATATGAGATATGGACTGAACGTAGATCGATACTCTTTTACCTTAGGATTTGGGGATGTCCGGCTTATGTAAAATATTTGCAACTAGAAAAGCTTAGACCTAGATCTAATAAGTATTTGTTCATAGGATATTCCAAGAAAATTATGGGTTATTACTTTTACCTTACTGAAGAATAAAAGATGTTCGTCAGTAATAGAACAGTCTTTTTGAAAAAGAAGTTCCTTATGGAAGAAACAGCTGTCTCTAATGTTGAACTTAATGAAGTTCGATAGGTAAAAAAATTGATACATTCTAGTGAACCTACAGAACTTGATTTGATAAGATCAAATCCAGAGCCCGTTGAAGAGGCACCAAGAAGATATGGAAGAGTACCTCATCAATCGAATAGATACTATAATTTCTTGATCCAGAATGATGATCATATTAAACTTGATAAGAACGATGAGGATCCGATCACCTACATGGATGCCATGCAGAGGTATAACTCCGATAAGTGGCTAGAATCCATGAAGTCCAAAATGGAGTTCATGAAAATTAATAGTATATGAACATTGGTTGATTCACCTGAAGGGATAAAATTCATTGGGTGTAAATAAATTTTTAAAAGAACAGAAAGGTGAAGATCTATAAAGCCTGTCTATTTGCTAAGAGATATCGTCAGCATTATGGTATTGACTATGATGAGATATTTTTTTCGATGGTAATGCTCAAATCCATTCGGATCATGCTTGCAATAGTAGCATACCTAGACTATGAGATCTAGCAAATAGATGTGAAGACAGCTTTTCTAAATGGAGAGCTGGATGAAGAGGTGTATATGATATAGCTTGAAGGGTTCACAAATACAGACAAGTCCAAGGTGTGCAGGCTTCAGAGATCAATCTATGGATTGAAGCAGGCGTCTCGGAGTTAGAACATGCATTTTGATAAGATGATCAGAACGTATGACTTCATTAAGAACAGAGAGAAATCCTCCATGTATAAATGGGCTAATGATTCTATAAATGAATTTTTTGTATTGTATGTCGATGACATTCTCTTGATCGAAAATGACATCACTACTATATAAAAAATAAAGGTTTGGTTGTCGTTCCAATTCTTCATGAAGGACTTGAGAGAAGCATCCTATATCCTAGGGATGAAGATCTATAAAAATAGATCTAAAAGATTGCTTGGATTATCCCAGTTTACGTACATTGATACCGTGCTGAAGAGGTTCAACATGGTGAATTCCAAGAAGGGCTATTTTCTGATAGACCATGAATTTTTTCTCTCAAAGAAGGATTATTCAATAACTCTTCGAGAGAGAGCATATGAGTAGAATACAATATGCTTTGACAGTGGGTTCTATTATGTACGTCATAATATGTATAAGATCAGACGTGGTATACTCACTAAAGATAGTAAATAGATATCAGTCTGATCCAGATAAAAATCACTGAAAGATTGTGAAGATAATCCTGAAGTATTTGAGAAATACCAAGAACTAGTGGCTCATCTATGGAGATACTGACTTAAAATTTATGGAATACATTGATTTTAATTTTCAGTCAGATCATGATGATAGTAAGAGTGTGTTAGGTTATGTGTTTATCCTGAATGATGGAGCGATCTGCTGAAAGAGTTTCAAGCAGCATACTATAGTCGATTCTATATGTGAGGTGGAGTATATCGCGGCATTCGATGCTACGAAGGAAGCTATATGACTGTAAAAGTTCATCAATGAGCTGAAAGTAGCATCCTCCTTGGATGGTCCGATTCTACTATATTGTAACAACACTGGAGCTATAGCTCAAGCAAAGGAGCCGAAGGTACATCAACGTACCAAACACATTCTGCATCGCTACCATCTTATACGAGAGATCGTGGAACAAGATGACATCGAGTTTTAGAAGATCGATGAAAAGGAGAATGTGGCCGATCTCTTTACTGAGGCTTTCGGAATCAAAGAGTTCGACAATCACAAATGAAAGATGGATATTCGATACTGTTTTAAGTTACTTTAGTCTAAGTGGGAGTTGTTAAAAAATATATTCTAAAGCCAATCATCTAGATTATAGATGGTTGAACTAAATATAATTATACTAAAATTATTAATAAATAAAATTATTATTTTAGTATTTTCATCATTTTGTGCATCTTTTTGTAATGAACTCTTCTATGATAAAGTTTTTAGGACTATTTAGACTCGACAAAGAAGGATTTATTGTTTAGTCCTTAAACATGTTCGCGATCAAATGATTCGTTGTTATCAAGGATGATAACGTATCGAGTATAGATCGCTGTATGTCATAAGTATTGGTTGTTCTCTTAACCAAGAAATATAAAAATACTATTATGGCATGCAGGTGTAGTATAGGGGTATATTTTACTAAATGTAATCCAACTGTGGAGCTTTCTGCTATCAAGAGTTGCTCACAAAGGATATGGGTATAAGTATTTCTTAGATCTGAGATCATTATGGTGACTTGCAAGCAACTTACTATACTTAGATATCGGACTATCTGAATTTTTATTTCAATAATGGAAGGATACTAGGTACAGTCAAGTACTTATGAAGTCGGTGTGTGAGTCAAGATAGGATTGATCCCTCCAAGTATTAGAGTAAGTGCATCAGTGTATTTCAATTTAGCAAAACCTCGATCGGGATGGTCCATATAATGGACACTAAATTTTAAAATATACTATGATTGAATTTTAGGATTGGCAGTAAATTCTAGATCATCCTTTGAGCATCGAGGTTAAGAAGATGAATTATACGGTAACCATATGCCACAAGTTCATCATTATTATGTCATGACTTTTTGATCTATCCGGATGTCGGGTATCATTGCTAGATGGTCACATCGATTAGTACAGAAAATCAATTCTTATGCTATCGACTTAGGATTTGATCCTATGAGATCATAAATAATAGAAGTTTCTACTTGATCTGATGGTTGATCAAGAATTCCAATAGTCTACTCTATAGTCAAGAGTCTCATTGGACTGAAACTCTGTAATCAGAAGTCCTACTGGACTAGAACTCTATCTTTGTAGATCCCACTAGACTGAAACTCAGAGTCCTACTTATTTGAAACTTTTTAATCAAGAGTCTCACTAGTCTGAGACTCTAAGATTGTGAGTTTTATTCATTTGGGATACTGGATTCAAGAGTCCCACTAGATTGGGACTCTTCAGGAGTTTTATATTGATAGGACTCTATTGTTCGAACATCCATCCGATTGAGATTCTATATTTATTAAAAAATTAATTAATAATTAAATTACTGATTAGCTCAATTTGATTGGATGATGAGGATTTGATCATGTCCAATTGAATTTGATTTAATTAGGTTTGATCTGATCAGGTCATAGGATAACCTAATCGCTAAGAGAGATTCGATCCTTATCAAATCCAGATCTGAACCTAATTAATTTTTAATTTGATTAGAAATTAATTTATTTAAATTAAGCCTAATTTGATTAGATTTGACCTAATCTAATTGGATCTAGAATTATTAGTTTAGTTGAAACCAATTTGACTTGTTCAAAGAAAGTTTGAATTTTGAACTCCCTAAACTCCCTGCGCCATCCTGCTTTGACCTATTTTTTTCCTCCATGCACATTGGGAATGTGCATGGGAATTCTCATGCCAAGAAGCCTTGTGCGCCCCTTCTCTTATCTTTTTTTGACTTGGTCCAAGGGTTGGATCAATTCAAAGCAAGTTGAATTTTGAATTCAACTTGATTTGTTAGTATTTGAAACTAACCCTTCCTCTCATCCTTATCTCCACACCTTCTTTTGTTTTGAGAAACAAAATGTGCGCATGCAGAAGTGTCCTTCTACATGTTAAACATTTGGGAGGGGGCGAGAATAAGGATAAGAGCTCACTTGATTTTTGAAATCAAGTGAACGGTTCAAACGATCTAACCTCCAACCCTTATCTCTGTTGGTCGCCCATTTTTAAAAAGGCTTTGGAGTGGGCATGCGCACAAGGGTGAGAACTTGGAGAGGCGCATGGAAGAGTTTCTGAAAAAGAACTCTGCGTGAGGAGTCTGAGAGGGGGCATGCATGGGTTAAAGAGAAAATTCTGATCAAGAAGCATGAGGTTTTTCAATCAGGATTTCAGGTGAATGCTGAATCCTAGAGTGGGGACTCAAGATTTGGGTGGAGAGTTTTATACCAGATCTCCACCGACTTTCACCTCCATCTCGTCTTCCTCCATTGCATCTTCTGATTTTTGGAACGTCCAAAAGATCAAGAGCAAATTATTGATTGGATCATCGAAGATTCTGACGAGGAGCTAGCATTCCAGAGGACTGATCAGAATCATGGACTCCATGTGGACTCACTATAGAGATCGAACACATGTGCGACTGTGGTATGATGAACGAGCATCTTTTGATGGATTCAGATTATGGTGATCATCTATCTACACATCGGTACTATATTCTGAACATAGATCGATCAGCAAATATGATTTGCTGATCGAATGTATTTTATTTTTTTGATTTATATAAACATGTCAAAGATTCTGAGTAGGATTTTATGATTAGATCATAGCATACATAGAATTAACTTTAAATTAATTCTGCTTCCGCTGTTGTTATTTTTTGAAGAAGTTTCGAAAGGCATATCCTAAATCCTGCTAGTTTTTCTTCAGGGAAAAAAGAATAGAAGAGGACATGATACTAAAATTCAGATGGTCTGATCAAAGATTGGGAGGAGAGGCTCTCGCAGAGAACGACGATCTCGCAACTTCGTGGAAGGACAAAAAGCGGAGAGGAGCAATGCTGATCACGGTCGTCGTCGGTGCAGTGGCTCAGCATGGATATGGCCATGTCGTGCAGGCCATCGGATAGCGAGATCGATGCGTAGAGGGCATATCCGATGGGGGAGGGTGGGGGAGTGCTAATCCAGTGAAGAAATTGGTTGAAAAAGGTAGAGGGACGAGAAAGTTGAAGAGTGACAAAGGATAGGATAGAGGGCCAGCAGTTGGAGTGGAAGAGTCGGCAAGAAGTGGGCAATGGAGAGGTGGATGGGTAAGGATAGGATATTTAGACGTATAGCCGCATAGACATTTTATGCGTGCTATACACATAAAACAATAGGCTGATTGTTTATGCAAACATTCCTATAAAATTTTTTATGTAAATACTAGTTCAAAAAAGGGCCGGTCGCATAGAATATTTATGCGGTCGCCAGCGTAATTTAACCAAATTGGCTATTTGTGTGTGGGTGCCCACATAAAAAATTATGAGTTAATTATTAAAATTTATAGTATTTGCTTCCACTTATTTTTTTTAAAAAAATTAGTAATATTTTAGTAAAAAAAATTCTAGGATACTATATTTATGAAAGATGGCCTATGATTTTAATAAAATAATTATTTTTTGTTAAGTATAATATTTTATTAGTATGATTTAATTAATATATTTGCAAATAAATTTAGATTTTTTGTTAAGTATAATATTTTATTGATGTGATTTAGTTAATATATTTACAAATAAATTTAGATGATGATTTAATGGCTAATATAATATTTTGTTGCAATAATAAAATAAGGCTATCATTCGAATAATCAAATTAAGATTTCAGTGATTACATAATTTTTATAGAATAATCCTTTCGATTGTTAGTATGCCACTAAGAAAATATAATATATTATCTATTTTTTTAAGAAATTAAAGTTTGGATGATGGTGTTTATTTGGTATTATATGGCAATATACTGCCAAAAAAAATAATAAATTTTAGATATTTTTTAAAGATAAATAATATAATATTGACCAAAAATTATTATCTCTTTAAATTATTATTTTTTTATCAAATATTTTATTTTTATTATTTAATTTTGACCTGCCATATAATATGAATAATTTACTAGTAATACATGAAATAGCAAATTCACAAGGCGCAATATTGTAAATGTATTTCAACTAGCAGGATATCCGCGTTTACTTTGCTTCATCTCTCTCTCTCTCTCTCTCTAATCGAAAGAATTGGGTCATGAACTCTGCTTCTTTTGGGAAAAGAAAAGGTACATGCATCTATATATACGTGTCCGTGCGTTGACTTTGTTTATCGAGCTAGATTTAGTTTCCTAAAAACCAAGAAGCAAATTGCTGATTTTTCGTCTCTCAAGAAAACATTCCAAACTCCTGGAGGGACAAATAAATTAAATTCATGTACAATTTGATGCTGCCACGTAGCTGGTCCCATGCAACCAGCTCTCCCAGATTTAATACTATTTTACGGATGGTATGTACTTAAACGACAGAAAAGCCACCATCTCTATCAAGTTGAGCAATTTATATGGATGTGTGGGAGGCGTGCTCCAAAGGAAGCAATAGGCCAAGAGTGAAACCAGCTAAGAGTGGACAAGAGTACAATGACATGACCCCATGACACTTTGGTCGTGCTGCGTGTCGATCCTATTGAAGGAGAATAGAAAGCGTTCCTCTTACGAGTCAAAAGGGTCCAGGACACCATAATTTAGCAATCCCTGCCATATTATAAGCCAACCCCCGCCGGGAGTAATTCCATGCTATATCATTCAGTTCCCGGCTACGTACACCGTCCAAGGTGTCAGGAGGAGATTGGCAGGATTCACGGGGTTGGTGTGATTCACGAGAAGTTAGGCCAGTCATCAGGTGCCACGTTAGATTAGAACTGCAGGGGGAAATATGGTGGTGGAGGATAGCATCCGCACTGGCCCAATGGCGTGGTGGAGTCATGGTGTGTACTGTGGTTTGGTCTAGTTATGGTCACTTCCAACTCAAGTTCCCCCCCCTTCACACAGTGATACAGCCTTTACGCTGTAATAGGGCAGTAGAAAGAGGGTACAAGAGATAAAAACATTTCTAGGGAAGGTTTGGAGAGCAAGAGCAGCTGCTACACCTAGTGGCTTGAAAAGAGACAAGTTAAGATTCTAACAGAAGAAATAACATCCATCCATGCATACATGATTGGCTGGCCCAAGCAATTCAACAGTCTCCACTCATTGGATGCTTTTTTGTGTATTGCATGGTACATGGTACACGTTGTTTACTATTGTATTACGAAGAAAAATATATGAAGTTTTGTGTCTATTTGGATGTATTATAAAATCATGGTGCATAATGATGTCACATCTGATTTTATTAGTATAATTTTTGTACTAGAATTTTATAAAATTCAACAAATCATATAATTAGAGTTTTAATTTCTACCAGGGATGATTACTCTTCTTCCCCGTGATCTTACTTTTTGATTCTCCTTTTTTTTTTTTTTTTTTCAAAGAAAAAAAAATTAGAACTTTCTCACGTGAAAAGGCAAATGATTCATAAGAAGAAAAAAATCTCAATTCCTAAAATTTTAAAACTCTGAATTATAAAGATGAGTCATAGCCCTCCAGAAAAAGATATGAGATAAGATAGATATAGCCATATAGGTGGAGATTCTCACGTGCCATAGCTATGCAATCTCTTTCTTTTTAGATCTCATTGCTCTTTTACTAGTTTGGCTTCCACGCCATCTACAGAAAAATCTATCAACGATTCATCAATCTAGCCAGATATTTTAGGATGTTTGCTGATATCACCATCGACCTATACATGTATTTGTTCATTGGATAAGATAATGAAGCGCTTATATCTAACCTTTTGATCTCGCAAAGATATCAGGTATCCTCCTTTATTGGCTTGTTTCTAGTACCGCTCTTAGTGGTGCGGTATTCTTCATTCACTGAGTTGAGGTTATTCCACATCTTGTTCTACAGTAGGATTGGTAAACCTGGAGATATATCTGGTAATGTCATTCATTGCCATTACTATTTGATGTCAGGTTCAAGAGTTTATACAGTCCAAATTGGTTCGTTAGTTGAAAGAGCTAACTTTGATCATCTTTGTGTACAGAATACTAACATAATCACAAAATGCCACTCAATAATCTTCTAGTACCTTTTTGGTCCATCTGAATTTGAAGAGTAGTTATTAATAGAAAAACATATTAAGGGCTTGTAGAATTATAGCAAAATTTAGAGGAATAAGTTTTAAGAGGCTGATAGAGATTCTTTTTTATTTAATACTTATTGTAGTGTAGAAGGAAGGGCATATATTATTAGTTCAATATTAGTTGTAAGTCAAGGAGAACTTGAGATATTTTTTAAAGAATAAAATTGCGGGACAAATAGACCAGAGTTAATATATTTTATTTCCTGTGATCAATCAAATTCAGTCTGAACCAAAATCCACCAATCAAAAGCAACGTTTATGTAGTGTCCAGATAAGTATCAAAGCATGGACGCATCTACTTGTACCAAAAAAAAAAAAAAAAAAATGGATGCATCTATAATTTCAAAAAACAAAATCTGGAACTCGGTAGTTCAGTCGTCCAGCTTTCTTATAAGGTGAAATAACTTGGTATCAGTAGTCTCCACTTACAGCATTTTAGATCCATTATTGCAGCTTCTCTGACTCTATCAAGCTATACAATGACTTTCCGGCGTAGAGTATGGTCCAATGGGCCAAGTCTTGACAACAATCTAATTGTCCTTTCCATCATAAGCCCAATTATCGGGCTTCTGAAGTTAGGGCTGGATACCCGCAGCTTTAATTTCTCCAAGAAAATATTGATCCAGATTAGATGTATAGAAAATTTTGTAATAGCTTGATGAAGAATTTGCATGATTTTTGCAGCAAGCAAGTGAGGACTTTAATATTTATTTTTGAACAAAATCAAAAGTTACATTTTTAATCCACAACATATCCTGCTTGAAATAGAACAGCTCTTAGGCTTACATGCATCTGAAAAGTCGCACCTTTGGTGCAAAAGAAGAATTCACTTTGCTTCGCATCAATCCATATGGTAGTTGGCTTCATGATCCATGTAAGTGGATGAATTAAGAAGCTGAGAATGCTTCAAAAACTATGTAGGGTGCTATCTAATGGTTAATGTAATGAAAGAGGATCAATCATTCTTTCTACAAAAGAAATATTCTTAGGAGCGAGTAAAATATGTCTAGAAATTACAACCATCAAGTTAGTTAAGTGCTGAATTTTCTTAAAATTCAAGAAATTCACCTCAGGTATCATTGCAAGGACAACTACTTGCTATCGTCAACGGGCTACCGCCACCATGGATAGAAACTTGGACTTACAGCCTATTTGGAGGTTTCTATGAGATCCAACAAAATCTTTCCAATAAAGAGCACAATGGTGGAAGAGAGGAAGAGTGTAGGGGTGGCAAGGCCCAATATCCCTAAGAACTTTTTTTAAATACAAACGTCGACACCATCTCTCCCACCCTCACACTCTCTTCTAAGGCAATCTTGTTGTTTCGGGCGGGAACTTCCAAACATGTCCTTTGCTTAATCCTATTGTTCACCATCTTCACATTAATCAATTAGACATTTATAACACCGATCAAAACACAATCTATAGCGATGGGTGGTTGGAGCTAGCCCTAGAGAGTATCTGAATACAACATAACAAAATCAATATCCATGCTGGTTTAAGATTAAACCAGAGATAGGTGACCAAGAAATGGGACTCTCCAATTCAAAATGATCCGAATGTCATGATAAATGCAAATTATACTCTTCAAATTTCAATGTAGAGACCTTACACTCTTCACTAACAACATCTAATTAGTAGTTGTTAGGAAAAAGAATTAATTATATAAAAAATTCTGAACTTTTTAGAGCTTTTCATATTTATTCCAAAATTTAATTTGGTACAATCAGATTACCAAACTTTCAAAATTTTATAATTAATATCCTAGCTCCATTTAATAGTCATGGTGAAGATGGTCACATGCTACAATGTGCTGTCAAAAAAATTGCTAATATAACATTAAATTGAAGTTCAGAATAAAAATAAAAAATTCACATAATTTCAGGATTTTGAATATGGTAAATCCTAAAGCTTTGTATCATATTAACAATTTTTCTTAATAGAATGTGACTATGGTCATCAAATGCAAGCTATAGTTGGGATATACTAAATTAAGAAGACATTTGATATTTATGAGATAATTATTTTAAGATTAAAAGCGATGTGGATGGAGTTGATGAGATTACTGTATTTAATTTCATCATTATTATTGGGGATAAATTCCGCTCCAGCCGAAGTCTAGCTCGATACCCGGCCTAATGCAACCGACAGCCGCAGAAGAGCAATGGCAGACGGGCTTCAGCCGAACTCCCAGCGGCCGAGCTGCTTCCAGCAGGCCGAACTAGGTAGCTGCCGAGCTTCTTTCGGACTCCCAACGTCGAGACCGAACTTCTTGGGCGGCCGAACTCCTTCGGACTCCCCACGGCCGAACTCCTTCGGACTCCCCACGACCGAACTCCTTCGGACCGACTCCAACAGCCGAGCTTCAACGAAGTCCTCCAGCGGTCGAACTCCTCAGCGGACGAGCCTTAGTCGAACTACTTAGCAACCGAATTCCTTCAACCGGGCCTCAGCCAAGCTTCTTCGAGCCTCTCAGCGGTCGAACTCCTCGGCAATCGACCCTTCAGCCAGCCGAACTCCCCCAGTCTTTTCTTCTGCCGGACTCTCCTATGAGATGAATTATCGCCATCAGTCTGCGACAGGCGATGAAACCAGACGACATAGCTACCACCTCTGGCAACGCCACTCCCTGACGATGCCTTCCTCTCCGTACCGAACTCCATGCGGCCCACGACTTGCCAGTATGGTCGTCACCGACTGCCTGACGACGCCATTCTCTCCGTACTGAACTCCATGCGATAGTATGGCTATCGCCATCAACTAAGCTCTGCCTACAAAGGACCCTCCAGATACGCCAAGGCTAAGCTCTCGGACCTCTAATCTCTCTGGGCTCTCCTCTTCTTCTTCTCTAAGCTCCGGAACTCATTCCGAGCACTCCCTTCCTGTTGGCCAAAAACTGACTTGACCATCGGAGGGTCCTGCCGGAGCCACCTCCCACCGGTTTCGAACGAAACTTTATCTTGCAGGTCCCCGACGACGAACTCAGCGGCCCCCACTCCGGCTACCTCCGGCGACGATCAGTTTCTGCACCAACAGATTGGCGCTAGAGAAAGGGCTTTGAACCTCCGAGGTTTCCTTGCTCTTAAAGGAGTGCTCGGCGACTCTTCTCTTTCCTCTCCGGAGATCTTCCTTTTCTTTTCTCTAGGGAGAAGATGCCTCCCAAGAGAGCTTCGACTCGACGCTCGACGGCCTCCCCAAACGTGCGCGATCGAAGCAAGTAAAGCTCCTACCATCGCGACCACGGCCACGACACTGAGGAATACGTTCAGCTCCAAGACGAGATTGAAGAGCTCATCAAAATGGGACGATGGGATAAATTCCTCCGACGCCAGTCTGAAGCAGGAGAAGATCGGCTAAAGGCGCTGCCGTAACTAAAAAAGACAAGAAGCTCGGCCGCCTCGCGGCGTCATCAACGCCACCCCGGGGAGGAGCTAAGAGCTAGCTACATCGGCGATTCGCCGTCTCCCAGCGACAAAGCCAAGAGAAGCATGCTCCAAATTAAGGAGGCCAGCATGTAATAGAGGAGGTCATCTAGATGGGACTCGCTACCCGAGAGAACTCAAAGGAACAACACCCCGACGACCCTCAAACGAAAATGTGCTGCGAGTGGCTTCCCCTCGGTAAAATTCTCCCCTCTCAATAATATTATTTCTGGATGCAAAAACTATGCGATGACAGAAAAGAAGCAGTCAACCATGTTAGGAATAGGAGGAGAACCTCGTCCTAACGCGAGCAACGAAGGCCTCATTCACAAAGGACGAGATGGGGGGAGAGGCTCCGACAGCGGCCCTTATGTGCCCCCACAGTCCGTTAGAAACAGGAGGAGAACCTCGTCCTAACGCGAGCAACAACCTCGGCTAGAGATAAGATCTCCTCGAGCGAGGGAAGCTCGGCTGCAGGAGATAAGATCTCCCCCGAGCGCGCACTTCGACCTCGACTGCAGGAGATAAGATCTCCCCCGAGGAAAAGCTCGACCGCAGGAGATAAGATCTCCCCCGAGGAAAGCTCGGCTGTAGGAGATAAGATCTCCCCGAGCGCGCACTTCGACCTCGGCTTGCAGGAGATAAGATCTCCCCGAGGAAAGCTCGACCGCAGGAGATAAGATCTCCCCCGAGCGCGCACTTCGACCTTGGCTGCAGGAGATAAGATCCCCCCGAGGGAAGCTCGACCGTAGGAGATAAGATCTCCCCCCAGCGCGCACTTCAACCTCGGCTGCAGGAGATAAGATCTCCCCCGAGGGAAGCTCGGCCGCAGGAGATAAGATCTCCCCCGAGGGAAGCTCGGCTGCAGGAGATAAAGATCTCCCCCGAGCGCGCACTTCGACCTCGACTGCAGGAGATAAGATCTCCTCCAAGGGAAGCTCGGCCATAGGAGATAAGATCTCCTCCGAGTGCGCACTTCGACCTCGGTTGCAGGAGATAAGATCTCCCCCGAGGGAAGCTCAGCTGTAAGGAGATTAAGATCTCCCCGTCGAGCGCGCACTTTCGACCCCGGTTGCAGGAGATAAGATCTCCCCGAGGGAAGCTTCGACCGCAGGAGATAAGATCTCCCTCGAGCGCGCACTTCGACCTCGGTTGCAGGAGATAAGATCTCTCCCGAGGAAAGCTCAGCTGCAGGAGATAAGATCTCCCCCGAGGAAAGCTCGGCTGTAGGAGATAAGATCTCCCCCGAGCGCGCACTTCGACCTCGACTGCAGGAGATAAGATCTCCCCCGAGGAAAGCTCGACCGCAGGAGATAAGATCTCCCCCGAGGAAAGCTCGGCTGCAGGAGATAAGATCTCCCCCGAGCGCGCACTTCGACCTCGACTGTAGGAGATAAGATCTCCCCCGAGGGAAGCTCGGCTGCAGGAGATAAGATCTCCCTCGAGCGCGCGCACTTCGACCTCGGCTGCAGGAGATAAGATCTCTCTCCGAGGGAAGCTCGGCTGCAGGAGATAAGATCTCCCCGAGGAAAAGCTCGGCCGTAGGAGATAAGATCTCCCCCGAGTGCGCACTTCAACCTCGGCTGCAGGAGATAAGATCTCCTCCGAGGAAAGCTCGGCTGTAGGAGATAAGATCTCCCCTGAGCGCGCACTTCGACCTCGGCTGCAGGAGATAAGATCTCCCCCGAGGAAAGCTCAGTTGCAGGAGATAAGATCTCCCTCGAGCGCGCACTTCGACCTCGGCTGCAGGAGATAAGATCTCTCCCGAGGGAAGCTCGGCCGCAGGAGATAAGATCTCCCCCGAGGAAAGCTCGGCCGCAGGAGATAAGATCTCCCCCGAGCTTCGACCCAGACCAGCACAGAGCTCAGAGGAAGACTTCGGCAGTCGCCTTTCCTGCACTCCCTTCCTTTGATTTTCGAACTCGGGAGTGGGGGGGCTAGTGTTGGGGATAAATCCCGCTCCAGCCGAAGTCTAGCTCGATACCCGGCCTAATGCAACCGGCAGCCGCAGAAGAGCTACGGCAGGCGGGCTTCAGCCGAACTCCCAGCGGCCGAGCTTCTTCCAGCAGGCCGAACTAGGTAGCTGCCGAGCTTCTTCCGGACTCCCAGCATCGAGACCGAACTTCTTGGGCGGCCGAACTCCTTCGGACTCCCCACGGCCGAACTCCTTCGGACCGACTCCAACGGCCGAGCTTCAACGAAGTCCTCCAGCGGCCGAACTCCTCAGCGAACGAGCCTTAGCCGAACTACTTAGCAACCGAAGTCCTTCAACCGGGCCTCAGCCAAGCTTCTTCGGGCCTCTCAGCGGTCGAACTCCTCGGCAATCGATCCTTCAGCCAGCCGAACTCCCCCAGCCTTTTCTTCTACCGGACTCTCCTACGAGATGAATTGTCGCCATCAGTCTGCGACAGGCGACGAAACCAGACGATATGGCTACCACCTCTGGCAACGCCACTCCCTGACGACGCCTTCCTCTCCGTACCGAACTCCATGCGGCCCACGACTTGTCAGTATGGCCGTCACCGACCGCTTGACGACGCCATCCTCTCCATACCGAACTCCATGCGACGGTATGGCTATCGCCATCAACTAAGCTCCGCCTACAAAGGACCCTCCAGATACGCCAAGACTAAGCTCTCGGACCTCTAATCTCTCTGGGCTCTCCTCTTCTTCTTCTCTAAGCTCCGGAACTCATTCCGAGCACTCCATTCTTGTTGGCCAAAAACTGACTTGACCGTCGGAGGGTCCTACCGGAGTCACCCCCCACCGGTTCCGGACCGGACTTTGTCTTGCAGGTCCCCGATGATGACCTCAACGGCCCCCACTTCGGCTACCTCCGACGACGATCAGTTTCTGCACCAACAATTATAATTCTAAATTACCTCTTATTTTTCACGTCACCATTCAAATTAGTAATAAAAAATCTCCACTTGAGGTTGAGCATCCACAATCACCTTAGGATATCGACATGGGCTAAAATTTGAGGATAATAATACTCCTTAGTCTAATAAAAAATTAATATATTAATATATTTAATATATTATATTAATAAATATATTTTATGAAATATATTAAAATTTAGTATTATATTATCAATAATCTTATGTTCCTATAAAATAGGAAGTAGAATATTGGTGGACATTTGAAAATGTTTAATCATTAAAATATAGTATATATTACAGAGATCTTGGATTATTGAGGATCATGTTATTTTGAGATAATGATTGAAGATCATTTCGACCATCCTATGTACATGGATCACTAAACGCCATATAAGATTTAGTAAAAAAGATGGGAAACCACGCATGATCAAAAGTTTTTACATAATCAGTAAAAAAAAAAAAAAAATGACGGTGCACCCTCGAAAGATAATTTCCATCCGTGGCCGTGCGACGGTCCCTGATAAGCCATAACGGCAGCAATCGTTATGGCCCCGGACAAAATTAAGGTTCTCAAACGAACCTGCGACCGATGGCATTAAGGGCGGGTCTATTATCGACACTAGAGCCCTCTTCTCCCTTCTCCGCCTTCAGCTCTTCGTTCCCCAAAACCCCTCATCGCCTCCTCTTCTTCCCTCGTCGTCCTCCTGCTGCCCGTCGCCTCTTCTTCCCTCGTAGTCGTTCTTCTCCTCGTCGCCTCTTCTCTCCTCTTATCTCCTACAATCTCCATCGATCTCCGGTGGCTTCCATGGCCTCCACTGCCTCCTACGGGAAGGAGCTTGCTGCCGCCAAGAAGGCCGCCTCTCTCGCCGCTCGCCTCTGCCAGGTACTGTGGCCAACCTTCTTTCTATTTTTAGGCTTGGATTCGTTGCCGATGGGATTTTTCTGGTCTTTTTTTTGTTGATGATTGGAGAGGAGTGCCGTGGGAAAGCTCTTGTTTTGATTCTACCATCAAGAACTGAAATAAAAATACGCATTTTTTCCCCTATCTTTCAGTTGCTCTTCTTTGGGCTGTTTGATATGTTAAAACTCAGATTTTTTTTAGAATGGCATATGGTCTATGTTGATTTGTTCTTTAATATCTCTTCTGTGACTTTTCCGTGTTGCCATTTTTATTGATCTAACTTTCGTGATTTATGCCTTACTTTAGATAATGTAACTGAACTCTTGAAAGGAACTGGGTGTGTGTAGCAATAGCAAGACTGCTCTTTGAGAATTTTTAATACCTTGTTTCCTTAGATTACTGATTGAGAGGAAGTAATGGTGTCAATAGGTGCAGCGGCACCTTCAAGTTACAATGTGAACTTTGATGGGGATGATGTTCCTCTTCTTCACCTGATTAGAGCTAGACTACTAAAGCATGTAAATGACACACCTGAAATTCTTTGTAGATATATTTTAAAAAATAAATAAATAAATAAATGCAAACTTAGAGGTCATTTGATTTAGTTAACTTTAGAGTAGAAATATTACTCACTTTTTTTTTGCAATGGAAGAGCTATAGATCATCCTCTACCGATCACCACTCAGTTCACTGGGGATTGTGGAAGTCAGCTATTGGCTGAGGGCAGGGGCACCCCACCGAGTATGGTACCAATCCCGGAGTTTCACTCCCCGGTGAACTGAGCGGTGATCATTAGCAGATGATTGGTAGGAGTACTCTGTAGCATGCTGGAGTATAGGATAACTTCATTGAAATTGGAAATATCTAAAACCAGTGTTGAACAACTTTCGCACGCAAGCATATTTTGGTTTACTAATTAAAGCAGGAATTGGAGAATGGAATGCTGTTTCACCCAATCATATTTATATTTGCATCTGATTGCAGAACAGTACAATTTATAATTCAGATCATTTGTAATTGCAGTAGATCTCAGAGATTAAGGTGAACAAAGCCGTTTCAGGAAAACCGTGTTTAAAATGGGACGACCTCTAATTCCTTTTCCTTGGCTTCTTCTTTTGGTTATGATTTTCGTGAATACATGCTGAAATTTTTCCGTAATTATGGTATTTAGTTTTGTGCCAATCAAGAGAGGGATGGAGACTGTATGCTTGAAAGGAATGCTTCAATGTTTATTCTTGGTTAATACATGTGAACATGTGCTTTTCTCTTTTCTTCCCCCCTGTATCACAGTCAAAATTATTAATGTTTCTTTTTGTTTCTTTTCCAGACAGTACAAAAGGCACTTGTGCAATCAGATGTCCAATCAAAATCTGATAAGAGTCCTGTTACGGTAGCAGATTATGGTACACTTCCACATTTTTATAATTTCTTTTGTTTATGCTTCATAGCAGACACTGCATAATCTGTGTGTTGTTTCTGATTAATGATCTTCGATATGCTTAGTTTGGCAAGATTTACTTTCATATGCAGTCAAATAGTAGGACGGTTGCTATACGATTCATAGATCATTTACAAGTTGGAAAAACTTAGTTTAGCTGATTAATTGCTGCGTTTGAAATTTCCAAGAATATGGTTCTCACTTTAATTAAACAAAATGACAAAGATTTAATAAAGAGCATAGTGTGTCTAACAAAGAAATTCTAGATGTACAGTATTGATGTAGTACATTCTAATATTATGCAGAGATGTCGAGAGAATACTAACTGGGAATCTGTGATGGATTAATATTTGTTAATCATAAGTAAGCTATCAATTCTTAGTTAAGTCAGTAAACAATAGTATGAAGTTGGTTTTGTAAAAATATGTCAGAATCAACAGATTAGAGGACCTATTGTGCCCTGTAATGATCATATGATGGTAATCTAACTCATAGCTCTTGCTTTCTCCTTTCTCTTTCTTTTGTTTCTCCTCTTTTGCCATGTGTATCTTGTATTTTTTGTGATATGACAGAAACATGTATGCCTGCTAGTTAGATGAGTGGGAACTGGAGGATGAAGAGAGGAAGGGGATGGTATTTAGCTTTAATACCTTTATAGCTTCTTAACACATGAAATATTCAACTTACAACAATTATCTAGCAATACACTTCTCTTAAATTGCAGGTTCACAAGCACTAGTCAGCCTTGTTTTAAAGATGGAACTTCCCTCTGAATCCTTTTCTTTAGTGGCTGAGGAGGTGCATGAACCAGTCTTTAGATTCCAAAGTTTGTCATGAATTAAATATGAAAATTACCTGAGAGTTATAATGACATACTCTTGTAGGATTCAGGCGATCTTCGTAAGGATGGTGCTCAAGAAACACTAAGACGCATTACTGAGCTTGTTAACAGCACTCTCTCTGTTGATGGTACATATAATATTACTTTATCTGAGGAAGATGTGCTTGTTGCCATTGATAGTGGCAAATCTGAAGGAGGCCCTAATGGCCGACATTGGATTTTGGACCCTATAGATGGCACTAAAGGGTGAGGATGGCAATTTAAGCTTGAAATTTAGGATTCTAATTATATATAGCATTTGACCCTGTAAATAAGATGTAATTTTGTTTTTTACTTTTTTGAGTTCATGCATTGATTGATAAGAATTAATATAATACCTCTGTAAACATTAATATAAAGTTGTGACTGGCTGCCATGAATAACTAAAGCTGTGGTGACATTATTCTGAAATTAAGAATATGACCTTAATTAACATTAAAATCCTTGCATGTCCATCTTTTATTTTTATGATAGCACTGTTGTGGGTTGACTTTAGATCTGGCTCTGTGCATACATCTATTTATGGTTGTACAATATATTGCTACATGACAATTTTTTTTTTTCTTTTAATGATTTCTTTCTCCTTTGGCTTTACAATTTGTTGGTTGTTTAATGAAGCACATATTGGATGTGTTCATGTTTATATTCGTGGGTCCGTAATATACAAATTGACACATGGATTATTATGATCTCTATATATTAGGTGGAATTGATGAATACAGGTTAAAATAACTGCATGTTATATTCATTTGATTATTTATTTTTGATGACACTGATATATGCACTCCTAAGGGGGCTAAGTAGCACTTTAACATGCATGTGTTCTATGCTTTTTCTTCTGTAAAGCTGTTGGAGTACTCCTTTTATATATCTATGTCTATATCTATCTATCTATCTATCTATCTATCTATATGTTTATGTATCTGTGTGTGTGTGTGTGTGTGCACGTGTTGTGTGCCTGCCTCCATGCACGAGCGTGCGCATGTGTGCCCATGCGTGCACACGCACTGACACATGCACTCCTAAGGTGGCTAAGTAGCACTTTAACATGTATGAGTTCTATGCTTCTTCTGTAAAGCTGTTGGAGTACTCCTTTTATATGTGTGTGTGTGTGGGTGTGGCAACATCCTTAGCTTCAACATTATTCTGCATTGGGATTGAATTAATTGTTAAAATGTACTTCATGATTAATATCATTTTTGGTAGGTTAAGAAGAAAATATATTTAACAGAGGAATTGTGAATGGTATAAGAAAATATTTCCATATGAGATTGAATTAAGTTAATTCACCTGATCCTTTTCCCCTCTAACCCCACTGGCTAATGTGAAGACCTGATAGATCACCTCCTCTCTCTCTCTCTCTCTCTCTCTCTCTCTCATTTAAAATCACGCAACAATGGTAAAAAGTTAAGGATCAAATCTATCCCACAAGGAAAGAAGGATATAAATATGATATACTGCAGAGCTACATAAAAGAAAACAACACGGCTTGATAGGTTAGATTGAGAGAGAACTTGCTATGCATGGAAAAAGTGCATTAGTAGTTTATTCAGAGATTCTTAAGTACATTAAGTACATTAAGAGGGAGCAGCAACTAGTATGACAAGCAACTGTGGGTAGGTTTCAATTTGGTGGATATGCATGACTTACTACCATGTCCACTGTGTTGGAATTCACATGGTTGAATTGATTATTGCTTATCCATGTCTATGTTATTTCAAATGATAGTATGTTGGTTGATGAGACAATAGTAGGACTGCTGATAAACTGGACTCATGGATGAAAGCATGTGACACTCGTATGGACTAAAATTGTTTTAGAAAATGGAGTAAAGAGGGCGCACCTTTTTGGCTTGAACTAGAATTAAAATAGCCAAGAGCTACACTAAAGTAATTGTTGTATGTGATATAAGATTTGTCAAATGGGTATTGAGGTCGATGAAAAGGATTTAAACACATAATCCTATGCAACTTAAAGAAGAGACTGTTCATTGTTGTGATGGATGTGTATTAAAATATTAAGGATGGAGTTGTTAATCTATGCTTCAAGAGGAAGCTTAAAATTTCATCAATAGGACATTAATGTTAAAAAATAGCAATGATAATTTAGATATTCATAAGACATATCAGATAGAGGGGATTTAATATTTGCGAAAATGTCATAGATCAAATAGCAAGAAAGGATTGGAAATAAAATAGAGAGGTTGTTAGTCAGAACCTAATCTAATGGGAATGAAATTGTCATTGACAATGATTATGTTTGAAACTCAAGTGAAGCCAATCATTCAGGCTCCATTTAACTTTGTGAATATAGCAGCATATTGAGTATTATCATTTAGTCTGACTGATACTGTGTTCTCTCTGTTTTGAAACAAACATCATTCCAAGTAACATAAGAACACCTACATATACAACAACAGCAATGTTGAATGATAACCAGCAATGCTGGTGCACTGGCTTGAGAGATGCTAGGAAATTGCTTAGAGAAATATGCTGATAGGATCAAACAGTAATGGAATAGGTGTATGTAGGCCAGAAAGTTCTGGTACGCCATAAGTTCTACAACGTTTATTCCCAAGCCACAAAACATGGTACCAAACCAAGCTGTAAATGCAGTTGAAACATGTTCATGTGGTATACAGTCCAAATACAAAATTCTATGCCAGTTTCTGTGAGTATCTCTGTGTTCAATAAAACAGTAAATGAAAGGCCACCTTAATACTTGTCAAAGTTGACTGCTATTTAATTTTCTGCATCTTGGATATATAGGATGACTTGGAAGTTTCAGTTCTAGTTCTTTCATGCCGACACAACCCTGCCCCAACCTTCACATGTATGAATTTGATTCAGGTTCCTAAGAGGAGATCAGTATGCAATTGCTCTGGCACTGCTTGATGAAGGAAGAGTAGTGTTGGGTGTGTTGGCATGTCCCAATCTTCCTGTAACTTCAATTGCAATTCCAGATGAACACTCTTCACAAAGGCAAGTTGGTTGTCTTTTCTCTGCTAAAATTGGTGACGGAGCTTTCATGCAGTCACTTAATGGCTCTTCACCAGCAAAGGTTAATGTTCTTTGTTGCCTTTGTCTTCTATTTAACTTGCTGCAAACATTTTATCACTGTCTGACTTTTATTGACTTCCCTTCAGATATATGTGAGTGGCATTGAAAATTCAGAGGATGCATCATTCTTTGAATCATTTGAAGCAGCACATTCCATGCATGATTTATCTAGTGTAATAGCAGAGGTATTGCATACTAGTACTCTTTTCTATCCAAATTCTGAGAGATCAAATATAATTTCATGATGATGTTGCTTCTAGAAACTTGGCGTCCGAGCACCACCAGTTAGAATTGATAGCCAGGCGAAATATGGTGCTCTAGCCCGAGGAGATGGTGCCATATATTTACGTTTCGCACATAAAGGCTACCGTGAGAAGATATGGGACCATGCAGCCGGTTATATTGTCGTCACAGGCACAAACCATCAAACCTTTAATTCACATGCTTTTTCAACTTAAATGGAGTCCTGTTGCCTTGCTTATGCTTCAGAATTGTAGATATCTGAAAATGAATATTCATAATCTCTTCAGATCTGACACTGTTTCATAATGGTTTACAGAAGCTGGTGGTGTAGCGACTGATGCAGCAGGAAATAATTTGGATTTTTCCAAGGGGAGGTACCTTGATCTCGATACAGGCATCATTGTCACAAATAAGAAGCTAATGCCAGCACTGCTGAAAGCAGTACAAGATGCTGTGAAAGGGAAATCTCAATCTGCTTCCCTGTTGTAGGCAATATATGTAGTTTCAGCTAACTGTTATCTGTTAGTTCATGCCTCTGATTGCTTTCTAAAATCTGGATTGAATTCTTTTGTCGGACATGGTATGGTGATCAGTTATGCTGATTTCCCTGCTACCGACAATAACTTCATTTCAACAGAAGTTGGACTTGTCTGTTGTTTGTTTGTAACTCGTGAGTTAAAAACTATTATTTGATGTATTTTCTACTTTCAGTATGAGAAGCATTGCTACCCCTAGTTGAAGCTTGCTGCAATGTGTTATTGCATCACTTAATCGGAGACAACATCTCATGGGTGAAATTCTATTCCATCAATTAGCTGTAAGATCATTGGCACCACAACTTCGATCTCTGCGCATTTGTTGTTAGATTCTTGATGCAAGTTGTTTCTGAGCATGGCAGCTTGAAGTGAGTGATGGGTTGGCTTATCATGCATAAGAGTTTCTTATCATCAAATAGGCATTGCTAGTTTGGCAAGCCACGGATAAGTAATGAATATATTCAGAAGCAGCATGATGCACACAGATGATGACATTGTCAGTATGTGGATCTAATGGAGTTGCTCTGCTGGGGGAGCTGGTTGGTTCCTGATGGTGCACCGTAGCCTCTGCAGGAAGTTCACTTCGTGGGTTTTTTCCTGTCTTTATTTCTTTCTTGCACCGTGAGTAGACTGCAGACAATCAAAAGCCACCATGGACGGTTTGCGAGCCATGGTAACGCAGGCCTTGCACTAATAGCCTCAAGGACCAAACACCAGGTACATCAATCTGGAAAGCGATAGGCACTCATTACTTGCAGAGGGCTGTAGATCGCTATATCTTGAACGAATCGGTGGACCTGGAGGAGAAACAAAAAGAAGACATTGGTGGAAAATATGACACCATTAAACTATTAATTTTTTTAAAACTAAAATTAGATGTTTCGCTACAATAATTTGACCAAGAAAACCTATTCAATCATACTTTAGTTAGCAGATAGAATTGGTCAATATACATGACATTCTCATATAGCAAACATGAAAATATTAGCAATTTCTCAAATGCGGACCAAGGAAGAAGTTGGAGGGCTTGGGAAGGAAGGAGTTGAAGGGTGTCGCCTCTTATTGTCTATTTAATTCTGTGTAGATTTTGCTCAGGCGAGAGGAACAATAAAATTAAGTATAAAATTGATTACATTAATCAAAGATTCAGAATGCTTCCTCTTACGTGGGCATGGACATCCACGTCCATCAGAACGTACCCATCATGAGTTATCTAACTACCTCGACCAATCATCAGCATAAGTAACAAGGAAAAATTAAGGACTGGGAGGGTTGCACGACCATTTCAGAGCATTAAGAACATTGACTTCTTATTTATGCTTCCATGCAATCCCCTCCTCAGATACAGAGAGTTTGTTTCCTCAATGTGACTCTGGTTAAGTGCAGGACTTACTACAATTTTTATGTAAAAGAAATAAAGATGAAATAGATAATGGTAACCGGAGGAGTTTTATCAGCTGATCAGTAACTTGTCTAAACAGGTACTTCAGGTGGGTAGTCTCCAGGGTGCTGCTTGATCGTTTCTCGAAGCAACCTTTCTTGCTCATGAAGGTTGGAAGGAACTTGATCATAAACATCTGTGAATAGTTCAGCAAGAGGTGGTTTATCCATTTTTTCTGCAGCCTGAATCGCATGCAATAGCTGCACAAAATTGCATTGGTCAGGATACTGAAAACATCATAAAATACTAACAGGAATGAGGTGCCGATAATGGCTTTTGAGTATAAAATTGTCGTAAAACTACCTCCTTCCTAACATTGCTTCTAAGTTCAGATTCAGCATCATCACACCACCAGCCATTTCTGTCAATCCATTTTTGATACCTGGAGACAGGATCTCGTGCTGTTCTCCAATGTTCAATCTCATCGACAGGTCGGTACTTGGTCGAGTCATCTGATGTGGAGTGATGTCCCACTCTATATGTAAGCGCCTAGGCATTTCAAATGAGCAGAATGGTAAGATCAACTCATATGGTTACTTCACATGATAGCTTAGATAACAAAAATCTGCACCTCAACTAAAATAGGCCTGCTTTCCCTTATGGCCATCTCACGGGCTTCATGGACTGCACTATAAACAGCAAGAGCATCATTCCCATCTACACGGATACTCCGAAGACCATATGCTTGACCACGAATGACAGCACCATCACCTACAGTCCAATGAAGACAAGAATAATAGCTCTGTAATTCTACATGGAACTCCAGTAAATGCAAAGCAAGTTCAAAATGGAAGCTTCCATACTTCGAAACTGTTCTGTTGTAGGAGTACTGATGGCCCAACCATTGTTACGACAGAAGAAAATAACTGGAACCTCCATCACAGCAGCAAAATTTAGTGCAGCATGGAAATCTCCCTGCCACATTAGATGCAAACAGAAAAATCAAACCATAGCATGAGGAGGTATCATTGACTTAAGCTAATGTGGGAACGAATTGCTTATATACCTCGCTAGTGCCACCATCGCCAAAATAAGTGACAGCACAAGCATGTTTCTTGTCCATTTTAAGGGAATAAGCAGCTCCCACAGCATGAGGTATCTGTGTACTGAGAAAAAAATAGACATCAGGGGGGAAAAATACTAATGTCATCTATCTGCTGATTTTGTTAAAGATGTCAGGAAATGGCTCCCTACGCTATTGGTGATGACACGGTGAAGTAATTCAGCCGGTTAGATCCATAATGTATTGGCATCTGTCGCCCTTTACCATAATCTGACTTATTGCCAAAACACTGGTTTGCAAATTCTTGCAAGGTGAAGCCACGCCATAGAAGGACCCCAGGTTCCCTGTACTAAATTAGATGCAAATTTATCCATGGAGATCAGGTGGGAGAACAAAGCATAGACAGCAGCAATAGATGATTATAACTCTTTTTCCTTGTGCATTTATACCTGTGGAAAGACAATATCATCGATTGTGAGTGCAGCAGCTGATGCAACATTTATGGCTTCTTCTCCAATCGAGGTAACATAGAAGGAGATTCTTCCTTGCCTCTGAGCTTCATAGAAGATAGTATCCATAACTTGCAGAGTGACCATGTCACCGTACATTTTCAGAGCAATTTCCTTGCTGACCTGATGAGCAAGATAAATATTTATCAGGGAGGACTTAATAATGGGTAAAGCACAGGGCAAACAACTTTATCTTACAGGTTTATCTTCTTACAGAAAACTTGACTATTCTATATAAAGCTTAGGCCTATCAGTGAAAAGGAAGTTTAACTAAAGAATGAAGTACATTTTGAAACTGTTCATCTGATCTAAGAATGGCTACCTCTTGGAAACTGCTGCCAGAGATTGTCTGTCCATCATCATCAAGAACACGGTAGCAGCTGATTCGCTCTCCTGGAGACTCGGCTAGGAATCTCATTTCAGGAATGAACATAACCTTTCCACCAGGAAAATCCATGACCTGCCATGATAACAATGGTAAAGAACATTTCATAAGTAATGCCTAGTCATAAAATTATATAATTTTCAGGATTATGTTAGATAAGAATTCTAAAGGGTTTGAAGGGAGCCCCCCACCCCTCAACCAATTAAAAAGAAAAAAAAAAGAGTCAGCAGGCACAAATAATGCAAGTCTCGTTACTCAAAGATGTAGAAAAACAAGATGCCATCAATTAAATTCTGACATAATTTATCATTCCACAGTCTTCAAAAATCCCAAATATCTCTTTTCCTAGAAAGTATCATCTTGGATTCTATTGATAGCAAACAATCGGCTAGTGTCACCAGAAGTCTCGTTCCCGTGACAGTCTGATCTCATACTAGCCTGTATCAATCAAAGAAAAACAAAGAAGAGAAGCAAAATTTCAAACGTAGAAACCAATGTGTCATCTAGAAAATTAGTACCATCAAACTCGTGTTTAGAGAGACAGCACGGGATCCGATAATCCACGAAACTATAGAAAAACAAAGAAGACTTCCTCTTAACCAAAATCAAGACAGAATCTTTCATGGATTCTCTGTATCTTCTATTCCTTCCCAGCCTAAACCAATCAACAGAATCGAGAATAGAGACTTTAATTTTGTTTTAAAAAAAAAAAAAAAACCTGATACCGGCAGCGATCATCCACAGGCGCCGCACTCTCAGCCTTGACTGACGCGAAACGCTGATCCGACCAGCGATTTATCGGATTGCTCGAAAACCCACCAACCAGTTCCGAAGGCAGTGGATTCCAAAGTTGGAGAAACGAAACCGAAGGCCAAGACCTCCGTTGGAGAGCCCCCAAAGAAGCCATCTTTTGCCCAAGATGATGGGCTAATCTTGATCTTACGAAACACAAACCCATCGTGGAATGTAGCAGAGAGAAGAGATCGAGGAGGTGAGGGAGAAATGAGGAGAGGTCCAGAGGAGGTTTCTCGCTTTGGCGTTCTTTGTTTGCTTTCGTTTGGTGACCGATGGATGGATAGGTTGCCAGGGAGATAGACATGAAGAGGGAGATAGACATGAAGAGAAGAAAAGGACTTTGCGTAGGTTAGGATAGGGAAAGAAACAAATAATAATAAATAATAAATAAATCGACTGTAATAATGCTCCGCGTCAGAAATGGGTCATTAAAAGCTTGCTGGTGCGAAGTTGGGACTGCGGATGAGCAACACGTGTGCTTGTAGATAAGATCCAACGGGCCTGCCGCCAAACAGCACGGACGGCTACGCATGCCACGTGCGGCAATTGGAAACCTTCGTCCGGGAGCCAAGCCAGAATCTTTACAGCCCGGCACGTTCCGCCATGTGGCCTCGAAATCATCCCTGTTTCGGCCACTTTAACCCTCCCACCCGCTTGAGACTTCCAAGAACGGAAAAACAAAGAACATACCCAACACAAACCCCAACCATCGTCTACCACCCCCAACGATGGAAAAAATTAAGAAAAAACGGCCGCTTGGAACTCCGAGAGCAGAAAAAATAAAAAAATATTAAAATATTAAAAATATTAAAAAATTAACAAAATATTAAAAAAATTCAATGACTTTTATTTTGTTTTTTTTTTCCTGCATGCTTATATATATATATATATATATATATATATATATATATATAAAACTATTCAATCTATATCTAAATATTTAATTTTATTTATAATTTTTATAATTTTATATAATTTTTATAAATTTTTAAAATATATATATATAATCATGTTAATATATTATTAATTTAATTTATCATCTACATAATAATATTTTTAATTTTATAATTATAAAATTTAATTATATTTATATCTATATTTATATCCATACTTTTAAAATCTATATTTATTTAAAATAAATATAAATATAAATTTTTATATTTAATTAATATTCATATTTTTATTTATATTTATTAAATAAAATAAATATGCATATTAATATACCGATCCATGTTTGATCCGAGTTGGACATAGGGAAAAAAGAAGCTTTTTTTTTTTTTGGGTAAAGATTTGCTCTTCATTTCTATCAAAAGAAAACAAAAAATCATCCTCTTCATAGTCTTTAAATAACCAAAGAGCATAGTTTTCTTACAATATCAAATTTTTCAAAAAAAAACTTGTCAAACTTCCCATGAAAGACTTTTAATTAATAAATTTTAAAATTAACATCCAAATATAGTATGTAATATCAAATTTATTTGATCAAAATTTCAATATTTTAGTCATAACATATCGGCCAAGATTTTAAAAAAAATCCTTTCTTTTTAAAATTTCTTACTGAAATAGCAGCTGTGCCCTCAATTTATATCAATCTTGATCACCACTCTAAATGACTAATATCTCCGCATTTAAGATAACTGATATCTCCATATTCAAAACCTTGAGTATCTCTAATTTAAAAACCGAAATGAAGTGAAAGAAAAACTAAATATAACACCTAACAAAGCTCACGAATTCTAAGGTAGATAGATCCTCTATTCAAGGTTGTTATGTTAAAGACTTTATTTGTAGTAATATCTACCGTGGATAAAAGTAAACAATCAGAAGACCATTCAGTGTTAACAGGCTTATGTAGCTTTTCAGTTCATGAAAAAATTAGAGGAAAAAGGAGAATAGCCTGAGAAAAACGGCATTCAGAAAAGCTTGTGTTTTTCATGGAGTCATCACGGTTAATATTCCGTATATCTCGGCCTATCGGATATTAGTGTCAAGAACCAAAATTTACTATACGGGTACCAAAATTGGTATTGTAAATCTTGGTTCTAGGATATTTTAAACTACTAAAATATGAAGACCGTATCTAATCAGATATTGATCAAAATCCACCATGAATAAAAAGAGGTATGAAATCAAGCAAAGGATGTGAGTAATTGCAAAAGGTGAGATGAATGCAGAGCATTCCGGGAAGCAAGAAACTGCTCAAAGTCGTTCTCATATCAACTATTTAATTCAAACATAAGAATAACCTTAAACTTGATTCTAAATTTGAATATCCTCCACCCCCCACCCACCTAACAAAAAAATAAAAATAAAAATAAAAATAAAAATAAAAAATCTACACCCTATTCGGATTTGGATGGTTTCAACGTATCGACATGTTTGCGTATGCATGTAAAAGAATCCCAAAAATAACACTAAAAATCAAAATATGAAAAATTTCTTTTTAACTAAAAGCAAAAAGAATCTTCAGCTACCCAAAAGAATCAATAGGAAGAAGCAAAGGAGTTCTACCTGATTGCTGCCATTAGTCACCCCCAACACACTCTGTTGAGCTTTCCTCGACCCGAAACGCCGACCTGCACAAAGAGCCACTGGGTTCCTCACTAACTTAGAAGCGTATCTATCATCATTGCTCGCCAGGGCAGCAGGAATCCATGGGTGCAGAGATGAAGCCCAGGAGCTCAGTTTCAAAGCTTCCAAAGAAGCTATCTTTTTTCCAAGATGATGGGCTAACCTTAACCTCATGATCCAGATAGCCATTGTGGCCACAAGAACTCACCACTAGAGAAACGAAAAGAAGGTGAGAGAGATTTGGAAGGAAAGGAGGATATTTTAGTGCTGGTTTTTGTTACATCCTCCGGAACCTACCCAGACGGTGGTCCAAATTCGCTTTGCCACACGGGCAGGCCGGTCTCAGCTTCTGCTAGCAATACGAGTAGTGGATTAGGAACCCCACCATTGGGATCCAGCCATCTCGCCTCAAGCAACGACCCATGATGCATCGGACTATTTGATGCCAGAACCGAACGGACGAACGGACGCTGTTTGGAATGTGATAGCCAAAAAAGGCGTCTCCACTCTCCCGGAGTTGGCAGAGAAGTGATTGATGGTCAGAAAAGATAGATGGATCACATGAATATTGGTGTCGGAAGCGACAAGGACGCGTGCGTTTCCAGAGGATCGCACTGGGAATTGCGATTGGAACAAATCCAAATTCCAGAGTATGGAGTGATAAGAAATGGACGGGTCAAAATATCTAACATTCTTAATCAGGTATAGCTTTTTATGTTGCCTT
Organism: Cocos nucifera; assembly: GCA_006176705.1. Lineage (NCBI taxonomy): Eukaryota > Viridiplantae > Streptophyta > Magnoliopsida > Arecales > Arecaceae > Cocos > Cocos nucifera. The sequence continues at coordinate 2,005,473 of QRFJ01000132.1, forward strand.
GCTCAACAATTCGACACTAAGAGGTCGTTCTGGATATCTATATTTTTTTAAATAAATATTTTTAAAATAATATTTAGATAAAAAATAATTTGTTTATATTTTTTTATATATTGACAAATTTTTTCAAAATCTATTATTCATATGTTTTTACATTACTATTTTTTTTAGATAAATTATTAAAATTTATTTATATTTTTTATAATATTTTTTATACTTTTTATATTTGAAGAAGATCGATGGTTGAGTTATTAAATATTAAATAATAAAAATAATAATGAAAATAAGATATTTTAGATATAAAATTAAATGCCTACTTTACTAGCTTATGGATAAATGATTTAGCTACCTCTTAAGGATAATTTTTTTTTTAATTTTATGAATAAATGCTATTCATGAAAAAGTAATTTTTCTATATTGAAAAATATGAGGACATGAATAAGTTGGTCAATCAACTTTTTTTTATGATATTTATTTACAAAAAAATGAGCTCTAATTGGTAAAAGCATATAATTCTTCACAAATGCAAAAATTCCCAACTTGGATTTTCCTGGTCTTAAACCGTTAATCTTGATCTATTACTAGCTGTTAATCTAACAAAAAAAGCACAAACAAACAAGTTATATGTATTACTAGCTGGTATTAGTTTAGCAGCTGTTATTTTGGCTGTGATTCCTTTATAATGATCGAATAACTGATAATATTTGAATTCAAATTTGCACCAACTGAAAATTTAATCAATATTTAAACAATTATTATTTATTTAGTCAATAGTGATTTAGATAATTTTTTCACTAAAATGAGAAATAATGACTGCTATAATAGTCAATCAGGTAAAAATCCAGACAAACTCAATTCTGCGTAGTTCTGAGAAAGAGCAGTCATCTAACATATTATCGGTGCAATACAGAGAAAATAATTTTTTCTCCTTCTTCTAGGTATTCTTGAAATAAGAAAATGACAATATAATAAATTCCACCGCTCCAGCAGTTGCAGCAGCATGTAAATGCCCAAACCTTGCAGAATTGCACCCAATCACCACTTATGCAAGGCGACAACATTATTAGCGATTTTAACAGAAAAATACAGCATCAGACACTGAGAAAAATGATAATGTAAGTCAAAGAGAATGTTTGTTGAATGAGTATAAAAACATGGAGATTAAACACTCCACTCAAGGAATCTCCATCTATAATATTGGTGGCAAGCAAATATTGACACTTGTCAAGAAGGCACCTAGGAACAATGAAAAATAGTCCATCCGATAGGAAGAGGCTAAAATATTGCAGAAAATGGTGGCAGAATGGACAAAGCATCTATTGGAAGCAGACCTTCTAAGTATTCTAGATCTAACTCCTTATGATGAAGTACAAAGCCAAGTCCAAAATATGCTATGCATACAAGTTTGTCTCGTTCAAATAGAAGAATAAACTTAAAAATGTGCTGTTTTAGTTTCCAGCAATCTATGGATGTTCGAAGTGCAGACAGAATTTCTCAGGATCCAGGCAAAGCGAAATGTTTTGCAGGGAACAGCTACATGCACCTCACTTGCATATGCAGTTTCACATACATCGACGATCCTCAGACTTGAGGATGTAGCATAGACAACAACTAAGCCTTCTCCCATCAAGGTGGACTAGGTTATGGAGCATAACTCAGATTTGAAGATGCACTGCAAAATTTCTTAACAGAATTAGCTAAAGCATTGGGTGAATTGGAGCTTACTCCAGCAGCAACACCCCTTTGCTTAGCAAACAAAGGTTTTAGTTGCGCTTTTGGATGGCGCATTTCCCAAAAATCTGGACCTAGCTAATTATAGTGTCAGTGGGTGCCCCTCCCTTGAGAGAGAGAAAGAGTAACCAAAACATTGGGGTGCCTCACCTGCACTGGATCTTGCTACAAATCCTGATCTAGCTTCTTTGTGTTTTCGATCTTTTATCCATCAGCATCCCATTCTACTAATATATCTATCGAACCAGTGCTGTCAAAGGCACTTCAAGCACTCACCTAGGTCCTCAGGGGAGGCAAGAATGCCCTTGAGAGCCTCAACGGTCCCCAGGTGAAATGATACCACTGTAACACATTTTGTAAAACAGATGCATAGGTGTCCACTTCAAGCCAAGGAGGCTTATAGATTTCATTATTCCTTTATTCGCACATCTTGTTTCAACATTTTCAGCTAATATATTTTATTTTATTTTATTTTTGCAACACTTATTTTATAATGCATTTATTGTACTGTTACAGTCTATGATCACAGGTAAGCAAACTAAAAATTTGAGGGAATATGTGAATAAAAAACTAAGGAGTTTGCACTTGAAACATGAGCATAAGAAGTATAGAGCTAAAGACCAGCAGTCATAAGCATATGTAAATTGACAATAAATATAAAAAAATACAATAAAATATACCATTGTTCAGCATTAAAGAAAATAAGAATGGTAAGATAAAAGCTGGTTTCTCAATCAATGTGTATTCAATAATATCACCAATAGAATAGATAGAAATAAATTCGAAAACATTAGATTAAGGGTTCATGAGTGGCAAACATATAAGAAGATAGCTTATTCAACATTTTCTCTTTATGATTTTTAATGAGGTTTCTTTGGTGCTCTCTCCACACCATTTACACCCTCAAAAAAAAAAAAGAAAAGAAAAGATGGCTTGTTCTACTATGATACAAGAACCTTATTTACAGCTAAATTCGGCAAAACAACAGTAAACACTAAACCAAGAGAAGAGACAAAAGCAAGAGAGACAACATTTTGACCCACAAACTAAGCAGTAGCGTATATGATAACGAACGTACTTGACCAAGTATACATGCAATGTGCTAGAACAGAAAATCACCTGCTTTGTGAGCTTTATGATCTGAAAGTGAAATGTGAGATCATGCATATCCTCTGTAAAACATGTGATCCGTACATCGCTTTCATTGTTTGATTTTCCAGTGAGCCTTTCCCGCTGCATTGGGCATCTGTACTAACATGCAGGGCTGAAAAATCTCTGTTTAACTCTTCTGATGCCATATGCAAATGAACCTGTAAGTGCTGGAATGAAAAAACCAAGAAGTTGATTAGACATTATACAACCATATAAGGCAATCGACAAAACCATGACTTTGAAGAAAAACAAAAGCAATGGTGATGTATACAGGAAAGATGGACCATATATTTGAACAATCAAAATCAAAAGAATGAAAATTTACTTTGAGGGTACTGCATATTGTCTCCTAATATGCTCATCATAACACAATATAATAAGATGATGTTTAAGATTGACTCAACTTTGAGCTAACCTCAGATATATTTGTTCAAGCTTAGCTTTTGACCAATCCAAACAAGAAAATGTTTTGCGCCAATACTGAACTTATACACATCTCATATAGCTTGTTAACAAGAAGAGTCACAAATATAGCTTAAGCATGATTCCTTTTTTATATAGCTTGTTCACACACCTGAATTGATTCATTGTACGCTCTTCAATTTTCTTCTTTGTACAAAATTAGTCACTTCCCCCCTTTACACCTAAAAAAAAAAAAGTAGAATAAGTTTGAACAGGACCGCAGTTACCGATATGCCACTCAGCTCCACCAAAAAAGTTTCTCTTTCCCAGATCAGTGTTACAATAAAATACTGAGAACAAGCAAAAGTACAATTGAAAGTCAGAATTCAGTCATCACATCAAACTTAAAAAATTCAAGATCCAGGAAGAACAAAGTTAGAAAGGAATTTGGACAAATAGCAGGTTCAAGTGCAAGTGAGATGGTAATCGCAGGTTCTTTTTTCCGGATGCATCATTCAGTTAGCTTCTACTCACATTTCCTAAAAGTTGTTATTGTTATAGGTTATCTCAATATCTATCTTTGGTTTCGTTCTTCATTCTCGCATGAAAATTTTCAGCTTTTTTTGAACAGAAGGGTATTCGCATTCTTCCCCAATTCATCAACAATTTCCCATTAAAAATTAGAAAAGAACTTAAACAGCAATCAAAGATGGATAGAGTAAAAAGGAAATGAAATTCTAATCCAACCGGCAAATAGGGTTCCAATTCTTGGAGAGATTGAAGTAGAAATAGGAAGAGATCAGAAAGAGAGACAATGGGGGAGCGGGGTGTTCTCACCAGGTCGTGAGCCGATCGGTTTGTCGCCGGAATGCTAATCCCGGCGAGACGCACGCCGACACGTCGGAGGAATGCCAGCGGAGGAGGTCACCGTGGCTAGGAAGCAAACGCGAGAGGGTGCAGGTGGGGATAAATATACCCGGAATAACCCGACTGCAAACCGGATAATCCAAACTGTTTATTTAAAAGAGAATAGCGAACATCGACGAGAAAAAGTTATATTGAATTCATTTGTACGGAAAATAAGACGGGACCGTAGCGAAAGCCCGTCTGAAGGTACTAGTCGCCGGATCCATTTTCTTGGATCCATCGAACAAAAATCATATGGAACGGGAATCAGGGAAAGAAAATATGAACGGATTTCCAATGTTGTGATGCTTTCTTGCGATAGTTTTTTGAAAAAAATTAAAATTAAAATAATTTTTATTAATGAAATTGTAAGTTTTATAATTTAAAAAAATATACTTTTTTTTTTCTCATTATTGAAACATATTTTCATTATAATACATTACATGATTAGATAATATATATTTAATAAATTAATAATTTAATAAATTAATATATATTTAGATAAATTGATAAATAATTTTTATAAAATAATGTTTATCGGTACACGATCAAATAATATATATTAAATAAATTATTTTATTTTTAAATAAATTAATATATTATCCGAAACATCATATTTACTAGTAATATCGTACATTCAGTTGATGCTTGTCAACTTTTTGATACATACTATAATTTTTTTTGATATACATTCAACGATAATTTAATACATATCTCCAGATAAACCGATATATAATTTTCAGAACATGCTTTTATTGAAATAGAGCCTATCTTATATATAGTTTCACCCTACTATATAGTGTATATTAGTGAATATGATGTTCCAAAAATTATATATTAAATTTGCTTTAAAATGTATATTGAGTTATCAAATGATTAATTTACTAAGTGTATATTATTTAATCGAATATTATATACTAATAAATATTATATTTTAAAAATTATGTATCGATTCACTTAAGATATATATTAATTTACTAGTTGATTAATTTGATTGGTACGTATTATTTGGAATGTACTAGTAAAAAACATATTCTAAAACAAGAAGAAAGAATATTATCTTTTATTTATTTATTTATTTTTAAGTCACATGAATAACAACTTCATTAGTAGGAAAAGTCTTTAACTTTTAAGATTCCTTCTTTGAGATGGGCACTAAAAAAATATAGTAAAATCAGGAGAACATCTCATGTTTCTTTCTCAGGTGGTTGCCCCATATGATTTTTGTTCCATCTAAAGCCTTTATGTGATTAACTTGAGAAAAATCAGAATTGACAATGAAACATGGAAATTTTTCTTTATTTTTTTGAGAAAAGAATTTATGGGAGATAGAAGCTATAATCCTATATTGGCCAATTGCGATCACATAGTATCTTAAAATTGAATTTCATTGAAGAGGAATAATAATTCTAAATATTATATTCACTACTCCAATAAGAGGCTACGGCAGCGCTTACTATGGCAGCAGTTCAAAAACTGCTACCATAGAGTCTATGGTAGCAATTATTTATAATCATTGTCTTAGGTCTAACATATAAAAGCAGTTATATATAACTACTATCACATATTATATATAATAGCGGTTATGAATAACCACTGTTATAGGTCCGATCTATGCCAGTAGTTACTGATAACTACTGCAATAGGATGGATATATGGCAGTGATTACTTATCCACTTCTACAGTCTCGATCTATAATAGCGGTTATAAGTGACTGCTATCATTGGTCTGACCTACGGCAGTGGTTATATAACCGCTATACCAGGTGAAACCTATGATTGTGGTTTACCTAACCGCTGTGATATATCAAATCTATAGTATCAGTTATTTGTAACTACTACTATATATTCCATCTATTATGACGGTTATCAGTAACCGCTGCCATATGTCAGACCTTTGATAGTGGTTATTCGTAAATGCTGCTATATATTCTTTTAATATTTTTTTCTAAATATGGTATGATTCTAAAATTTAATATCAATTTTTATCATTTATTATCTAAATAATTATTATTAGAGGTGTCTTCACAAAAGACTTCGTCAATCCGATCGTCCTAACTATATCAATCAAGAAAATTTAATTTCATCGACCACGAATGACCGTGTATTAATTTGATAGATAAAGATTATCAATAATTCTAAAAATGTGCAATAATAATCTTGTGATGTTTGTAGCGTACTATCAAAGTTTAACTTTAATCGAATATCGTTATCATGGTCAATTTAGTACGGAATGATTTCAGCCATTAAATAAAAAATGAGCGATCAAAAGACTAAACGATATTCAATTATAAGATGATTTTTTAAATAAATGATCTTTGCTATAACTTTAATCATTTTATATGATGATGATTATAAAATTCAAACCATTTCTGTATAAATCATTCACGTTAAACAGATCTTGCAGAAGCACAAGCATATATAATTACTAAAGAAGTTTAAGAATGAGTATTGAGCGACATATACTTTTGAATTATTCTTAGATGCGCAGTTTGAATTTTACAATCACCACCATAAAAATAATTAAATTAGTAGCCAAGATCATTTATCTAATAAATCATCTCATAATCAGATATTGTTTGGTCTTTTGATCACTCATTTTTTATTTAATGATTGAAATCATTCCATACTAAATTGATTATAATAATAATATCCGATTAAAGTAAAACTTTGATAGTATGCTACAAACCTCATCGAGATCATTGTTACAAGTTTTTGAATCCATCGATAGTCTCCATCTATCAGATCATCATGCCATCGTTTATGATCGTTGAAATCAAATTTTACTAATTGATGAAGTTAGGATTATCAGATCGAGATGACCTTTTTATGATGATATTCTAATAATAATTATTTAGATAATGAATGATAAAGATGGACTTTAAATTTTAAAATTATACTATATTCAAAATATATATATATATTAAACTATGACAGTAGTTTTGGAATCGCTGCAATAGGCCTATTGCAGTGGTTTTCAGTAACCGCTATCATAGGCCTATGGCAGTGGTTCGAAAACTGCTATTATATGTTAGATCATTTTCTTCCGACTTGCCTCATTTTAGTTTTTCTCTCTCGAGCTCTCTCTTTCTCCCTCCTCTCCACCACTGGTGAGCTCCTCCTTCCTCTTTTCTCTTTCTCTCTCTCCCTTCTCTCTACCGTCGGCCCACCACTATCGGCATGCTCATCCCCAACGTCCCTCAACCAACCCCACCTCCTCTTTCTTTCCTAGCTGACGCCGCCTCCTCCCCCACCTCCTTCTTCACCGATCGATCCTACCTCCTCTTTCTTTCCTGGCCGGCTTCACTGCCACCCCACCTCCCTCTTCCGCCTCCAGCCCTTCCTGCTTCTTCCTTGATCAGCCCCGCCGCCAACCCCACATTCTTCTTCTCTGACTGGCCCTGTCTCCTCCTTCTTCCCTGGCCGGTCCTACCTCCTCTTTCTTTTCCAACTGGCCTTGCCTACCTCTTCCCCAGCTGGCACCGCCTCCCTCTTCCCTGATCGGTTCTGCTCCTCTCTCTCTCTTTCTTTCTCTCCTCTCTTTCCTTGGCTCGACCCACCGCTGTCGTCCCTTAGCTCCCTCTTATGCCGCCACTGCCCCCTCAGCCTCCTTTCTCTCTCTTTCTATCTCTTTGTCTCTCTCTCTTCCCTCTTTCTTTCTATCTCTCTTCTTTCTCTATCTCTCTCTTTATTTTACTGTCTCTTTTTATCTCTCTCCCAGGCTATCTCTAGCATCGCTCCCTCCCTCTAGCGTCGCCGCCGTCGATGACTCTTGAAACTCTATGCGACCCCCCTCCCTGCAGCCATAGGTATGATTTTTTTTAATTTTATTTTATAGTAATATTTATTAATTATCATTTATAATATTTATAATAATATTTATAATAATTTTATAATGTTTAAAGTGAACCCCTACTAATGGGTTTTGGAGCGTGCTGACGGCCATGGGTCGTGCCGGCGGATAAGAAAACTCCTATCGGTTGATTTTGGATCGTGCCATGCCCATGGCCTTAAGTCGTATCATGTTGATGGTTGTGGACAGCTCTGGACCATGCTGGTCGGTAAGAGAACCTCTACCAATGGGTTCTGGGTCATGCCGGCTGGTAAGAGAACCCCCGTCAGTTGGTTCTAGATCATACCGATGGGGTTTAGGTTGTGTTGATGGCTTTGGACCGTATTGTGCCATGCCGGCGACCTTAGACCGTGCTGTGCTAATGGGTAAGAGAACCCCCACCAATGGATTCTGGGCCGTGCCTGTAGTTCTAGGCCATGTCATGGACTGTATCGATCGGTAAGTTGAAAACATCCGTTGGTGGATTTTGGACTATGTCGGTGGGTTCTGAACCATGCCGATGGATTTTGTGTCGTGTCGACGGCCTTGGACCATGCCATGCTATGCCGACGGCCTTGGATCGTGCTGTGGACTATACCAGCCGGTAAGCTGAAAATACTATCTAGGTGATGAGTTTAATTGACATCTGAGCCTCCATCGTCAGCCACATCTCCGGCATATATTATATCCATCGATGTGTCACCACTGGCATCCACATCGCATGATCTCATGGCCAATAAGAGTAGATTTTTATTATATCATTTATTTATTTATTTATTTATCTATTTGTATAGTTATTGTATACTCTTATATATTTATATAATATATTTTCATTATAGATGCATCATCCAGTAGGATATTTCATGGTCCCACATGCATGCTGCATCTATGAAACCGCTAGTATCAGATCATGATGGAGTATGATCAAGAGGAAAGGCCAGTTAGGACGGCCACATGGGAGATGCATTCTTTTTTTGGAGTGCTTGTGAGGTGCTTAGACATTATTCTTGTTGTGCCCGTAAACTAACAAGTGATGGATGCTGGCGTTAAAAAGCGGGTGTAGGAGGAGATTTGATAAGTGTATCTTAATTATATATATACATGTGATACATTTATATTATGCTTGATTAGAATAATTTCGTAACTAACTTTTGATAATTTTTTGTAGAGGAGGTATGACTTTCTAAATCATGAGCGGGCTCGAGATGTCCGTCTGTAGAAGATTAGAGAGTTGTATCAGAACTATATGATCAAACTTCATAGAGGGTGGCTCGAGCATCAATGGGATACTCCGGAGGAGTTTGTTTCTTAGATTCAAGACCGTCCTTCGAGTCAGTGGGAAGGGATGGTTAGACATTGAAAGAGCCAGGAGTTTCAGGTTTAATTTCTAACTTTTAAATTTTTTAATATACTAATAATTATATTTAAATATTTTTTAAATACTTATTATTTAAATACTTATGATTTAAATATTTTTTAGACTGCTTCCTATCAGAATCGAAAAAATTGGATGGCTCAAGAGTACACGTACACTCTCGGCCATGAGTCTATGGCCAGTCATTTGTATAAAGAGATAATAAATTTTAAATTTTAGTTTATAAATTAAATTAATATTTTTTTTATATATTTTTAATAAGCCGATCGATTGTTATAGCTGATGAGAAAGAAAGTGATGCCCATCCATAGCGCCATCTTCCAATCCAACCGTACGAACAAGATGGGTAGGTCGATGAACGCCGTGATTGAAAGAATTTTTATAAGTAATAAATAGATCAGTACGATTAGTATTATAGTATTTTTATAATATTTTATTTAAATTTATAATTATAGGAGCAGTTAGACACGCTCGCGAGCGAGTCCTCGGATATCTCTGGCTTCCATGATCATCTATCTTAGGTCTTGGGGCCTAAGCACTCTAGGAGGATCCGATGCATGTCCGAACATATGCCGACGAGCTACTGGTCTGAGATGAATGTTTCTTCACATGCTTTTGAGATCGTCAGTCGGAAGCAGCTTGAGGAGATGTTGGTATAAGCAGCTCAAGCTACAAAGCAGGCTACTCAGGCTATGGAGTGCACATCTCAGCTATAGAGTATCGTGATCGTTATGGTGATGATGCTTTTCATGCATTTTGGAGCTAACTTCATGAGCATTCATGATATATTGGCTAACGCTTCAGCTCCAGCCCCTCTAGCTCCGGCTTCTCCAACTCATGCTCCATCTCCTTATAATGACGATAACTTAGATTTAGATTTAGCAAACTTTTGATATATATTTTTTTAAAAAAATATTATAATAAATTTTATTCAGTAATAATATTTGAGTATTTCAGATATATTCTTACATTATTCTTATATTATTTTAGATATATTCTTGTATTATTTATTAAACTATATTTATAAAAAAAATTAAAAATTAAAAAAATATATATTATTAATCAAAATCTATGGTAGCAGTTGCCAACCACTGCTATAGGCATGCCAACCGCTGCTATAGATCGCATGTCAACTGCTACCATAACTTATGGTAGTGGTTGTAAAATTACTATATTAATAGATCTATGGTAGCGGTTGTATAACTACTGCCATAGATTATTTATAGCAGTGGTTACAATAACCGCTGCTATATACAACTGCAATAGATTTATCTATAGCAGTGATTAGTAAACCACTGCTATACTGATCTACTGCAGCGATTGCGATAACTACTGCCATAGACCTACGGCGATGGTTTAAGTGGCAGTGGTTGGATAATCACTATGGTAGACTATAGCAGCTATTTTTTAATCTATGGCAATAGTTGCGAACCGCTGCCGTAGCCTTTCTCTGTAGTAGTGATTCTAGGTTTGCTATTTATGTAGTCCTCAATATTGATAAAAGATCATAGCAAGCAAGATGGTTTAGATGGACATAGGTTATCTTTCATACAAATGAAGGATTCATCTTCCTTCGCACTAAGGGTGTAATCGAGTCGAGCTGAGTCAAATAATCGAAAGCTTGAGCTCGAATCGGCTAAAAAACTCGAGCTCAAAACTCAGCTCAAAATTGATTGTGCTTTAATCCCAAGCTCGAGTTCGGCTCGATAAAAAGTTATGCAAAATTTGAAATCGACTCGACTTGGTTTGTGCTTCAATCAAACCATACTCGAGCTCGAATTCGAGCCTTAGCATGTTAATATATATATATATATATATATATATAATTAAAAATAGATATATTAATATATATTATAAATAAAAATAATATTATTAAGAAATATATATAAACTCGAGTAGGCTTGCGAGCTGAGTATCTTATTATTTAAGCTCGACTTGAAAAATTATTCGAACTATTCGAATTCGATAATAATCGAATCAAGTCAAGCCGTAGTAGCTCATAAGCAGCTTGACCCATCTACACCTCTACTTTGCATGAATCCACTATTTTGAGATCTATATATACAGGCAAATGAATGAAAAAATTTAAAATAGTTTGATAGCCATGCAGGACACGATCTAATAGTTGATGTTGCAAAAGCAGGAAAAACATCCCGAAGTTGGTTTGGATCATGTCATGAGATACGGTCAATTTTAGTTGTCAAAAGTTGCCATCTTTTTGCTCCTAATATCTCTTCATACAGCTTGAGCGGACATCGATCATGCAACAACCAAACTTCGGGCAACCAAAATCAAAATATGGTTTGAAGGAGAATTGAAAGCTTCTGAATGATTGATGCCTACCCGCTTTTGCTTGATATCCCTGGCAGGTAGGCGGTTCCAAGCAATCCATATTTAGAAAGAGGGCAACAGGGCCACCAATTGAATGGCAACATAATGTTGAACAAGATGCTGGTGAATATTTGTCAGCAGCACTCTACTCCTTTCAACAGTAGCTCTTTGAAAACCATTTTGTTTTTATAATAGTAGAGACTGTATTTGTACTCATGATATCAAGCGTAGTCAGTTTACGAAGAAAAATGAATTAGATACTAGATCTAGTGAATACTTGTTGGGTATAGGAGCCAAGATTGACGGACATGGCATCAATTCACATGAGGAGCTCTCTCTTGATACATTTATATGGTATCTCAAGCACTAAGCCATATCCATTCAAAAATTGGTGGGCTAATTGGTGGACTCCAAAGCTCCTGCTGTGCCTATTGTTCAGATTGTTATGGAGAAGGATGCAAGTTAATTAAGTTTAGGGTTTGTTTGGTTGCTTGTAATTAGTCATTCAAAGTCAGTTTAGTCCAACGCCACCCTCTTTGGGCGCTTAATTGGTGTGTAGCGGAATCGAATCCAATCCTCCAAATGGCCATGAATAAGAGAAATGGTCTAAATCGATCGACTTCGATCCAGATGACTGAGATCACTTCAGCTAAGTGGACTCTCACTCAACTCATTTGCAGCAGACCAAATAGACCTTTAGTTGGCTATAACTAAATCCAACGTAATTATTTTTCATGGCTGGGACTATGAACTTCCACATTTCTTCGCAACCCATTCACTTGTGTCATAAGTAATCATTCAAAATGTCTTATTTTGGGATTGAATTTCTGGTCAATTGTAAGTGAACTTGGATTATAAATTAATATATGTTTAGTTTAATAAACTTCATTAGGCCTTTGTTTAGAAACATGACTAAACTCGAGCTTGTGTCTTGCTTCTCTTACTTCTAGAGTAGCAAGAGAATGGATGAGGCCCAAGTCTTCCCAACCCACTTGTGCCTATAGTCTTCCTAGAGTCAACTTCTCTTTCAGCCGTCTCAACCAAAACATAATTAGCTTGGCACAATAGCAACATACTGGGCCACTTACCACACTTTGTTCTCACTTAATCCACATTATAATCATGATTAGCCGCAAGACGAGGATAGGATCACACTTTGTTCCCACTTAATCCACATTATAACCATGATTAGCCGCAAGACTAGAATAGGATCCTGAAACATATTCAAATAGGCCTTTTGTTTTGGTGTCAATGTCAAAGAAAAAGCTTAAGCAGTTAGGCCCAAAGCCATGTCTTCGTGCAATCATCACGGCCATAAACCCGGTTCTGGTCGGAACAAACGGAAGCCAAACCATACCCAAAAAGTTCTTGTTTGGGCTTTTTGGTGATAGAGCTGAGAGAACCCGGGGCAGTGGCACTCAAATCTAATTGGTTGGTGGAAGATTGTAGAGCCCTAATCCACACCAAACACCTCACGTGGCTACATGGGCATTCTCCATTTAGAGTATGAGAGAACATGGCACCGAAAAGAAGTACATATATGCTTGTTTATTTGCACTAATTCCTTGTTTACAGGAGGTGGAGATGATTAGGAGTTCACCAACTCGTTAAGCAAAGATAGTGGCTTAATTTATTGTACGTGGGCCGTTCATGAAAAGGGTGCGAGGATTTGCAGGAGGAACCCACTAGGTAGCTTGGCAAACATCTTAAGCTTCTTCTTGATGTGGACTTTCTTGATTTCTATGAATAGAATTATTTAGAGATATGAAAACAAATATTATTAGTAGATTCTCTCTTTTATCAATCATATATACTTGATATTTGTTTTAGCAGTTTATGCTTCTTCTCACCGACTAAATCCAAGAATAGTATAATTAGTTCCTTTGTTCTTCTAGAGAGTAAATCCATATACTTAAAAACAATCTCATTATTAAATTTTATGATCGTGAATAAATAATTCATCGAATTGAGGATGTTTGATAGAGCCAACCATAGTGATTGATGTCTACTATCGAAATATGGTATGTCAATCTCGACCAATTAATGCATTCGAGTAACAAATGGTTTTTATGAAAGTGCATGTCTGAATGATTTATATAAAATTTGTTTGTAAATAACAATAGAGACATAAAATTTGAAATCAATTTTTATGAAAAACAACTTTCATCTTCAATATTAAAATACTTGTTTTCTATAAAACCATGTTCTAGTGTAAGTTATTTTAGTAAAGATATTTATCATTAAAGTTCTAAGCAAAATTGAGAGTCTGAATGAAAGAAAGATATACATAACCCAGTATAATAATACAAACGTTTGGAGCAAGCTCGGAATTGTAGCAAATCCATAAATGTCATAAGGGAGTTATATGAGGCAGAAAATACTCCAATTTGGTGACCTCATCATACATCTCAAACTAGATCCCAACAAAGCTGTTGTACAAATTAATACTTCAAACTGATATGGCTTAAAATCTCCCAACACCAATAGTTATTATATTTTAATCAAATGCTGCTATTTATAGGCTCCACCGGTTTATTTTTTTAATGAGGAAAGATTGGGGAGTTAATTTCTTATTGGTGCAGGGACACAAGTCACGGGACCCTCACCCACAGGGGCACTCCAGACTATAAAATCTTGGTGGGTCCAAGCACCGGTTTGGCAGTTTGATGCCCCGAAGGAAGCTCCACTTCCACTCATTGTCACAAAAAGACCTCCATCCCCACGCGTGCCTTCGTGCACGTATAAGCTTATCCCATTATTGACGACAGGGATAGCGAAAGGCTTGCGTAAGCTCCACCCATCCCCTTTAAACAGGATTAGATAAAAGCGAGTCCATTGCTTTGTGGCACAACAAAGCCATCCAATTACCATGAAAACATGCACAGAAAAGAGATGAATTGGGGAAGAATTCGAGGAAAAGAAGCTAGCTATGAGGAATGCCCAAACCACATAACCCCACCAAGTTCTTAGGGACCCTCCCCCAACTAATGGCCTATGACAATATGTGCTCCAAAGTCCACACGCACAGTCCCAAAAGCTCAAAAAAGAGAGAAGAGGCCAGTTGAATGAGCTTAAGAAACTAAGTTCTTAGACATTGATACAGATGTTATTGGAGACAACATCAAAGGGTGCAAACACCAGTATAATTACATTGGTTAGGTTGGTTTCTTATTAGCCTTGGCGAAGGAGGGACGACTCCGATCTAATTTGGCAAGCTTACTTCATCAAGATCATCCAGTGATAAGAAAACTTCATCCAAGCATGAAAGCTCCATCCCTTCATCATGGAAGCCCTGCGAACCGCAGCTCGATTCGTAAACTCGACATATGACCCACTTGTTGGATTCCTAATGATCATGAAGAGGATAATCATGTCATGGTTAGGCTTATTAGAAGAAGAAGAAGAAGTAATTAACCCATGAAGGAAGAAGTGACCACTAGTAATTATAAAGAAGGAAGTGAGAATGGCTAAGGTGATTGGACTTACAATTCTCGGGCTGCTTCTCTTTTTCAGAGAGCTGCTGCTACCACCACTACTACTGGCATTACCAAGAACACCATCCAATAGATGGTACTCATGCATTATCCAGTTGGTTTTCATTCCCTCGGGAGGTTCTCCAACATAAAATATGAGAGCCTTCTTCAAGCCAACATCATCATGGTCACCACTGCTTGTTATGGACTCCTCGACGCCGATAGGTTTCCAGTAACCATTGGCAGTCTCCCTATTTTGGGTCCTATGGGTGAAGAAATACCAATAGTTACCTCCTTGAAGAGCTTTACCTTAATACATGTATTACATAGAAGTCGCATTAGCTTTTGAGAACAATGACAAGAGAAAACCATAAGCTGAAGCAGCTACGAATGCTTAAGAGAAGGGGAGTACATATATATGCTAACCATTAAGATCCCATGGATCACAATAGTGGAGTTCAATGGTTGGGATGATGGGATGACATGGAAGGTGAGCCGCCTTGCGATAGAGGAAATGGATGACAAGCTCTTCATCTGAAGGGAAGAAGTGGAAACCAGGTGGGAGGTTGGTGGTTCCTTCTCCCATGCTGATATAGAAGAACAGGTGAAGAAAAGAGCTAGTTAAAACAAGAGATGGAAGAATGGTTGTAGATGCTATAGAGTGATCGGTGCTTTGTTGGTTTTAATGGTATTTATAGCGTTAGAGGAGGGAGGGAGGGGGATGGAGGTGAGAGTATTATGAGGCGGCCGGTAGGGAAAGTAAAAGTGCTTTGACAACATGTACTACATATATATATATATATATAAAAGGAGATGATCCTTTTTGTATTACAGAAAGCTTCTCTTTTTATCTGCAGCTGTGAGTGGAGTAACAGAACACCATACCGTTCATACAATGTAGAATCAGCACATAAGAACTCCGGAGGATGAGGCAGATGGTGTTGTATCTTTTTTTTTTTTCAGTAAATCAAATTTATTAAATTAATCAGAAACAAATCATTCATCAGCATCATAAAATAAAATATTTAATAATTTAGAAAGGATATCTATCATAACTATCCATAAAATAAATCTCATATGATTAGCAGCCATGCATCCAGTTGGTAACATTATTTGCTTTTAATCAAAATTGTATCTATGAAGGAACATGATCAATCTAAAATAATTGTTCCATGCATATTTTTCATATACATCCTTGAGGAAACTCATAATCAAACGTTCATTTCTTTCTAAATTAACGAATCACTATCAGTCTACCAAATTGTGTGGCCTTTTCATTCTTAGAGGATAGAGTGATTCCCACTCAAAAGGATGACTACTAATTTGAGGAAAAAGTAGAGGATGAATTCGATTACCAGATGTATACGCAATCGATCGGTATGTGATAGTCAATATTTTACATCCAATCTAATACCGGTTCATCATTCAAGTATAACGGAGGATGTTGTTCACCACGAAGGCACGTGATATTAATAGAAAATTTTATGCAAAATGAGTAACCTAGGTCTAGATGATTTTAGAAGGAATCTTGCAAAACATAATATTTCAAAGAGGTAGTTGGACCCCTATATACGATATGTCACACGGATTCTTGTAGATCATGTATAGCTAAAATTTAGGCCGAACAATCTTAGTAATAGCAATTTAGTATTCCTTTCTCCTCTAAATTCAAGATCACTTGCTATTTGCTATTTGTTGGTGACTTGCTTTTTCTTCTCATCATCAGAAAGGATAGCTGGTGTGAGCATCCAAAAATAATTACACTTTCTAGGTGGTTAACCTGGAAATACGCTAATGATTTAGAAAACTGCTTAAGGTCACCAATGTTTTGTGGAAGTTAGTGATTAGTTGAATGATAGATAGGGCCTTGCTATCACAACCTATCCTCTACGTACCACACCAATCCTTTAACTTTAAAATTAAAAAATAAATAAATAAATAATAATAATAATAAAAGAAACAAAGAGTATAATGGAAAGTAGTGATAATAATGTGGTGCGTTAATTTAATTTCTGGATGCTATTATTTTCCTTCTTGGCCACGTCTATGAAACTTCTAGGTGATAACCAATAAAGGGAACCATCATTAAGTCGATGGCGCAAATCGTCCCTCCAATCTTATCCGAAGTTCAGAGTTTTTTAGACAATTATAGAATTGGCTGTGGGGGCCAACTTTGCGGGTCTAATATAGATTCTTTCTTGCGGGACTCATTTCATTATCGAGGGATAGAAACAGAAAGGTGCTTCGCCCAAGTCATACTCTAAAATGATAGAAATTTGTTATTAGTCTCGTCAATCTTTATCATTCCTTTGTTTGCCTTTGATAAGGCCTCGGTCTACTCTTGGCTGACCAAGTTGAATTTATCGCTTGATGGCACATATAATTCGAGTGGGCATGATTGAAAACAAAAGAGAGTTGACAACCTAGCATGCGGTTTACAAAGTTGGGCCAGCTCCTCATCCTATGATTAATACTCTGAGAGGACTTCCAAGAACAAACTTTCAAATAGGTTATTGATTAATACCCTCCACTTCTTTTGCATACACGCTCTCTGTCCCCCCCCTCTCTCTCTCTCTAGACTTTTTTGGGGTGATCAAAATCAAAGTATTCTTTTGCCTGCTTTTTCATCGCAAAAAATTGTTCACAAAGTTTTACAATTTATGATGTTATTAGTTTTCTTTCAAATGTTCGACGGCGAGGCAATCTGCCAATGTAGAGGAAATTGGTTGAGTGACAAAGTTAAAGGATCCAAGTATACTCCTTGTGCTACTTTTAATAAATTATCCTCGGTCCTTACTGCTTAGAAGTCTCAAAAACAATTATGATAAGAAAAACTGAATTAAACAATTAGTAATACCAAGGGCAAGATTTCAAATTTGTGAGAACAATCCAAATTGAAGCATCATGAAACATGAAACATAACAAGCATAGAAAACGGAACCAGAGACCATCAAGATCTCAGATTGTTTGTTTGTGTAGGTAAAGATGCTAGGCACTTAGATTGGCATGGGAATCATTTCTCTTTTTTTTTAATCAAAACAATTCTAATACAGAAAACATACACGACAAGATGGAGAAGACCACTAGAAATGCGACGCATGGATGAATGACACTTTTGACACGCGGAAGCACTGCTCCCCATCAAAGATGCATCACATTAAGTCCCACAAATTGGCTCAAGCCAACCTGGACCTAAACCAACATTTATTCGGAACCGTGCGGACCAGGACAACACCTTAAATTGGAGCTAGCATGCCGACATCTATGCTCATGTCATGCCATGCCAATAAGTACGTCATCCTTTTCCACCACACTTTTCCCCTTCTCCTCACTAAAACAAGCAATGATGCTAAACTGCCAATAGCACAGTTGACGTGGTGACAAAGTACAAGAGCATCGCTTGGAGAAGAAGCCATTAATATTATATACATACCCTGTATGTGTCTACCATTGCTTAGTGTCTCAAAACCAGCAATCATTGCCAAGCCCACGCACCCACATTCTCCTCCTCCACTCCCATAGGAGATACACTGCTTCGTTAAAACTAGACATCAAGCAAAAAGAATTCCCCTAAGAGAAAAGAAGGCTAAGTCCACCACTTTGGATGCCCGGTGCCAATAAACGTGGGGCACCAAGATCTCATCCCATGGCCCCCACCCTACTCCCTCAGGGAGAAGTATCATGAGCTATTCTGTTTGATGACGTAGAAGTGATGCAATTTTGTCATCCCAAATTCCCACTTTTAATGTACATGAGCCCTGTGGTGGGATGCTGTCCAAGTCCTTAAAGAGAATTGTGCTTTGTTGTGGGCTTCCAGGCACTGCTTTCTGGGAGCAAGGGATGAGATAAGAGGCTGCGGTGCAGACAGTACTGTTGTTCTGCACCCAATGGAGGGGTTTGTGAGACATCCACTTTCCTGAGCTCAGGCTCCTTTGGGATGTTTTCCAGGCATTTATCACACAAGAGCATGGTAAGAGGCTATGGGTGGAACTGCCATTCCATTAAGACTGGATGGTGGAGGCTTGGTTACGGGTGCTGCACTCTGACCATTGGTTGAGCTTCTTCTGATCTAAATTGTGTAACATGTAGCCACTTAATGCTGCTAATGTGTCACTGCTGCCTTCCCTGCAAAGCAAAGATTTGAAGACAGAGCTTCCAAGGAGGGGTAGAAAAAATGGAGAAGTGCTTATAGGCAGTTATGCAGTCAATAATGACTTGGAGAAAAATTCAAGCACACAAATCAGAGTGCTAGACTCAAAACATTTTGAAGGCATTCATAAATTTTATATAATTTTAAAATAAGCACACACAGAAATGCAGTAGATAAAAACAATATTCAGGTGGATTTATGATAAAATGATGAAGAGGAGCATTAGCAATGAGTACGTTATTGAAAAACTAGGCATTACACAAGTTGAGAACATCTAGATAAGAATTAATTGATGTGATATCCACATGAACAAATATATAATTGAGGCTGATCTAATAAGCAATGATTACAGTTTTTGTCGAAGAAAGAAGATAAGACATAATACAACATGACTAATATTCAATAATGAAATATGAGAAAATAGGTCAGGGATTTATTGAATCGGCTACAAATGATTAGATGGGAGAAGCTATTTGATCATTAGCATGGGCATGCTTATGTGCAGGTTGATTGATTGCTAACGACATGTTTATAAAACTTATCAGCTAAAAGTGATATGATGCAAATGTTTTGTTTGCATGTCATTATCATTACACCTGTCAACGAAATAAAATAAGCAACCTTCAAATGGTTTGGTTTGCTTG
This sequence comes from Cocos nucifera, assembly GCA_006176705.1. Classification (NCBI taxonomy): domain Eukaryota; kingdom Viridiplantae; phylum Streptophyta; class Magnoliopsida; order Arecales; family Arecaceae; genus Cocos; species Cocos nucifera. Next base: position 2,025,465 of record QRFJ01000132.1, read on the forward strand.
TTTTATTTAAGCTGATCATAATATCAATTGACTTTTGGATCAAAGTTACTAAACTAATTAGCAGAATATGGATGTAGCAAACACCAGGATGCTGTGAGAGATGACTGGTGAAACTATACCCAAGTGCATTAGGAAAAGATAAAACAGATCATCACCGGTGAAAGAGATAATTAAGTTGGTTTCTGTCTTGACAGTATGGCATAATAAGCATATACATTGAATGGTTCCAACAAGAGGAAAAAAACACAAGGTTGGACAGAAAATAGTGAATAATTGTCCAGATGGGAAAAAGCTGCAGTGATCTCACCTTAACAGCCTGCAATCAACTAGATCAACTCTCAGTATAACCTGCCGGTATGTACTCCTGAGGCTGCAGTCTACAAAAGCAAAGCCTGAGACCTTCGTATGTGACACAAGCAACTGTAGCAATAGTATTGAAAGTAAATACCTCTCCATCACCCAAAAAAAAAGGTTGACATATATCACATATGGTCCTTCATATAACGACCACAGGAAGTCATGCAGTCATGAATAGTTTGATGGGCTCATAATACCAGCTAAAACCTGATAAGGTTAGTGCTGGATGAACAAGTACTTCTGCACTAGATGAAGGCATACATTTCAAGTCACAGCAATGAAAAGTAAGTGATAAACTGATAATTAATCACACCTCTTTTCAAGTAACTAGCGTGCAGTATATATGTACATAGATGCTCATGCAGAACTGGTGATGAATATACAAGTTGAGCCAAACAACAAGGTCCACATGAGTACAGCGTAATACTCCTGTTGAGTCTAGAGGGAGTGTAGATGTTTGACCTTCTGAACGGCCTGCTTTACTCGAGACCATGGTTCTTCATACAACATTGCTGGATCATCAAATTGTGAAGCCAAGCTTGGCTCGCCAAGGAATGCGTGAAAGGTGTCGGCCACAGAATTTGAGAGGGACTTCAGATTATATCCACCTTCCAAGAAGAACACACAGCGTCCCCCACATAACTCCTTTGCAAGTTGTTTGATATTTGATGCGAGCATGTAGTATGTGCCCGTTGTGAATTGCAGACCAGCCAATGGGTCCAGTGCATGAGCATCATAACTGAAAAAAACAGAATATCCATGCAGATGGATTTTAGATTGAGAATAGACTTTTTTTTTTAAACAATGATCAGTATTGAGCACCATGGAAGCATTATTTATTTGGTGTCAAAGGGATTTCTTTTTACACCTTCGATCAAGGCATGCATGGACTTCTGAAGACAAGAAAAGTGGGCACAGCACCCTTAGTCAAAGAACATTTCTAAATGTAAATAAGCATGAAACTATTCGATTCATTTTGTAGGATGACTAATATTTTCTTGTTATACAGTCCATATCTGCAAACTTACACACCAAAACATGAGGTGACAATAAATGGGCAGCAGCAGAAGTGAAAAGATATATCTCAGAGATCCTTTGTCAACAAGCAATGGATCCTGAGCAGCTGGCAAAAGAAAGACCAATTAGAGCTTTGTGCTATAAATGGGTCTATTTCCAGGCCCTATGTCATAAACCATGCTCCACTAGTTACAATTTAAATCAAGGCCAGTCAGACCCTGCCTATGAGCTTTGGCATCCATGGACCCAACTAGTGCCAAGCAGAGCCTAAAAGGGCATTATCCTTAACCATGTGAAACCCACAGCCCACATGATCACATATCCAACCATGGGTTCCACAGGGCCAAATCTGTGAACAATGGGCTGTATATGGTCCAGATTTTTGTGTAAAATGAAACTAAAAAGGCCTGAATCTATAAAAAGCAGATCCTACTTAGCTTCACCTAATGAAGATGCCAAATCAGCAAAAATCCTTACCAACCTAAAGTATGTTACTCTAAGAGCTCTAGGTCGGGTGCTTTCAGACCTTTGGGTTCAACTTCTCAAACATGGGTGATATGACCCAGAATAGGCTGGTCATTGGACTAAACAACTTTCTAAATCCGATGACAACCTTAAAGCAATGAAGAACGAGCAACTAACCCAGCTGAAACAAGAATGATCTCTGGCTTAAACCTTTGAGCACATGGCACAATGACCTCATCAAATACAGATCTCATAGAATTGTCACCTGAACCTCCTGGTAGAGGCAGGTTCAGAGTTGTTCCTTCACCACTTCCTCGACCAACCTGTTCGAGCTTACCTGTACCAGGGTAGCTTCCATCCTACATAAAACAAGTTTAAAGAAAAAGATCATTTATCTAAAAGCAAAAATTTATATGCTATATATTTAACTTGTTTTCTATACTTTTACTAAAATTAACAAGAAAATATACATCTAACCAAACATTAAGAACATAATACTTTGTACACTGAGTATAGCCTGCTAAAGACCCACCTCTACAACCTATGGATAATTGTTTTCCTCCACATTTTGCAGCCACGATACAGACAATCTTGATGGCACATGGTAAGCATATTTAAATTTAATTCTGGATATCAATCAACCATAATTGTTACCATGATTATGTTGAAATTTTTGATATTATATGGATCAGTAATAACAACAGATTTCTCATCAATTTCTTTGCTTAGTATATTAGTGATTTATTATTTCTGAAGGCAATCAATTGGTTTGGCTATCGATGATACATTACAAGGTCAAACAAATAATAAAGATGGTTGATGAAGTGGGACTGGCATATGTACAACAGATATAGCTTAGTTTGCAAAAAGATCAACATAACAATTAAACATGGTCAGCACATTTTAAGCATATAATGGAAAGTCGAAAGCATGCTAAAGTTCAGTTAAAATCTTTTGTTGATGTTAGTTTTTCTTTCCCTTTCAGGGTCAAGCTTCCTCACCCCCCACCCTCATAAAAAAAAAAAAGGGAAATTAAACTCAATACAGTATGGAGTCCCAAATTATTGATTTTGCCTAGTATAATTGATTGGATAACATTTTCACATTGACGGTTCAAAATTTTCAACAGATAAATGCACAAGTATTTTTTTAGCAGTGACTAACATAAAATAACCAGCACATGCACACTCCAAAATAAGTAATTCATAATACTCGGCCCCAGCTGATGGCATAGAGCTAAGAATTTCCATTTACAAAATAAACCCAAAAAACATCACCCCATTTAAAAGAAGATCAGTTGTACAATGAAAAAGGCACAAGGTATATCATACCGCATGACCAATAACTGTATAAAAAATATCAATTACCTGATGAGTCGAGATGAAGAATATATCCGGGTCATCATAAAATGCATCACATGTTCCATTACCATGGTGAACATCAAAATCAATGATAAGAACCCGCTTTAATCCATGTGCATGTTGAGCATATCGAGCAGCAACTGCAATGTTTCCAAAGACACAAAAGCCCATAGGACCTTCAGGAATTGCATGATGACCTGGTGGCCTTATTAAGGCAAATCCTATAGGTGGATCTGGTCTTAATCTTGATGCTGCAACCTAAGAGACAAATATACATATAACTTGGCAAAAGAGCACAGCAAAAGAATTTACTAAATCATACAAAAAAAAAAATGGAGGTCTAACAACTCAAGAAGTTACAGAAGAAGTTTAGAAACACAAGACACTTATACTAATTAAGAGTAGTAATAAAAGTTCAGATGCATTTTCAGTATAGTGAGTTAAGAATAAACATACAATGCACTTCAGAATGAAAATGAAAGTGAAATGTCTTAAATAACTCTATTACCACTGAATCAACCAAGGAAATTCCTGCACCAGCTGCCATGAGGGACTCTTGAAAGGTCTGCATAAGAAGTGATATGATAAATAAGTGAAGAGGGCAGAATGTTAACAGTTTTTGTCAGTGTAGATACTTTCACATTAGTATTCAACAGCAAGCCTCTATCGACCCATATATGGTCATAAATAATTATATGCGCTTGCACATATACCACACTAACATGTGCTTTTCCAATTCAGAGGAAAAATCCCCAGCATTTTTGTGTGGTAGAACAAAGTACTAGTAAACGACAAGAGTCCGCTATTTTCTGATCAAATGAATTTTATTGTGATTGCATATACAGATCCACCATCATAAAGAAAATTATTTTAGAAAAATTAAGATAAAAGAAGATATGAGGACTGATGATTACAGTTTCAGTAGCATATGTTGGTCCAGATCCATCAATGAAAATAACACCTTCATCTGAAGCCCTAGACATAGCCTACAGAAAAGTTTGGCAAGATTAATTGCACAAAGAGCAACCTGATTTCTTGAGTAAATAATCAGCATTTTCCACTATCATATCAAGATCAACAGTTCTGATATTATGAACTAAACCAAAACTAAGCAAAGACCTAACAAGTAGTTCAAAGCTCAGCCACAGTATTACATGATATCCAACTGCTTTAACTGAACGAGAATTGCAGAACCTATGTGTACATGACAGCATTGTATAACAACTCAAAAGCACAAAGGCTATGCAATTTCTACACAAATTAAAGATGGCATGGATTATGTCATAAAATGATTCAAGAATGTTCACATATGATGCATTATCATGTTAGAAGATACACTTCAAATATGCAAACAGGAATTCCTGGTCCTCTATAGGCAAACAAGGAAAGAGGTAAAATTGATTATAAAAACATAAAGAAGAGAAAACCATAAGCCTGCAGATAATATTGTTAAAAGAATTTAAAATTGATGAAAGACATGAAAGTGCATAATGGGGAGCTGGAGGTCTACATATTCACAATAGCATAAACTGGTCTAAAACCCATTCTCATGTGAGAGAGTTGGAAAGTCCTTGGATTGTAGAAATGAAAGAGTTCATACAAGTCCAAATATTTATACTTCTGTTATCAATGACTTGACAAGGGCATTTGATATATCTCCTTCTAATACAAACATGTATAAGTTTTTGATGTTTTCTTGGCCTATTCTCAATTTATCACATAGGCAAAATTGATATCACAGCATCATCATCATATATGACCAATGATAAGGTCACTAAATATTCCTATTGGACACATAAAGAAAGAAAAAAGTGGCCCCTTAGGTCATGCCAGGTAAAATGGAAATGCATAAACTATCTTGTATAAAGTGCATAGCCCACTTCGCTGTATGCAGCCTAAAGCAAAAGCTCCAACCTCAAAGTTTGCAAAGCACATTACAGAAGATAAAGTCTGCATTATAAATTAGTTTCACATTGTGTTGATCATAAAACTCATTATATGAAGTCCATGCTAAGCAGGCTCATCGTGGTCCATTGTTTATACTCTTAGAGTTATGGAAAGTTCATATTTACGTACATAGAATGTTTAAGTTTTTTATTTTCGAGCATGCTGCACGGTTGGACACTAGGAAACTCCATGGCAGTTATAAAAATAATAATAATAATAACAATAAAAACTCCTTGACGCTTAATGATGTAGAACCAAGATAGTCTTCAAAAAAAGGAGTAAAACTACGGAACCAATTTGACATCATATATCAATGTCTATGCTTGGCAATTCTAATAAATGATGTGAAATCTAATATTGCTTCAAACATGATTTCCTGTGCAGCCCCATACCGCATGGTATGGGGCATCCCATACAAATATGATGTCTCATACCGTATCAACACTTGGGACACTATCTCATACCATACCGAACTGCGTCCCGATATTGTAATAGGATGGTACTAGTATGAGATTTGGTATTAAGATGGCGAACCTTGGAACTTTCAAGAATCTTGTCAAATTTGATGAATTTTATCAGTCTTATTCAATAAATACATAGTTCTGCATGGTATAGGGGTGTTGCAGTCTTCAGCATTTTCAAGGTTGCTATATTAGATCCTTCTAGACACATTGACACCTAAGACTACATCATCTGTTTACTAGTGGTGTCAGATTATTCTAAAGCAGAATATGAGGTAATCACACCCCCTAAGACATTGTCTTATCAAGCATTTAGCCAAATCAAGATCAAGGCTACTGTATTATGTTAATACAACAATTTGCCGCCCGTAAATCCCTGTTAAAAGTGCAGAACTATTCCTTCATAGCGGGAGGAGAAATCCCACCAATTTTACTTTTCTGTTTTCTGATTCGTGAAAGTTTTTTCCTTTCATTAGGTAAATGTCCATGTAATGGTAATTTGATCCCTTGTAATGTCACCATAAACTTCTTTGGCAGTATGAAGAGGGGAAGCAATCAGAAAGAGAGAACTGCTCCAATGCTTCCACAAGCTAGCCAATATCATGACTAATCAACAAGTAGATAACCAATCAAATTTATAACTCTCTCCAACCTTTTGCCTTTATCTACAGATTCTGATTCTCATATTCTTGTAAAAGTTTGCATAACTTATCAGTTTGATTATTTACTGCTTTCTTTACCATCAAGTAATCATACATCTGAGAATGCCATGTAAAAGATGTCTATAGAATTCAGCATCAATTTCCTAAAGGTACTTAAATGAGTCAAAGTACACCAGAGGATTAAAATTAGGTTATTCTTGTTCTGCCCCAGCCAGAACCCAAGTATTGTCTGCGTGGGTGAAAAGTAGATTACCAGAGAATGTCAATGTGTTAAGCTCAGGTACATTTGGCAGTGATGTTAAGAACATTGTGTTGGTACTTTCAAGTGACGCCAAGTTATTTAAGGCATCAAAGGGAACTATGTGAGAAAAAAGGCTTAGAAAACCTGGTCCACAGTCTGTCTAAGATGGTGAATTGAGTCAATTGATCAATGTTTAGTCGAAGAAGGCAAATCATTATATATACTTAGAGTTTTAAAAGGCCATTTGTTTTGGAAATAGGGAATTATGCAGATGTCATAAGAATCCAATATTGGAATAAATGGAAAAATAGATCCAGTCGATCAGTAAATAGAACAAACAAGTATCAACTCATATGCACAATAAAATATGAACTTTAACACAGCAATTATCTCCTCAAGTTTGTTGTTTTGTTAAAAATTCACTCTCTCCTGCAATTGAGTTCTTATTAAAAATTCACTATCTTTTTTTGATGGTAACGGGAGGCTGGGGAAGCAGCCACCAGTCATTTTATTAAGAAGTTTTTTTTTAAAAAAAAAAAAAATCACTATCTACTCTTATGTTAATGCCTAATATGGAGCAGCTGTCATAAAGGAGTAAATCAAGTAAGGAAGAGTAGTAATAAGTCTGCACGAGTTAAGTTTTTAAATTATCTGGAGTAAATTAAGTAAAGAAGAGAAGCAACAAAGGTATAGAAATTAAGATCTAAATTATCTGTAATGGAAAGGAAAGCACCCAAATGATAAAAACTACCTTCTCAAGGCCAGCTACATAAGCTCTTGCATGAACACTTGCAATATCATCTATGGATGCAGGTTGGAAATTTTGAACTTCAAACACCGCTGTGCTGCGGTACTGAAATAGAGAATGAACCAGATCTTATAAGAAAGATAAAAAGCCTGTCAAAAACAGGGGAAAGAAAGACTGATGGGATTGCATAAGAGGCTGGTAATGTATAAAGAAGTTCTGCCTTCATACTTTTGGTGTGAGCTCCAGCCTTTCAAGAGCATCAACGATTGCAGGCACCCTTTTGTTGGACTCTGGGTGTGATTCCTGGATATAAGATCCAATAGAAAATTACAAAGGAAAGGTACAAGTTTTCTTTTTAAGGAAAGAAAAAGCAAAAAGGTACAAGTTGTTATGACAAGATATATATGTGGAGAGAACTAATAAGCATGAACCAAAATTCCTTGACTTCCCATGATCTTGTTATAACTGTACATTAGTTCTTTTCTAACTCAGTGAATAATTTTTCTCATTATAAATAAATCATCATAATGCTATCAAAAAAATACTAGCTAGTGACAGAATATGTAGAAGATATAGGCCATTAGCTGAATTAGATAATGTTGGTGTGAAATCTGGTTGACGCCGGATTCGAGGTTGGAGTCGGAGAAGACGGGGCCGCCGCCAGTGACCTGCAAAACAAGTCTCATTCGGAATCGGGGGTGGTGGCTCCAGCAAGACCCTCCGACGATCAAGTCAGCTCTTTCAGCCAATAGAAATGGAGTGCTCAGGAAAGAAAGTGGCAGAGTGTCGAGAGAGAAAAGAGTGCCCAGGGAAAACATATCTGAAGAGTCCATTTTTATAGATGGAGCCTGTAACAAACTGATGGTGACAGCCATAGCTGCCGAGTAGTGGGCCATTCGGGGCCACGTAGAGTTTGTTACGGAGGATGGTGTCTGTTGTCGTGACGTGCCAGTCCATTGGGATTTAATAGTTGAAGTTCGGAGGAGGTAGGTGCTGGCGGCGAAGAGCTTTAAGTTTTATCAACTCCAGAAGAGTTCGGACTTCTTCAAGGTTGTCTTCATGTAAGTGGGTTCATGTTGTGCAAATTGCTGGATCCGCATTGGCGTGGAGGCCCTTCTAGATGACTGCATGGAGTTCGGCCGGAAGGGGTTCGGAAATCCGCTAGAGAAATCCTGAAAGAAATCCGCTAGAAAAATTCGGAAGGAGGTCTGTTGGACGGATTCGAAAGGAGTTCGACTGATAGAAAAATCCGATTAAGAATGAAATCCGAAAGGAGTCTGACTGATGGAGGAGTCCAATCGAAGGAGAAGTTTGGAGGACTTGCAATCGGAGAAGGTCGGCTAGAGGAATGTCGAAAGGAGTCTGCCTCGGATGGAGAAGTCCGGCTAAAGAAGAAGTTCGGAAGACTCGTGATCGGGGAAGGTCGGCTGCCTAGGATGGAGGAGCTCGGCCACCCCCGCCATTCAAGCTCATCCGGATAAGGTCCGAAGGGATCTTGCAAATTCGGTCGAGGGTCAATCTTGGTCGTTGCTACCAGACGGCATCATTCAGCAATCAGATATTCGGCCAAACTTCGGCAGGAGCGGGTTCGCCCCCAACAATAGTCCCCCCACTCCTGAGTTCGAAATTCGAAGAAAGGAAGTGCAGATGCGGTTATCGAAGTTCTTTTTGGCTTCCCGCGCTCGTCAGGACGAGACGTTTTGGCATTTACGTCGCTTGCATCGAAGCTTTTTAAATCTAAAATGAATTTGAGAAGATGGCCCTTCGTATTTTCAGTCGAAACCCTACCCCAGGTACGGTGCCATAAAGACTCCATCTGTCGCTATTTCTCTATCATGATGAGTGGGACACGCGATGGATGCTGATCGACCGAAGTCAATCCGCAATCATAACTGCCTTGGGTTGTCTCTAGCTATTTAAGGCCTTCTCCTCTCATCCGAAAGTCATTTTTGTCCGAGTCTTCTTCTTCCTCCGATCCCTGTTCTTCTTCCACCCAAGGGTTTTAGCTTCCTTCCTCGTCTTCTTGGATTTCGGATGCCCTTTCGACTAATTCTCATCGTATTCACCATCTTTTCGTCCTCCCTAAACAGCTTAGATCAATTTTTCAATCCTTCTCTTTGGGTATTCATGCTTTTTTAGCTTCTTATTCTTCCGATTTTTCTGTAGCAGTATTTGTCCTGTATTTTTTCTTATTTTTTGTAGGTTTTCCTGGGATCTTATTTCGATCTGAATATCTTCCAAAACCTTTCACTCTATCGATTCTTGGGGCTCACCTGGACCGACCTTCCTAGACCCTGCACCCTTGATCGAGGTCGAACCTAGGAACATGTCTCACTCACCCTTCGTTCCAGACATCATCCCGTCCATTCTTACTCTGGATGATCTTTCTCTGATTCGAATTCAATATGAAATCCCCCCGGAATACAACCTCGAACTTCCTAGTTCAAATGACGGGGTTAGTTCTCCTCCGACCGATCAATTTTATTTGTACTTAGAGACCTTACGTGCCAGGCTTCGGCTTCCACTGCCCCCATTCGTAGTTGTCCTCTTCCGATTTTTGAATGTCTCCTTCATATCTGTCGTACCGAACTTCTTTCGGTTCGTCATAGGCTTCCTTTCCCTCTGCCATCTAGCCGAAGTTTGACCGACTGTCTCGTTATTCCGAAACTTCTACACCTTCAAACGCCACCCTTCCGCAAAGGACTGGGGGTACTTCTCCCCCCAGTTTGGCAAGAAGAGATTACTGAAAGGTGTCCCTTCTTCCATTCACAACTGAAAAGAAAAGTACTTTTTCGTGCACTGTCCGACCTTACTATTAGATCTTCCTTCTTGGGGTCATATTAGGGAGTTGGTTCGCCGAGCTCCTAGCTTAGACAGAGCCGACCTTGATTCCTCCAATAAACTTAAAACATTCCGAGCTCCTCTTCTTCCCAACTTTCTGAAAAAATAGACCTTGTTCAACCTAGGTTTAAGTCCCCTCGATCCTGCTGGTACATTTTTCTATTTTTCGAATTCTTCGTGCGGTTTTACATATATGTACTATCACTGATCGTGATTCTTTTTCTGTTGTAGAAATGGATACTGAAGCTGCCGAAATGCTCACCAAGGGGCTTTACACCTAGAAGAGGAAAGAAAAAGCACCAAGTGGTAGCTCAAAGAGGGCAAAGGTTGACGCTCCAAGCTCCACGGCCCATACCGTCACTGCCGTTGCTTCTGAGGTTGCCACTAGCACCGAGGTTGTCCCAACCACTGAGGTTGGCACCATTGGTGTGGGCTTTATGCCTCCTGTGCCCTCAAGTCCTTCCAACGAAGATCAAGCTCCGAAGCTTTCTGCTGAGGGAGAGATGGGGGAAGGAAAGAAGAAAAAGAAAGCTGTCATAAAGACGCTCCGCAAGGCTCGTCTTGGTGAGCCAAGCGTTGACCGCAGCGAATTAGGAGAAGACCCCTTCGATGACCCAAAGATCGTTCGGGATTTGACCGACAAATTCGCCATGCCGGAGGTGGTGACCGTATGGCCGACCTTGACCCCCGACAGCTTATTTGGGGTTCTCTTGGGACCATCCTCAAGGTGACCACTCCGTTGCTCAACTTTTTCTCTCCTCTTCTGCTCTTTTCTTCTCTTCTTTTTTTAACATCAATTGTCTGTTGCAGTCGGATCACCAAATGCTCATTCTTATCAAGAGGGCACGCCACCAGGAGGCGGAAGCACGGAAAGTTCAGGAGGATCTTCGAACCGAGGTCTATCGTCTTCAGGAAAAGGCCGCCGAGACTGAACGCTTTGTAGAGAAAAAGGCGACAGAAATTGAGAGTCTCTAGGGCGTACTTCAGAAAGAGGAGTTCGTCTCAGCCGGACTTAAGGCTGCACTGGTCCTAGAGGAGGAGAGGAAGAAAGAAGCCAAGATTAAAGTCGTTGAACTGGAAGACCAAATGGCGAAGTCAATCTCAGAGGCGATGACCCGGGCCGTGGAAGAGTTCAAGACCTCTACCGAAATAAGGAATCTGAACATTGAATTCAGCCAGCAGATGTTCATCAAGGGCTTCGAGCTCTGCGAAGGCAGGGTGGCCCGGAGGTTCTACGAGCTCGACCTCGAATTTTTGGAAGAGGACGACGTAGAAGTGGGACCGTCCGATGCTGCAGTCAATCCTTCCTCTGCCGAGCCTACTTCTGGTCCATCCAAACCTGCCACGGAGGTGCCTGAGCCAGTTCAAAAACCCGAGGCAGTCGAGAGCGCTCTGACTTCGTCTGCCGCCATCCCTTCCGAGGTTGAAATCCTCGAGTAGTTGTACATTTTTCTTCTCTTTTTTTTACTTTGTACTCAAAATTTTTGATTAAATAAACGTAAATTTCTTATTTGTTTATATCTTTGAGCATTTTTCATACTTCGAATGCAGTCTCCCATCAACGCTGATCCAATGCCTCAGGGAGTTTTTCTGAAATCTTTAATAAAAAGCCTGAGGAAGGAAGTCCATCATCTGAAGAAGTTGAAGAAGACGGAGGACAACCTTCAAGCTTTGCGGAAAAATGCTTCGGAGGCAACCAAAAAGGTCACTCACCTCCGAAACTTGCACATGAAGGACTCCGCGAGTTTTAGCATTTGGAAGGTGAGCTTCGAGAGGGAGCTAGCCGAACTCCGGAAGAATGCAAGCGATAAATCTTGGGCACTGATGGCGAAGATCGGCTCCCTCGAGACTCAACTCAAGGCGGCGAAGGAGAAGATTCAACTTCTAGAGGAGAGCTTGTCGTGGTCCTCCAACAAGGCGCGATTCGAGTGGGACTGGTCGACGAGCTTCTCCGCACTTCAAAAGCAGCTGCATGATGCTGAGCTCACATATAAGACTTACCAATTGGGCTAGAGTGATAGGATATCCAAGCTAGAACAAAAGCTTCGTGCCTCCAACGATGAAGTAGCTCAGCTCCAGCGGCGACTTGATAATGGCTTTCGGACTGGTACAAGCAGGGAGGCCGAGAAGATTGCCTTCTTGAAGAGGACCGTTGGCGAACTCTTGGAGTCGATCGGTGCGGAAGAGGTTGAGGTGCAGCGACTGAAGCTCAAGCTGACTTATGAGCGTCAGGCTACCAAGGATGCGGAGGCTGAGTTCGAGGTCCTGAGGAGGAGGTTGCGAGAGTCAGAGGAGAACTACCGCCGAGCCGACAGGATGTTCCATGATAACATGATGAGACGGAGGGAGCTCGAGAAGAAGATCGATCGTCTGAAGAAATCTTTGATAATGGCCACCAGTCCGAAGTCTGAAGAGTTCGGCCCTTCCTAGGATTTTGGCGGCTTTTTTCTCTCCTTTTTTTTAGTGTAATCAATCTTGTCGACCTGTGTTTTGCTTGTAATGAACTTATTTTTGTAATGAAATAGTATCTTTTTTGTTATTTTTATTTTGCACGAATTTGAAGCTTACTCGTGGCTTTACTTTCTTCATTTTGTTTTTCTTTGTGTTATCTTCTAATGAAGTGGTTGTTGTGGATGCCCATCCGAGGTCCTTTTTGCAGATCCAAGAGTGATTTTCCTTCTTGCCCTCATATGGTCGAGTAATTGTAGGAGAAATACGTGTAAGGATCGATGATAGGGTTTCTTTCTTCTCTTTGCTTTAGGTTAGGGGTTCATTTGGGACCACTGGACAGGCCCCCCCTTTTTCTTTTTTTTCTTGGCTTAGGTTAGCAAGGCCTTCAACTTTGCTCATGTTAGGACGAAGTCCTCCTCCTGTTTCTAACAGGACTATAGAGGCACAAAAGGACCACTGAGGGGGCCTCTTCCCGCATCCCAGCTTAAGTAATCGAGGTCTTCGCTTTAGCTCAATGTTAGGATAAGGTTCTACTCCTGTTCTTAACAGGACTAACTTCGTCTAATGATAAAGTTCGGAAGGCTATTTTCTGTTATCATAGTTTTGCACCAAGATCAAAGATATTAAAATAAGAAGATTTTATTAAAATGAGATTATTGATAGTACATGTGTAAGTTCTCCGTGCTCCATGGGCGTGGGAGATTAGTGCCTCCGAGCTCCTTCAAATAGTAAGTTCTAAGCCGGACGACCTCTTTGACTTCGTAAGAACCTTCCGAATTTGGAGCGAGCTTCTCTTAGTTTTGAGGTTGTGAAACGACTGCTCGTCGAACTACCAAGTCCCCCACTTTGAATATTTTGCCTTTGACTCTAGAGTTATAGTAGCAGGCCACTCTTCATCTATAAGCAGCCATCCGAACTTGGGCTTCTTCTCGTTTTTCTCCCAGCAGATCGAGGTTTGCTCTAAGGTCCTGCGAATTGCATTGCTCGCTGAAGGCTACAATCCATGCCGATGGCAGCTTGAGCTCTATCAAGATGACTGCTTCCATTTCGAAAGCCAGAGTGAACGATATTTCTCCAGTTGGCAGCTTTTGGATAGCTCGGTATGCCCATAAGACATAATAAAACTCGTCCATCTAAGTCCCCCTTGCTCTTTTAAGCCTTGCCTTAATGCCTTACAATAAGGTTCTGTACCTCGACTTCACCGTTCGCTTGTGGATGAGCTACTGACATGAAATTATGGAAGATGTTCAAACCTTCACAGAACTTAGCAAACTTTTTCCCAGCAAATTGTCGTCAATTATCCATAATAAGGGTTCGGGGCAGGTCAAATCTACAAACTATCGACTTCCAGACAAAGTCTTGCACTTTGGCTTCGGTAATCTTTGCTAGGGGTTTGGCCTCGACCTATTTGGTGAAGTAGTCAATCGCAACTAAGAAAAATTTTCGTTGTCTGAGTGCCGCTGGGAAGGGGCCAAGTATATTCATTTTCCCATTGTGCAAATGGCCAAGGGGCGCTTAGTGGGATAAGCTCGAAGACTAGCTGTCTTTATATATTTGCATTTTTTTAACAGCGATCGCACTTTCTAACATATTCAATGCAATCATGGTGCATAGTCGGCCAATAATAACCTTACCGAAGTAGCTTATGAGACAGGAATCTGGCGCCTAGATGGTTTCCACAATTCCTTCATGCACCTCTTATAATGCAAAATCGGCCTCGGAAGATCGAAGACATCTTAAAAGTGGCAAAGAATATGATCTCTTATATAGTTTGTCTTTATAAAATACATACCAGAAGGCTTGGTTCCTCAACTTTCGAGCTTCCTTTGGATCATGAGGGAGAGTTTCACCTCTGAGATAAGCAATCAATGGATTAATCCAGCAGAGCTCATGGTCAATCTGCATGGCAGTTAGTGGCTCTTCCGAACTGGGGCATTTCAGTACTTCAAAGTATACTTCCTTTGGAAGTTCATTGGGGGCAAGTGTGGCCAATTTGGATAAAAGGTCGGCTCTAGCATTTTCTGCCTTTAGGATCCGCTGGATATTGAAACTATTGAATGCCAGGGTCAAGCTCTTCACTTTCTCAAGGTATCTTCTCATATTTCCTTCCGAGCCTCGTAATCGCCGCTAACTTGTCCCATTACCAATTGCGAATCACTGTAAGCTCGAAGCCGATCTGCTTCTAGTTCTTTTGCTATCTTCAGTCCTGCTATCAGAGCTTCATATTCTACTCCGTTGTTTGTTTCAGGAAACTCAAAACGCAGTGCATACTCAACAATAACTCCTTCCGGATTGATCAAGATCAGTCCAGCTCCTACACTGAAAGCATTGAAAGAGCCATCCACATACAGGACTCAAAAACCTTCGAAAAGGTCCGCTCTTTCTTCGGGGAAGCTCGATTGCAGCCACGGAATGCTGGCCTCATTCTGCTCAGGTTCGGCATCATCTGGGATCGTGCATTCAACTATAAAATCGGTTAGTATCTGAGCTTTGATCGACGATCGAGATTGATAGTTGATGTTAAACTCTGTAAGCTAAATTGCCCACTTTGCAATTCTCCCAGAGGCGTTTGTTCGGTGAAGAACTGCCTTGATTGGTTGATCAGTGAGGAGTGTTATTGTGTGCCCTTGAAAGTAGGGCCGAAGTCTCCTGACTGCAATCAGAAGAGCGTAAGTTAATTTTTTCAATTTAGTATACCTGATCTCTGCATCCCTTAGAACTTAGTTTATAGAGTAGATTGGCCGCTGCATTTTCACCTCTTATTTGACTAAAACCGCCGCGAGGGCTGTTGAGGAGACTGCCAAGTACAGAAACAATCCTTCTCCAAGTTCGGGCTTAGCCAACAGAAGAGGCAAGCCAAGGTAGCTTTTGAGTTCTTCGAACGCTTGCTGGCATTCCGTAGTCCAGCAGAAGTTCTTCGGTTGTTTGAGAGCCTGAAAAAAAGGCATGCACCGCTCAGCCGACTTTGAGACAAAGCGATTCAAAGATGCCACTTTCCTGATTAAGCGCTAAACTTCTTTTATTAATTTCGGGGTAGTCATTTTCTGGATGGCTCGGATCTTCTCTGGGTTGGCCTCGATTCCCCGCCTCGAGATCATGAACCCCAAAAATTTTTTCGAGGTTACTCCGAAGGCGCACTTGGTCGGATTCAACTTTATCTTATATCTTTGGAGAGCGTTGAAGGTCTCTTCAAGGTCGGCTACATGGCTGATCGAAGTTCAGCTCTTGACAAGCATGTCGTCTACGTAAACCTCCATGTTGCGGCCGATCTGCTCTCTAAAAATCTTATTTACCAGACGCTGATATATCGCACCTGTGTTTTTGAGCCCGAAGGGCATGACCCTATAACAATAAAGATCACGGTCAGTAATAAAAGTAGTTTTCTCCACATCCTTCGGTGCCATCCATATTTGATTGTAGCCGGAGAAGGCATCCATGAAGGTGAGAAGCTCATGGCCCGAAGTTGCGTCCATCGGTTGATCAATTCTGGGTAAGGAATAACTATATTTTAGACAGGCCTTGTTCAATTTTTTGAAGTCTATGCACATTCTCCATTTGCCATTGACCTTCTTGACTAGGACCACATTGGAGATCCAACTTGGATAATTGACTTTCCGAATGAACCCAGCTTCAAGAAGTTTGTCCACTTCATCTGCTATCGCCTTCTATCTTTCTGGTGCATGGCTTCGAACTTTTTCTTTTACTGGTCTACATTTGGAATCAATAGTCAGTCGATGCTCCATGACCTCGGCGTCAATTCCTGGCATGTCTACGGGCACCCAGACAAAGGCGTCGGCATTCTTCCGTAAGAAGACAACGAGCTCCTTCCGAACTTCTCCGTACAAGCTAGAGCCGATCTACACCGTGTATTATGTATTCTCGTCATCTAGAGAGATAGCTACCAGGTCCTCCATAGATTCGCCCTGCTCCTTAGTAAGGTCGTCGTGAACATCCAGCCCGTCGATTAGGCAAAGGCCAGGTTGGCCAAAAGGATGATGGAGTAGCAATGCCTTGCCAAAGCTTGATCTCCTCTGACCTTCCCAATCTCATGACCTGTTAGGAACTTCATCTTTAAGTAATGAGTGGATACTACTGCCCAAAGTGCATTCAAATCAGGTCGGTCGAGAATTACATTGTAAGCAGAGGAAGCTTTTACTATCAAAAAGTCGACCTGCATTCTGACCCGTTTAGGGTATTATCCTGCAACCACAGTTAGTATAATTATTTTCTCAATTGGCACAGCATTGCCAGTGAAACCCACCAATGGAGAACTCATGGTCTTAGGTGGTTATTAGGTATAGACATTTTAGAGAAAGCATCGTAAAATAAGACATCAGCAGAGCTTCCATTATCTATTAAAATGCAGCGTACATCATAGTCAGCAATATTTAGAGAGATTACAACTACGTCGTTATGCGGGAACTAAACTTCTTGAGCATCTTCATCAGTAAAAGTTATTGATTCTTCAGTCCTCCGCTTCTTCACTTCTCCTCCGATCCGCTAGCCTCTTCCTGCCGAAGTCCGCCAGAAATGGTGTTGATGATGCCGAGGGATGGCCAATCTCCTTGCTGCTTTTTTCTTCTTGATGGTTCAGATTGGGGCAGCAGTCTTGGCCGATCTTCCCTTACTTCGGGCCGACGTCGTAGAAATCGACCAAGTCGGTCTCGTCTGATGAGCTCTCGATCTCATCTTGAAGCTGGATGCATTCCTCAGTATCGTGGGTGGTCACAATAGTACAGGTAATACTTGTTAGGGTTTTGCTTATCGGGATGAGATTGCATCTTCTCCGGCCTCGGCAGCTGCTTTCTAATCTCTATCAGTACTTATATTTTCAAAGCATTGAAGGGGGCATAGTTGTAGAATCTCCTAAGGAAGAATCTCTTCGCGCCCTTCTATCAGGACTTCTTTGATGATGAACTCGAGGAATTCAGGCTCGCCTGCGCTTGGGGAGAGTCCGAGAGCATGGCCAAACTTCATTCGGCTTTTCTTCAACTACAGACTTGCTAGATTCGCCTGTCTGCCGCTCTCCTGCGGCTTCCTCATCCTTTAACTTAAAGGCTTCTTCAGCTCGGGCATATCCTTTAGCTCGAGCTAGTAGATCAATAAAATCTTAAAATACTTTTTTCTTCAGAAAGAATAATAGATCATTCTTTTGAAGGCCGTCCTTCAGCACGACCATGCCGACGGACTGGTCCAGATTCTGGACCTTAAGGGCAGCAACATTGAAGCGGTTGACATAAGTCCGGATAGATTCTCCCTCTTTCTGCTTGATGTTGATGAGGAAGTCCGAACCTCGTCTGAGACGTCGGCTACTGACGAAATGAGCCACAAACTGATGGCTCATCTGATCAAAAAAGAAGATCGTATCCGACTTCAGTGTCGAGTACTAGTTTCTTACTGCTTCCTTCAGAGTAGATGGAAAAGCTCGGCATAAGATGATGTCTAATGCGCCGTGAAGCAGCATCATAGTCCGAAAAACCTCTAGATGGTCGATCGGATCAGTGGTCCCATCGTAGCTCTCGAATTGAGGAAGCTTGAAGTTCGGCGAGATCGGTTCCTGCATGATTTGATGAGAGAAAGGAGAGTCGGTGCAGATATCATTATCGTGAGAGAAGAGTGCACAATGGAGTTTCTCAATCCGTCGGTTTATTTCTTGCAGCTTTCGATCCAGAAGACTTTTACGATCGTGGATCTTCAAAGTTTTCTGGCTGAACGGGGGCAAAGTCCCTCCAGGGGTAGAGTCATGGTCCGAGCAGGGGCTCCCTACCCTCTGCTTTTCTTTCTCGAAGGTGACCGACTGACTCGCCCAAATCAGATGTCCTCATACTAGGTCCTGGGATTCCGAAGAAGCCTGCTCCGATCGGGCCGGCACCAGAGGTCGCTGCTGCTGCATGGCCTGCACTACTTCAGTGAGGCTCCTAATCTGTTGAACCAATAGGTTAAATTGCTCTGCGTCCACCATCGCCGTCGTTGGAGCTTGAGATGTCGGGGATAAAACGGGAGCGAGCAGATCTGGATGAGATCTGGACGTGGAAGCGGTCGACCGCTGAGTGGAAGTCTTTTTGGGAGGCATCCTCGTAAGATCGATTGGAGAAGAGAAACTACAAAGGAAAGGAGAAAGATCTCTGCTGAGCACTCCTTTAAGAACAAAAGTACCTCAAGAGAAAGAGGGCCCTTTCTCTAGCGCCAATTCTACTGATGCGAAATCTGGTTGACGCCGGATTCGAGGCTGGAGTCGGAGAAGACGAGGCCGCCGTCAGTGACCTACAAAACAAGTCTCGTCCGAAGTCGGGGGTGGTAGCTCTGGCAAGATCCTTCGATGATTAAGTCAGCTCTTTCGACCAACAGAAATGGAGTGCTCAGGAAAGAAAATGGCAGAGTGTCGAGAGAGAGAAGAGTGCCCAGGGAAAACATATCTGGAGGATCCCTTTTCATAGACGGAGCCTGTAACAAATTGATGGTGACAGCCATAACTGCCGAGTAGTAGGCCATTCGGGGCCACGTAGAGTTTGTTATGGAGGATGGTGTCTATTGTCGTGACGTGCCAGTCCGTTAGGATTTAATAGTTGAAGTTTGGAGGAGGTATATGCTGGCGGCGAAGAGTTTTAAGTTTTATCAACTCTAGAAGAGTTCGGACTTCTTTAGAATTGTCTGTATGTAAGTGGGTTCATGCTGTGCAGATTGCTGGATCCGCGTAGGTGTGGAGGCCCTTCTAGACGACTGCATGGAGTTCGATCGGAAGGGGTTCGGAAGTCCGCTGGAGAAATCCTGAAGGAAGTCCGTTGGAAAAATTCGGAAGGAATTTGACTGACGAAGAAATCCGATTGAGGATGAGGTCCGGAAGGAGTCTGACTGATGGAGGAGTCCAGCTGAAGGAGAAGTTCGAAGGACTTGCAATCGGGGAAGGTTGGCTAGAGGAATGTCGAAAAAAGCCTGCCTCGGATGAAGAAGTCCGATTGAAGGAAAAGTTCGGAAGACTTGCGATCGGAGAAAGTCGACTGCCTAGGGTGAAGGAGCTCGGCCACCCCCGCCATTCAAGCTCATTCGGACGAGGTTTGGAGGGATCTTGCAAATTCGATCGAGAGTCAATCTTGGTTGTCGCTATCGGATGAGATCATTCAGCAATCAAATATTCGGCTGAACTTTGGCAGGAGCGGGTTCGCTCCCAACAGATAATATCAGAAGTTAATCTGAAATATAATTGATAGATCCATAAAATCTTGCATATATCTTGAAGACAACGGGAAGAAATTTACACTCAAGCATGCATCCAAGTTAGTTGAAATGAACAGAATGGCAAATGAAATAAACATAACATGAGAAAGAAAAATGGATAGCATACCTTATTATGACCCATGGCTGGAGCTACGCAATAAAGGACTCGTGCATCATAAAGTGACATATCAGAAGAAGCTACATTTGAATCCTTTTCTAGGCCCCCGGAATAAGAAGTAGAAACTCCAACATCTTCTGCAGAGCATCTCACATTTGAATTCATACATTGATAGAATCTTCTTCCTACAGTTGTTAGCTCGTTTTGTAATTTGAACCCACAACTACTCTTGAACTTGTAATACTGTTGCCTGACTCCTGGAAACATATGCCCTACATGACAGCAAATTGCTTAACTTCTTGAGGCATTCTAGGCAATAATCTAGTACTAGTTAATTCAGTCATTGTGATGCAAATGAGTTGCTTTTTTAAGAATTAGAAACTAAAAAGAAGTTTCTATTTTTTAATCATTTAGCAAAATCGGTTATTTATGCAGGACAATGTCAATTCATTAGAACGACTAACTTCCTGTATTTTTCCCAAGATCAGACCCCATTATGCCAACAAATTTCTTTTGAAGTATAAAAACTATCCAAGCTCTCAGGACAAAATGCGAGTCCCAGATCAACGAAATCAAAAACCGAAACAGGTAGTCACACAAGGACCAAACCTTCGGCAATGCCAAATATCCCATCATCCCCAGTTCTCATGTTCGTACCCATTAGTTTCAATAGCAAACTCGACTGAGAGCCACTTAAAGGAGAATTTCCACAAACAGGAGGAGGAATTAGTTACCCACAAGATCACACAACAAACAAGAAAACCGAAGAACTCAATCCTAGATTTTATATCAAAAAATTGCAAATTCCACGATTGCCAATACCGGCCAAGGCTACAACACGTTCTGAAATCGCCAAAAAATCAGTAAACAAGCTTAGAACTCAAAGGAGCACATCTCCAGAGACAGAGGAATTTTGTTTCTTCTTTTATTCTTAAGATGAGATGGGAGGGGTTCTCGAGCTACCTGCGAGGACGGGAGAAGACAGCGTCCGGAGGTCCATCACCATCAGCCGGGCGGTCATCGTTCCTGGAATCCCCACGATTTTATTTTCTATTTTCTTATACCTCTTATCGTTTTGTTATCACTCTCAAGAAATCGCATGGTGTCTACGAATTTATTAGCTGATATATGCGAGAACGTTTATCGGCTTTCCGACCTCTTCATATAAATGAGCGGATCAAGAATGGCAACCTGCCACGTATGCGTTGTGCAAGTCGGCATCCATACCCGTTTTGTACCATTAGAGGGGACGGATTGAACGGATCAGATAGGACAAAATTGTAAAATTATTTTTTATATAAATTAAATAAATATGAAAAATATAAAAGTAAATTTTAGTATTTCATATAATAGTAAACAAAATAAAATTCAAAGATATAAAGTATAATAAACTAAATTTTTAATAATAATAAAAATATAATAAATATAAATCTTATTTTTTAAAAAATTTGATATCTTTTAAATTAAATAATATAATGAAGTAAAAAATGAATAACTAAACATGTAATTTTTTAAATATTTAATCTCTTTCATAACTAGTGTAAATATGATAAAAAGTAAAAAAAAAATTATGAAAAGTTATATAAATTCAAATCTGATCTGGAATAGATTTTACCATCCTCAGTGCTAACTCTAAATAGATAAAAAAAATTCACTTCATTAGGATTCGATAAAAAATGATCTCCATTTGGTAGAGAGTAAATTGCCATCCCTAACACACCTGGTGTGGGATGAGTGGTTGGAGAAATGGTCCATGTTGTGTAATATATTGCTTGCATAGAAATTTATATGTGAACATTCTTGAGCCTTCATTAACATAAAATCTTACATTAGTTCTTCGATTTAAAATTTATTTAATTATTTATTAATGCATCTCCTTAGAGGTCCATGCAAATTATAATATATTGATTGTTTTTTTTAGGTAAGCATAATATATTGATTGTTGGAGTATGATAAGTCATCGTAAGACGATATCCATCATGGAGCAACGATGGGAAGAGGAGCTTCGATGGTTCCGCATCCATTTCTACAGTGCAAAATTCATGCTTGCATAGAAATTTGTATGCAGACATCATCGAGCCTTCATTACAAAAAATAATCTTACTTTAATTCTGTATTTTTATTTAATTATTTATGCAAGCGTTCACACGTGAAAAGGAGATGTCATTAAATTCTTAGTGTTTTATTCGGTGGTATTCATCGTTAAAAAAAAAAAAAAAAAAAAAAACCCGTATCTTGTGAGTCCTGGAGTTGAAAAACTTTCTGGCCCCTCCTGGGTCCAGATTTATATCTTTTTCTCGTTCCTTTTGCAACATATTTAGCAATTACCAAGTCATTTGCCAAACGTTGTACTGGCCACTGCCGTACCTGATCTGAAACAGATACGGCTAATGATAAAATCTGTCCTGAATCAGACTTGAATTTATATAACTTTTCATAAATTATCTAGCAATCGTAACGCTGATGACGGTGAATTTGCCGAAGGAAGTGGCCCTTTCGCATTTGGGTGAAGAGGTCGAGGGCTTCTATGTGGTGGCCGTGGTGGGTTAGAGTCGAGATCATGGTGCTATAGGACCCGAGGTCTCGGTGGGGCATTTAGTCGAACAGTTGGCGGTCGTCGGGGAGGTGGCCAGCGCGGGAAAAGGCGGCGGGGACAGTGTTGTAGGTATGGTAGGTTTGGAAAGAAAGGTCGGTAAGGCGGAGACGGCGGAGGAGAGGGAACCAGAGACGGAGTGGAGATGGACGAGGTGGTTGCCGAGGACGGTGTGGTAGGTGAGGGCGGTCTTGAGGAGGCGGAGGTGGAGGGAGCGGCCGAGCCGGCGGTCGTTGACGGCGATGCATCACCATATTAAGCAGAGGAAGTGGGCAACAGCGGTGGCGGAGGCGGCGGTGGTGGAGGCGGTGGCCTTGACGCACATAGTCATGGTGGTGGTCGGACGAACAAATAAGCATGGAGGTGGTTCGGTGTTGCTGTTTAGACCATTTTAAGCTTTGCGTACGTTCATCAGCTTGGGCTGCCACAGAAATGGAGAACGTGGGTAGAATGACTACGGATCCAACTTGCTAATCAAAGTAAAAATTAGCATATTTATTGACAAAAGAGTTTTTATCAGCAATGCAGGATAAATAGGTAATTTCCGGCAAGTCGCAAGGCCTTAAAACGTTGCTATGATATAGGGTCAACATAATATCTTTTTTAAAAAAATATGCCAATCTAATATATATTTTAAAATATTTTTTAAATAAATTATATAAATTTTTTAAATTAAGATATAAATTATACTTATATTAAAAAATTTTAAAAATCTATCATTATATTCTTGAGATTTAATTTTAATCTACAAAAATTCTTCTCTTAAAATATAAATTAAAAATAAATCTAAAAAATATAATAGTAAATTTTTTAAATTTCTTCATGTAAGTATAATTTATATCTAAATTCAAAAAAAAAATTATAATTTATTTTTTTAGATAAAAAAATTTAGAGAATGTACATATGCAAAGCAAGTCTATAAATTATAACTAATATTGTCATGTACAGCTCATGTTGTAACGATACATTTGTACAATAATATTTATGATCTATATGATATTATATAGATTAATGATAGGTTTGATTTGCTATTTTAGCATGTCTATACCTCATCGTGATCATTGTTACAATAATAAAGCATAAAAAAGAGGTTAGGAACCTAAAGTATTATTTTGGTGAGCATTTTTATCACATCCGGACCCAAGATCGTGAATCGAGATCATGACAACCATCACATACTTATAGAGAGCTCTCTCCACAAGCATGCAAGGCATCTTACCACGATATCATAAAGCAATAATAGAATAAAATTTAAATAATTGATGATCAATTTTAATTAAAACAAACTAAAATAAATGTCTTACAAATAAAATTCTATGGTTTATATCAAAGTTTAATAAATTCTAATCTAAAAAAAAATATAAAACTTTGCCTCTAATTCGCTCTTCCACATCGTATCCCCGAATCAAGTTAAATCTCTGAATCTGTAAAAATAAATAAAAACTATCATGAGTTAAATAGTCCAGTAAGCAATAAATATCATAACTAGATAATTCATATAATAATATAAGTTGCAAATATCAAACCATAGTTTAACATAAAATAGTGTATAACCAAGCATGAATTTGGTAATGTCAAAATCATTCAAAATATTCACATGCGTAATCATATATTCAATTTCAAAATTAATTATATTTTAAAAAATAAATTTTACTTAACTCATCAACTTTCAACTATGGCCACACTTATACCCTATAGTCAGGCAGAATATCATACTTATATCTCATGATGGGACCGAAATACCATCCTTATATCCTATGGTCGGATCAGAATACTATACTTATATCTTATGGCAAGGCCGAAATACCATACTTATATCTTACAGATGGGCCAGAAATAGTATTATGAGCTCAAAGCGCCAATTTATAACCCTCAGTTGGCAAGATTCAAAATATAGTTCGATTGTGAGTCCAAAATTGATTCATATCAATTTTTTTTTTATAAAATAACATATATTTCATGATTAAATTAAAATATGCAAATAGAATTTTTGATCACTAAATAATATAGAAAATATTACTTCAAGTTTCCATATCAATTTTCATGCAAAACATATTCTTTATAAGATTCATAAATCACATATAAATCAATTAACAACTTATTCGATATTCAAAATAGAATTATATAAATAAAAAATCTAGATAAGGTAGTTTGTTACTTATCTCATATGTACTCCAATGGATCCACATAATTTTATAAATTCTATTTTCAGAATCTTCAATTCATATATCAGATCATAGTATCTCAATATTAGATATCTTCTTGTCGATATTACTATACTTCTATACATATTTAAATTCAATAATTAGAAAAAAAATAATCAAAGAAGACATGATTTATAGGTAATCACATCTAACGGTCTAAATCGATCGATTATTTAACTTCATCTGATAAAGATCATATTATAATATAAGTAGTTCAATCAAGGATGAACAAATTAGTAGTATTCGATAAGAGTTATAGTGGAGGCTGATACAGTGTCTGAAAATCAGAGGTTAGTTGGATCAACTAAATTTATTTAATTAAGATTATATTAAGATATAATTAGCTCATAGAGATTAAATAGATCAAATCTAATATTATCCGAATTCGACCAAAGTGGATGCTAGTACACTGTTCGATGACTACACATCAGGATCCTTCACTCAGCTTGATCAAAATCATCGAAAAAAAGTCCTTCATTGGACTAATCTTAGGGGCAAAATCATCTTAGAGAGAGAAATAATTTTAGAGAGAGAAAGTAGAGAGAGAAAGTAAGGTTTAGACTTAGAGGAGGAGAGAGAAGAGAGAGAACATTCTCTCACTTCTTTTCTTTTCTTTTTCTTTTCTTTTTCTTCTTCTTCTCGTGTTTCTCTTTGGAGGAATAGGGGACCACGAGGTCCCCCCTTCTTGTCTCTTAAGCCAGAGGTGATGGTTGCCAGCCAATGATCGACGATAGTTGGAACTGCGATGATGCAGTCCGACATATCCATATCGACGATCGGTGGTGACCATCGACGTTGGAAAATCAAAAAATATAAGAGGCAAAATAGGAGATTTCAAAAAATAATTTTTTCGACAAAGTCGATGGTCGATGGTGGTGTCTATCACTATAGAAAGAAAGGAAAAAGAGAGGAGAAGGAAGGCCAAACTTACCTTGGTCTCTAGCAGCCTCTTTAACTCGATTTTTCAGCAAGCACAATGAAGGCTTCATGAAGAAGATCCATGATCTCCATCGTTTGGACCTCGATTTTTTATTGAAAAAAGGAGGGAAGACATCTTTTCTTTAAATAGATTCGATGGGGAGAAGTTTCATTCCTTCCTAGGATGGATTTTGACTCCACTTAGGAGTCGGTCGGGAGGAAGAAGAAGACTCCTACATGAAGTCTTCTGATCTACTCCCGTAGGGAGTCTTTTGATCTCCATTTTTTTATTTATGCTTTAAGATTCATGCATTAGGGTATTACATTCTTTCCTTCTAAAAAAATATTTCGTCCTCCAAATTTTTCTTGCATAAATTCTTAAAATTTAGGATTACTTTTACCTCTTATCATAATCATCTTCTAATTTTCAAATTTAAACTTTTCATCACAATATTTTTTTCAGATCAAATTACTAAATTAATTTAAAAATAATTTAGACCACTATGCTTCTGTTGTGTACTCTAATTCAATTCCTCTAATACACTTATGTCAAATCTAAATTTCTAAATTATCATAGTCAATATAAGTTGTTGTCCCAATGTCTCTAATATCTACCCATCTACATTCAAGTCTGAATCTATATATCATTAATTCATCCACTTAATTGCTCTAATACCACTTTAATTATCACGTCTCAATCCAACATCATGAGCCGGGGTCATGACAACCGTCGCATATTTACAGAAAGCTCTCTCTACAAGCATGCAAAGCATCTTACCATGATATTATAAAGTAACAGTGGAATAAAATCCAAATAATTGATGATCAACTTTAATTAAAATAAACTAAAATAAATATCTTACAAATAAAATTCTATAGTTTGTATCAAAGTTTAATAAATTCTAACCTAAAAGAAAATATAAAACTCTATCTCTAATTCGCTCTTCTACATCAAATCCCCGAATCAAGTTAAATCTCTAAATCTATAAAAATAAATAGAAACCATCATTAGCTAAATAGCCCAGTAAGCAATGCATATCTTAACTAAATAATTCATATGATAATATAAGTTGCAAATATCAAACCATAGTTTAACATAAAATAGTGTATAACCAAGCATGAATTCGGTAATGTCAAAATCATTCAAAATATTCATATGCATAATCATATATTCAATTTTAAAATTAATTATATTTAAAAAAATAAATTTTACTTAACTCATCAGCTTTCAACTATGACCACACTTATATCTTATGGTTGGGCCAGAATACCATACTTATATCATGTCGAAAGACCGAAATACCATACTTATATCCCATGGTTGGGTTCGAATACCATACTTATATCTTGTGGCAGGATTGGAATACCATACTTATACCCTATAGTTAGGACAGAAATAGTATCATAAGCTCAAAACACCAATGCATAACCCCCAATTGGTAAGGTTCAAAACATAGTCCGATTGTGAGTTCAAAATCGATTCATATCAAAATTATTTTTATAAAATAACACATATTTCATGATTAAATCAAAATATGCAAATATAATTTCTGATCACTAAATAATACAGAAAATATTACTTCGAGTTTCCGTATCAATTTTCATGCAAAATATATTCTTTATAAGATTCACAAATCACATATAAATCAATTAACAACTTATTCGATATTCAAAATAGTATTATATAAATGAAAAATCTAGAGAAGGTAGTTCGTTACTTACCTCACATGTACTCCAATGGATCCATATAATTTTATAAATTTTATTTTCAGAATCTTTAATTCATATATCAGATCATAGGATCTCAATGTTGGATATCTTCTTGTCAATATTATTATACTCCTATACATATTTAAATCCAATAATTAGAAAAAAACATGAATAATCAAGGAAGACATGATTTATAGGTAATCGTATCTAATGGTCTAGATCGATCGGTTATCTAATTTCATTTGATCAAAGATTATATTATAATATAGGTAGTTCAATCGAGGATATCAAGGATGATCAAATCAGTGGTATTCGATAAGAGTTATGGTGGAGATTGACACGGTATCTAAAAATTAGAGATCGGTTGAATCAAATAAATTTATTTAATTAAGATTATATTATAACATAATTAGCTCATAGAGATTAAATAAATCAAATCAATGTTATCCGGATTCAATCAAAGTGGATGCTAGTACATTGTCCGATGACTTTATATCAGGATCCTTCACTCAACTTGATCAAAATCATCGAAAGAAAGTTCTTCATTAGACTGATCTTAGAGGCAAATTCATTTTAGAGAGAGAAATAATTTTAGAAAGAGAAAGTAGAGAGAAATTAGAGAGCAAAAGTGAGGTTCAAACTCAAAGAAGGGCGAGAAGGAAGAGAGAGAAAATTCTCTCTCTTCTTTTTTTTTAAATTTTTTTTTTAATTTTTTTTTCTTCTTTTTCTTCTCGCATTTTTCTTTGAAGTAGGGGGCTGAAGTCCCCCTTCTTATCTCTTGAGCCAGAGGCGATGGTTGCTAGCCAATGGTCTGCGGCAGTTAGGACTGCATCGACACAGTCCAGCATATCTATATCGATGGTCAGTGGTGACTGTCGGCATCGAAAAATCGAAAAATATAAGGGGTAGAATAGAAGATTTTGAAAAATAATTTTTTCGACGAAGTCGATGATCAGTGGTGATGTCTATCATTATAGAAAGAAAGAAAAAAGAGAGGAGAAGAAAGATCGGATTTATCTTGGTCTTTGGCAGCCTCTTCAATCCAATTTT
Source organism: Cocos nucifera (assembly GCA_006176705.1). Lineage (NCBI taxonomy): Eukaryota > Viridiplantae > Streptophyta > Magnoliopsida > Arecales > Arecaceae > Cocos > Cocos nucifera. The sequence continues at coordinate 2,053,824 of QRFJ01000132.1, forward strand.
TCGACGAGCATAATGAAGGCTTTTGTGAAAAAGATCCGATGATCCTCATCGTTTGGACCTTGGTTTTTGATTGGGAGAAGAGGAAAGACATCTTTTCTTTAAATAGAGTCGATGGAGAGGAGTTTTAGTCCTTCCCGAGATGGATTTTAACTTTACTTGAGAGTTGGTCAGAAGAAAGAAGAAGACTTTCGTAGAAAGTTTTTTGATTTTTTTTTGATTCGAGCTTTAAGATCCAGGGATATTACAAATTTGAAAAATTGTTGAAAAGTTAATAACATCATTATTGATGACATTACCAAACTCCCGAGCAGTTTAGAGATTCAAAAAGTGAATATATGGTCCGACGATAGATCAGATTAAAAAAAAATTGTTTGGGAAATCAAGTGGAAAATGGTGATGTACTGAACACACAAAAACACAAATTTCAAATGCCAAGTGCCATGAAAGAACTGGTCTCTACGCCACGATATCATCAAGCTGATTAATTAAGTCACAGCAATGCCCTCAATCACATGGCATAGACTTTTCTCTTTTCTATTGGTACATCGCCTTTTCTCTTTTTTTCTTGGTACGTGGACTTTTCTCTTTCAATGAAATAAAAGGAAAAAGGAAGGTAATAGCAACGTAGCCTCCTTTATTTGTCCATTTACCTGTCCACGGTTACCACAAATTAGAAAGACTAGAGCCATCCCTGACGATGGGATGGCGAGGCATGCAGCCCTTTCCAAAAACCTCCCTCTCGTCAGCGACCTCTCACTCCCCAACTCCACATTCTTCTCCGACCTCCTGCAATCCTCCATCCATTCCAAGTCCCTCAGAGACGTTCGCCGCATCCATGCCCGCCTCCTCAAGACCCGCTTCTCCTCCGAGACCTTCATCCAGAATCGGCTTATCGATGCCTATGCTAAATGTGGCTGCTTGGCCGATGCGCGGAAGTTGTTCGACAGGATGACCCACAGAAACACATTCACTTTCAATAGCTTAATTGGTGCATTCATGAAATCAGGCTATTTTGATGAAGCGAAGCATCTCCTCTTGTCGATTCCTGAGTCTGATCAGTGCTCTTGGAGCTCAATGGTCTCGGGGTTTGCCCAGCATGGTCGGTTCGAAGAAGCCCTGGAATTTTTTGTTGCCATGCATGCTGAGGACTTTGTGCTCAATGCACACTCATTCTCTAGCGCTCTCAGTGCATGTGCGGGGCTTATGGACTCGAGAATTGGCGTCCAAATTCATGCTCTGATCTCAAAATCCCGACTTGCTTATGATGTCTATATGGGTAGTGCTCTTGTGGATATGTACTCAAAGTGTAGGAGACCCTTGGATGCATGCAGAGTTTTCGAGGGGATGCCGGAGAGAAATGTGGTTTCGTGGAACAGCCTGATCACGTGTTATGAGCAGAATGGTCCGGTGAATGAATCTTTGTTGCTGTTTGTGACAATGATGGACAGTGGATTGGAGCCCGACGAGGTGACGCTTGCAAGTGTGGTTAGCGCATGTGCAAGCCTGATCGCTCTCGGAGCAGGCATGCAAATCCATGCACAAGCAATCAAGTTTGATAAATTCAGAGATGACCTGGTGTTGGGGAATGCTTTGGTGGATATGTATGCAAAATGTAGAAGAATTCGAGAGGCAAGAATCGTTTTTGATCGCATGCCTATTAGAAGCGTAGTCTCAGAGACATCTATGATTAGTGGTTATGCAAAATCTGCAAGTGTCAAAGATGCTAGACTGATGTTTTTGAGGATGACGGAAAGGAATATTGTAGCTTGGAATGCACTTATCGCAGGATACACACAAAATGGAGAAGATGAGGAGGCGCTTAGACTGTTTCTCCAGTTAAAGAGAGAATCTGTTTGGCCAACCCATTACACATTTGGAAACATCCTTAATGCATGTGCTAACCTTGCAGATCTTAGTCTTGGCCAACAAGCTCAAGCACATGTTTTGAAACATGGGTTCCGGTTTGAGTCAGGGCCGGAGTCTGATATTTTTGTAGGAAACTCTCTTGTGGACATGTACCTTAAATGTGGTTCCATTGATGATGGTGGTAAAGTATTTGAAAAGATGGCTGGAAGGGATAGGGTGTCTTGGAATGCCATGATTGTTGGGTATGCACAGAATGGGCATGGTGAAGAAGCCCTGAATCTCTTCAGGAGAATGCTATTGTCTGAGGAGACTCCTGATGATGTAACAATGATCGGAGTCCTGTCTGCTTGCAGTCATGCGGGACTGGTGGAAGAGGGTCGTCAGTATTTCCGATCCATGACCGAGGAGCACGGTTTATTTCCATCCAGAGATCACTACACGTGCATGGTTGATCTTCTTGGCCGTGCTGGTTATTTTAATGAAGTAGAGAAATTAATAAAGGAGATGCCAATAATACCTGATTCTATTCTTTGGGGTTCTTTGCTTGCTGCATGTAGGTTGCATCGTAATATGGAGATGGGAGAATGGGCAGCAGAGAGGCTCTTTGAGCTTGATCCTGAGAATTCTGGACCATATGTACTTCTCTCAAACATGTATGCTGAATTGGGAAGATGGGCTGATGTTGTGAGAATGAGGAGTCTAATGAAGGAGAGAGGTGTTTTTAAGCAGCCAGGATGCAGCTGGATTGAGATAGGGAGGAAGGTGCATGTATTTATGGTAAGAGATAAAAGCCACCCATGTAAGAAGGAGATTTATAAAATCTTGAGAGTCCTCAAAGTAGAAATGAACAGAATTGCTACAGATGTTGGTGTTGCAGTGCCTGAGCAAATGGTTTTCTCATTAGCTTGAAGCTGATGATCAGTAAGCTCTGAAACAAAATGGATGAATTGTCAATTAAAGCATACAAAAAAAAGTCTATACTTAGTTTTTCAAGTAACAGAAGGCAAATTGTATTAACCTGGTTGAATGTGACTCATGCTTCATTCTAAGCAAACCCAGGTAGTTGGGGTTTAGATTTTCTTAACCAGATCTTTTAAAGCTACTATAACAAGAGACCTAGAGCAAGATCCAAAACTAGCGTGGCTATTATGATCCTTCAGTGGGCACATCTTAACCTAACACTTCCAGGGCCTTTCAAGTAAGTTTTGAGGTCAGCTTTTGATTTTTCAATTCACAAGAGTACGAAGAAGACTCCTAGAAAGCTACATAAGAAAGCAAATTCAGGATACTTTGTTTTGCAGTAGCATGTACCATGTTTGCGGGATGAAAGAAGCACAAGGGATTGGGAGACTTTGGAAAGGTTCCAATTTAGGTTTTTGAACTAATGATCTTGAAGGATTTGCTTCAGATTATTTTCCAAGTCTCAACTTCTCAGGCATTTGGTTTGTGTATTAGTAGAACATGGTTGTTTCCAGAAATTATCAGACACATGACAATTGGTGAGTCCTAAATATTGGATATGTGTTGCCTGGTGGAGGCCAGGTTGGTCTAGCTATCAGCACAACTAAGGTATTTGCTTGCTGTCAAAGGTTGGGTACCAATGTTGAGCATTCAGGAGCTTGATTTGTGTGGCTCTCTAGTTTACCTTCTCAAGGAAATTGAGAGAAAGCATGCAACATGTAAAGTTTTTAATAGTTTTAAAAAAGGGCTCTGATAGACTGGATAAATCACAAAACTAACCTCCTAGGAAGTTTTGAACTTCATATACTCATTGTACCTCATTGCTGGCCTCCCATAGATGGAGATTCTCATGCCTAGCAAGGAGTACAAATTGAGGTTTATTATCTTGGGAGCTACAAGCAATGGGTAAGTTGTTTTGAATGTTTACATTTTTTTCACTTTTATGTAAATAATTCAATTTAATTCATCCCCAGATTGCTTGAAATCAAAGGGGACTGCTACATAACATTGATATGAATGCAATAATATGTTACCGACAATAAAAATATTGTCGAAGTTTGTTATATTATTATTTAATTAGCAAGTGAAAAACTTAAAGGGATCTGTCAAGACTAAGGTTAATTTGAAGACATTTAATGATCAAGGCATGTTCTACTAATTATATGTACTGATCTATAAGGGTAATGAGAATGGAAACAGAGGTAGCAACCACAAAATTCTTCAGCCTTGCAACACCTGCTCTGAAGTTCTAGGATGGGATGTTGCCACGGTGATGTTACCACTTCTCTAATCCTCCCTTTCCTTGCCAGTGTCACTCTTGCTGGTCTGCCTTGAGAGGACTAGGGTTGCAACCTGGGAGGACAGAAACATATATTTGGATCTGAACATCTGAGGACTCCTTTTCTGTATCTTTTTTTAATCTTTTGCTTGTTTCTTACTTGCTTCTTGCCACCCATAGGCCATGCATAGGATAATATGCAACCACAATACCACTGTATTGTTGTTAAAGTGAGATTTGTGTTATTATTTATCAACCTCTAAACAATCAAAGCATTCACCTATTTCATAATGTCACAAGCATTTATTATGCGAAAGACTTGGTGGCGGGCCTTGGTTTCAACTTCCTTGAGTAGGTATCACCTTTAATTTATGCATTAACTAATGAACCACACTTTATCTTGTTCCAATTATTATCATCAAGTTCTCATTCTACATCCTATCATATGGTACAACTGAGTTGTCATAGGTTAATTCAGTAACTGTAGCTTGGGTCCCAAGGATGCCATGCCCATCTTTTCTTTTCATAGGATTTCCTGATGATGATAAAACCTGAAAACATTGCCAAATTATTGACACAGCTCGCATTACATGTGCCAGGTTGAGGAACATCTTGGTCCAAAATAATAACTGGGTGAGCTGGAACATCATCAAATTTGGGCCATATTAACTATTTACCAAGCATTGAAATGAACCTGGCACTTAAAGGGAAGGCGAAAAACGTCTATAAAACAAAGGGTGTTTATGCTGATAGTTAATTGTACTATGTCTGTCTATTTCTCCATAGTAGCCTTACTAATGATATGGTAGCCTTACTAATTGTACTATGTCTGTCTATTTCTCCATAGTTTCTTGCCTTTCCTTTTTGTTGTGTTTTAAGTTCTCTTGTCTATGTTATGATTAAGAGACCTGAGAATTAAATCCTTTTATTGGACTAGATTATCAGTATATTGGGATCTTCCTACTAATACAAAGATTCCCTTTTCCTATATAAAGCCTATTTCTCTTCCAGAACCCTTCACATCTGAAAGGAAAGAAAGCTTTTAGCTCTAAGTTCCAAACTTTGTCCAACTCCTGATATTGATGTGAGAAAAAAACCATTGTTGACAGATAAGGACGGTGCTCTCAGCTTCAGCCATTTATTTGAAGTTAGAAAAATGCTGATTTTTGTTACTTTTCAAAGTCTGAAAGAAGAATCTCACATCTCATCTGGTCATTGAATGCATCCTGTGGCTAATTTTGCCAACTATCAGAATATAATGGACACCACATAGTAGAAACTCATGGACGCCATCTAATTTCAAAATAAGTATGGCCTACTCTTCTCTCTCCAACTTATGTCTGAAACACTGAAACACCCTGTTAGTAATGATGATTGTGACTGATGAGATCGAAACATTGGTTATACTTATCCATCTACATTAATTGTTAGACAGTAACACCCTTAGAAATTTATGCTAGGATTGGGTTGTTGGAAGTTTTCATCTATCATGATTAGCCTTGGTAACTTCTATGGTTATTATTCTCTGTCCAGTGCATTTCACTAAACAAGTAAACGGCACATGACAAAAGCCAGTGTTGGTCCAATCTGCCTTTACTTACATGGTACAGTTACTTTTCTTTCCTTTTTTTAATACATCAAAAAAAAAAAAAAAAGTTAAACTGTACCATGTACAAAGTGGCAGACTGAACCAACACTGGGTTTTGTCTCGAACTTAGTTCTTTCTTTGGGCAGATGCATCTCCTGTAACTTTCTCAAGATTAATCAAGTCATCTTCAATTACTTTAAATGGGGATAAAATGTCGAACATAATATGATTTCAAGATCTGCCAGTGTTGCATGAACTGATGCTATGCATATGTTAGCTTTCATGTTTAGTATTTCTTGACAGGCCTGACATTTGCAACATTGTCATTTTAAAGAGTTTAGATCCTCTCCTGTTCATGTTTGAACTGGAGGTCCAGTTCTGCATGCACTCATATTGCATGATGTCTGTGATAGCATTGGACCCAGGCAGTATATGGGATGGTGCAATTCATGTATGGCTTGTGGCCTATGCAATCACAGTCATCGTGCAACACGTGGACTGCTGTGATTGAGGAACTGGAATCCTGACAGCATTTTAAATCATCACAGTTTGCTGATATACTCTGCATTCTGAAGCATATTTGTGGCCTTTAGCAGCTGTGTTGACATTTCCATGTAAGATGGAAGCCATCTCCTCTAGATTTTATTACGTTGTTACGCTTACTCAGACCCTCTTAATCTATATTCTATTCACAAGAGTCTCTATTAGTGCTAGGGTAAGTCAAATATAAGTTAAAACCTTAGTAGATTGAAGCCAGATGGAATAGGAATTCGAGTCTGCAGTGATAAGGTCATATACCTGAATCTGATTACGACCATCTCAAAATGGATCCAGAATGATGTTTTTCTTATCTTATTTGTTTTATTTAATATCTAATTATATGCCATATTTACTTTTTTCTAATTCATAAAATAATATAGAGAGAGACATTTGTCATCCTTTTGTAAATCAGCTAAATAATTTTATTCTCTCTTCAGCATTAATTTTTTATAATATTCACATTGGTATGAATGGTATCAATAATATTTGGCAAGTAGGTTCAAATTCAACCAAATTATTATCTTCTTTCTTAGATGAGGGTCCAAAATTGTGTAACCCTAATACCAAACCATCTCCTTTTATTAAGTGCTATATTTTCTCCCTTTCTCTCTTTTATTGCCCAATCATTTGTGTATACAGCTTTGTTCTTTATGGTTTGTGCAAGAATCTGTCCTTTGTCACCAATCTAGCTCAAGAAAGTTACCCTTATCCGGCCCTTGCTTTCGCGTGCTTTAAGCTTTGACAATGCTACCGTAACGATGCCACGTGTAATTTCCTGATTATTTTAAATTCATAATCTTTTAAATCTTCTCAGAGAAACCAGCTAACCAATACTTCATATAATTTTTCAAGTGTGACAATCCTATACTAAAATAGTCTACAAGTGGTGCTCTTTGCTATCACTCTCTAGATTTGGCCGTATCTTTACTTTTACCCTCGTATCTGCTCCTGTGACCTACTTTCATTTGATATCATGATGGACGATGTGGAGCCCAGTTCAAAACAAGAATCTACTCCTACTGCCAGGTCCACTCTAGGATTTCATTTTATAATCTCGCGAATCCCAGGATTAGCCATTGCTTAGCAAAGACATGGTACGAGGGAAGATAGTGATAACATATTAAACTAATGAAGCCTTTTTTATGCACTTTGTTAGGTGGAGTGGTGGTTTTTTTTTTTTTTTTTTGAGAGTAAGTGGAGTGGTGGATTAAAATATATCATCAAAGAAGACTCGTATTATCTCCTTTGCGGCGTTGCTCGTGGGCACAAGCCATTAATTTTTCTTCAAAATGTGCTCCAAGTCTACAAATAGAGGAATAAAATCTCAAGGACGGCCGAAGGAGATTCTTGCTTCTCAAGTACATCCACCTAGAGTTCCACCCATTACTCGTTGCATAATTGGCGTTGTATGCGATTTTCTAGAAAGAGACAACAATGTTGACTACATGTGAACACGTGTGCGAGGTCAGGAGAAGACAACTGTTGCCCGTGTGGATATGAAGTCATGCATTAGTTCGTTGTAATTGGACCACACATGGGCATATCCCAATCGCTTGGAGTGTTCTGTTTGGAAACCTCATGTTCTACTGCGGTCCAGATGTTCTAAGATTTTTGAATTATTGTAGCGTGCTACCATGTTGAGGTATTTGTGATGTGATGCAAATGACATGGAGTCATGGACACCTGAGGTGGCAAATCATCAGAGATTGGAGCGTCTTGTGGGATAAGCTAGCGACCTTGTATACATACATTATTAAGAGAAAATAAAATTAATATTAAAACAAATAAAAACAACAAGAAGTTAACCAAGGGATAAGATGGAGACATCATTTGTAACCTAGGCAATCTCTGGGGACTAGACTGGGCTTTGTAATTGGTTGGGATGGTAGTCTCTTGATTACAAGTGGTCTGAGTAGATCCAATAAGCTCTTATATAATTTTATGCAATTAAACATACAAACTTAATTTATTAGAATAATTGGTTTAAGCTCATATCATCCTACTACTCGATCTATGTTGGGCTTATATCACTGATCCCTGCAACCATGCAGACACGAGACTAAAGCTACTGTCTTTCCATTAAGCTCTTTCTGGTCAAATTCCATTAAAATAGTTGTGTCCGCCATCAAGAACCATGATATAACTATGGAATTCGATTAATATTAGTACGGAAAGAACCATAATGACCAGCTTATCATTCACTATAAACTGAGGAGGTAGGGCCCTCAGGTGATTTTCCTTTACTCAAGACGGATTTTGGTTGGCAAAGTAAACAGATCAAATTTCACCCAAACTTAGATATTATTTATTCATTTGCAGCAATTCATAACAATAGGTGTATGCACCCTGAGGACCAGTCCCAGGTCTAATGCTTGATTTCTAAGTATTTGCATGGGGGCAAACCATCTAAGTCTAACAGAAGTGTGGCTTCCGTCCATGGGAAGTGGGGAGAAACATCCTTGTATCATTCCTAGCTATCCAAACTTCACCTTTTCTTGCACGCGCGCATGTGTACACATACATACATACACATACATATATATATATACACACACGTACACATGTATACATATATATATATATATATATATATATATATATATACATATATGTACATATGTATACATATACATATATGTACATATGTATACATATACATATATGTACATATGTATAGATGTATACATATATGTATATATATATGTACATATATGTATATATATATATATACAACATATATATACACATATATATACATATATATACATATATACACATATATGTACATACATATGTATATATAGGAATTATGCAAGTCTGTGTTGGGAATTTCGATCCAAAGCATCTAATTCTTTATTAGGATCTAAGCTGGTATCATACCATTCATCACTTTCTTATCCTTAGCTTTGCAGTTATTAACAAGTTTAACCATGAGCCCATTCTACACGGCCTAAGAGCCGGTCCAATTGATGAGTCCGCCAAACTTGACCCAAAACCTTGGCCTGACCAAATGAAGGCAGATTTTACAGACCATGCAACGACTTCCACTATTTGGTCCCATTTTAATTGGTTTTGGTCTGGCTTGGGGAGCTGGGTCGAAATATGCTAGACCAAGACTGAAACCAGAGCCAGAATGTTTGCTGATTTGAGTCTAATAGGATTCTATTTTGCTAGAACATGACCCATTCCACAAGTTTGGGTTGATCTAGCCTGATCATCTTTCCATCACCAAAATGGCAAAATTCAACTAATGAAGAGCCTACCTTTGGGAAAATGGTGCAGATGAAGTCTATATTAGATTAGTTAATTGGAGATAAGATGGTCATTTAATGTTAGCCAAGCTTGCCTTCTCTCTCTCTCTTTCTTAAAATGACAACACGATAGAAAAGGGTGGAAATGTGGGGTTAAGGACGTCGCTTTCAGCGGGAAAATAATAAACACATCAACACCGCTTACGTGAGCACTCATCTAGAAAACGAAGACTTTTGCGCACCCCCCAACCCCACACCGAAGCAAACCATTAATTTTAGAAGGAAAAAGCACAGAAGATTGACTACCCCCGTTAAAAACCCGGCGAAGATAATACCACATATACCTTTTCCCTCTCCACGCTATCACCACCATCCTCTCTCTCTATCCACCATGATCCCTCACCGACGGCGAGAATTCCGGGCCGGAAACCAATTCACTTTCTACAATCCGATCCACAGGGCGAGCGGTGATCTGAAATCTGCTGATGGGATCGAGTACGGGACATGGGCTGAGACGATGGATACTTCGGCAAATCAGATGATCATAAGTTTGGCGCATGGCAGCGAAGAACTCCGCTAAATCTTCATGGCAACCAAAATGATGAGCATGACTTCAGATGGCTGGCAAAAGAAGATGGTGATGACTCATCGCCACCACTGTGGAAGAACCCAGGATCACCCATGGCTCGATCAGCCGAGTCTTCTCCAATCCATGACAGGTTTCTTTATCCCACCCCACAAGCGCAGGCCATTGCCGGATACCGACAAGAGATGCTGGATATGGTCCGAGATATGCCGGAGACTGCTTATGAGCTCTCTCTGAGAGATCTCGTTGAGTCGCCGAGGATAGCAAAACCTGTACCTGAGACGTTGGTGGAAGGTAGAGAATTGGTGGAAGGTCGAGAATTGCCCAAGGATAAGACCGAGAAGGAGAAGGATCGGAAGGAGAAGATGAAGAAAGGAATGAGAAGGATGTCGTGGAGTGAGAGTACGGAGACTGGAGGTTTGCTTCTAAAGATGTTCTTTCCAGGTTCTCTGACCGGGAGGAGGAAGAGCTTTGGAGGCTCTGGTACGGGTGCGAAGGTCTCGCCGAAGCCCATGATGTTAGAAGGGGAGAAAGGTGGTCTCGAGAAGAGTACAGATGGAGATTGGTGGAGAAAGATCTCATTAGGTGAAAAGGGAAGCAGCAGCAGCAGCAGCAGCTCCAACAGCAGTCGCAGAAGCAGGTAAGCCTTTCCTAGAATGAACATTTTGTGATCAATTAACCATTTCTCACCGTTTAAAAACATAAGGTTTCACTTGCAAAGTAATCAGAAACTGGGATTTTAAAAGACTCTTTGGAAATATTAAAGTCCTTTGAGTAAAATAATATTTGGTTGGTTGGGTAATTGAATTTTTCAGAGGAACTTAAATTTGTTTGTTTGAGAGCTTGCATAGTTTTTTTTTGGAAATCATTGATCGAATACAGAAGATGTGTTGATTTTGCATTCACAGAATCCAACTTGAAATACTTTCTCCCCTTTTCCTCTTGATTGTTGAAATGCATAGATTTATCTCCTTCTGATATATGAAAAATATATGGCAAAACTAAAATCTGAGGAATTTAAGATTATATCTGGATAGGACAATTTAGCAAGCAGGAACAGATTAGACAATCCATTAGTCAGGGCAAAATTGTTTAGCTGATCAATAAATAATTTCATTTACTTGATAATTCATTAACATATTCCCTTGTTGTTCCAGGAAAATGAGTGGCTGCTTTTCCTTCTTCCGCAGAAACAAAAATAAAGCCAGGAAAAATTGAGGGCGACTCTGTTCTGAAGGGAAACCATACAACCATCCCGTAACAACCCCTGTTTTAGTTCTGGGAGTGGAAGCGTCCCAGCATGACCTGTATGGATGCCTGCTTGTCTTCGTTCTTTTGCTTTGTTATATGAAGTAAGGTTCGGTAATTAAAATAAGTTGATCAAGTGTCCCTGTTTGGAATCACCAGCTTTGTACAATGCTTTCCATAGATCAACAGAAAATTTTGGAGGAAAACTGAAGCTATTTCTTTACCTGGTGATCTATCCAAAATTTAATCAGGATGGAGTCTAGATTGGGATTTCGGTTGGTCCACCACCGTTGCAGCTATAGGATGTTGCTCATTGTGGTTTGAATGTTAGCACGAACCTCAGTATTCACATAAGATAACTCACTGGCTTGTAAATGTATGATGATGCGATATTCACAGCTCAAGTTTAACAACACCAACTAAAGCTTTGACAGCATGAACACAAAATCCACATGCAAAATATCCATTGGAGCCTTTTTCGCAGATTTCAAGTTATCCAATTCTGTGTTTCTCTTCCAATGCATATGATCTTGTTTTAATTTTGGCATATGTCGAACCCCTTACTATGCATAGGGAAATAATCATATATGCTCCCTCCATCCTTCCTCCGGCCCCGAGGACCTCTACTTTCCTCAGTTGGGATCTTCTTCCCCCCCCTCTCTCCTTCCTCTTCTTTTCTTCTTCTAAGGTAGTGCAGAGGTCCTGCCTGCTTCTCTTCTCTTCCAGCACCAAGATCGGGGTGTTCACCGGCCCTTCTCGGCAGCGGGCCTGCCATCCATCGGAAGCCCCTCTTCCTCCCTTCTCTCTCCATCTCTCCTTCTGGCTGCTGGATGCCTCCTCCGTGCCTCTTTCTTGGTGTCATTCATGAGAATTCTTCTCTTTGTGATGTTGGTATCAAGAAGGTTTCTTTGTTTTAAAATTTAAATTTGAAAACTTAAAAATTAGTGTTTTATTTTTATGGAGGAATTTGAATTTTAAATGTTGATGGGATGCTAGGTTAATGTGAAATTTGAATTTCATCATGGATAGGATAGGATGATGGGGGCTCCTCTGATTCTTCCGTGCCCTTTTGTACTTATTTTCTTAATAAATTTGGGCCGGTTTTCCCTCGCTTCTTGTGATTTGATCGACTTATCATCCTGGGCGATAGGAGACGCAAGAAAAGGGCAAAGGCTCGAGGGAGGGAAAAAGAATCTGTCGACTTGGAGTTTGGGTGATCGTGCCCCCATGGTGAGAAAGGATACGTAAAAACTGTCACTTTAAGGGGGAGGTGATTGACAGAAGAAGCTGTCAAAATGGATTCATATGCACGACCACGAATTGATGGAGTAAATTTTTCGGTAACAAATAGGTGGTATGTGATGGTCCCGTGACAGGAAACCAGGACTCAAACCCCACCAAATTGCTTTGTCATATTGGGACCGGCTATGGCATCTTTTCTGGAATTGATCGCAGCAATAAATAGATGGCAGGAGATGAGGTTTAATTTTAATTCTCCTCTCACTCGGATGGATCAGTGATGTTTTGCTGTCCCAGGTGCAAAATCAGGCAAAGGCTGTTAAGAACGAGTCATGGCTCTCACATCATTCCAAACTGGTTTAGAGAAAAATATATTAGGAAAAAAAATGACATGGTGGTTAAAGGAATTGAAAAGATGCGAAGAAACTAGAGAAAAAGAGAGAACAAAAAAAAAAAAAAAATCGAGAATTAGTCCCATGCAAAAATAGTAAATAAAGAAAGGAAAAAGCTCATGCATGTCCTGTGATGCTATCTTTCGAGGAAGATTGGCCGGCACAGGATGCATAAATTATTTGATAGTATTTTTCTAAAATATATATATATATATACATTAAAGCATAAGTTAGTAGTCTTTCAACATGCCATATGTTGAGCTTTTCATCTATTTTCCTTTTCGTTTGGCTTTGGATCTCTTCTGGGCCCTCTCGAAACTTCTAGAGTCCTCGCGATGAGTATCCGCTCCCCGCTCTTCTTACTGCCATCTGCCGCTTTCTATTATTGCCTTCCTTCCGAACGTCGGTCTTTCCCCTTCGATCACCCTCAGATGCTTTTCTTTTCTTCCCATCTTTTTTTTATGGTAGCTTTTTTTTTTTTTGCTTCGAGTCCTCGCGGACACCATCTACTTGGGGTGCAGTAGACGACGCCGGTCTTTCCCCTCCGATCTCCCTCAGGTACTTTTCTTTTCCTCCCATATTTTTTTTATCGTAGCTTTTTTTTTGCTTCGAGTCCTCATGGATACCATCTACTTGGCGCGGCACGGACGGCCACAACCTGGCCTCATGCGGCAGGGGTGGGGGGTGGGGTGAAGGTGGCGGGAGGAAGGGAGGGGATGGGTTTTGGTGGTTGCATGGAGGCTGGTGCGGCATGGATGGCGGTGGGATAGCAACGAGATGGGACTGGTGCGAAAGGTCGTGACCTGGGCCTTGCGGCAGGGGTGGTGGGTGGGGGGAGGCGGTCGGAGAAGGAGAAGGAAAGGGGAGAAATGGAGTGTTGCCTCCTTCTCTCCATGAGGGGTGTGGCCGCGGAGGGTGCAGGGAACAGTCACGCGGGTTGGGGGAGGCGTCGGGGGCCAGGGAGGGGTGGTGAGGGGGTTTGGTGGCACCGGTGGTTGGGGAGAGGTGGCGAGGGGGTTTGGTGGCGCTGGAGCCAGAGGAGGAGAGGAGAGGAGGGTTGGTGGTGTCGGAGCCAGAGAAGGAAAGGAAAAGGGGTCGTACGGAGGCGGGTGCAGCACGGACAGTGGTGGGGCACCGTCGGAATGGAGGTGGGGTTGATGGCCGCCACCTGGGCCTCATGTGAGAGGAAGGGGGTGGGGAGGCAGTGGGAAGAAGGAAAGGAAATGAGAAAAAAAGAAAAAAAATAAAAAAAAGAAGGAAAAATATTATTTTATTATTATTAATAATAAAATTAAAAAAATAATATTTTAAAATTTTAAAAAAGAATATTTTAAAAATAACAATAAGAAAGAAATAAGAAATGAAAATAATATTTTTTTAAAAATAATAATAAATATTATTTTTAAATTTTAAAAATAATAATATATTAATTTATTTTTTAAAATAATATTTTAATTATCTTTTAAAAATAATATATTTTGAGATCTAAATTGATCCATTGAATCAGATCAAATTTAATAAATTATCTACAAATAGAGTACAGTTCTCGATCGATTTGAAAGCCAAATCTCTGCATTTATTAGTTTTTGAAAGTTTATAAGATACTAATGATAAAGTATATCACTTTCGATTCTTTTTGCTCTTTCCTTCGAATTTCTATATTCCTCAGTTGGGAGATGGTGGTGCAGGCACCAAGGACGAGCAAGGGGGTAGGCGGTGGAACTGTGCTCTTTCGTCCTTTCAAAAAAAAGGTAAGTTTGATAGTATCTTTTCTAAATATATATTTTTTAAAAGTTTTTTTTGATTGTTTTTTGTTTGGTGTTTAGTTAGTTTTTTGGACGATAAAATGCATTGAGAATGGTGGTATTCTGAGTATTTAATAGGAAAAGAATCGAGAAAAGATGAGTGCTGAATTTTTTTTATTGATATAAAACCTATTAAAATGGTAAACTTATTTTAATCTCTTTTTTTTAATTTTTTTGTTCACTATCTTGCTGCATTAATATTTTCTAAAGATCAAATAAGACTGCAAATCTTTTCTTAAATGATGGTTTTCTTTGGGATTGAAAGGCTGTGATATTGCAAACAACAACCTCCTATGAATCCGATGAGAAAAAAATTAATCATAAAATTTTTTAAATATTTTTCAGTAAATCTTTCTAATCCATTTAAGCTTTCATATCCATTAAATAATTCATCAATAAAAGTGTAGAGCTACTGCAAGCGTAGCAGTAATCCTTTCAAAATTTTCTTAGATGATATTTTTAGACTATAAAATTGATGAGAGGCTCTTTTAAACATATTCTTTTCAGCTTTTCTCGCTACTACCTTCTGTGGATCTTCATCTAGAAAAAGAAAAAAAATTGAATAGCCTATATAGAAAAAGATTTGATTTTTTAAATTTTTTATTATTTTTTATTTTTATTTATTTATTTTTTTTTTAATTTTTACTATACATTTTCTATTTATTGGAGTGTCAATCAGGTGGAAAGCTTGGAGTGGTCGAATAAAAAAATTTAAATCTATCTCAATCAGATTGGAGGCTTGGAACATGTGGGGTAATTTTTCTTTCCCTCTTTATAAAATTTATTAAAATCTATTATTTTTTTAAAATTATTTATTATTATTATTTGGTAGTTAAAATATCTTATTATTATCTTAATATTGATTTGATTTCATGATTAAATAGTTTGAAGGTAATTAAATGATGAAAAAATATTAATATAGATTTTATTTAATAATTATAGATTTCATTATCTCAGAGTCCAATAATAAAAATAATATTTATGATATCAATAGTTTTTTGTTTAAAAAAATAGTAAGTTATGGCTTTCTATATTTTATGGATGATATTTATAGTTTCAGATCCATCTATTAAGTAAATATTTGAATTAATTCATTTAAGATTTATTTTTGATTAGTTCTTTTAATTATAATTTTATAAATGGATATTATTGAAATTTATTAGAAAGAAATTTAGAAGAAATTATAAAGAAATTAGAATTGCTTAAAATAATATATGAAATCAATGTCCAATACAACATAATAAAGTCATCGATCGCACTCACTAAGTAAGATTATGAATCTCATTATTTTTTTAATTATTAATTTTTTATTATATTTCAAGAATACATTACTATTCTTAGAGCATTTGGTTTGTACTAAAATAAATTTTAAATCAATATAGGAAAAGATCTTGCCTTTTCATTTTTTTCTTTATTTTTGTTGATATTTCATTTTTTTCTATTTTTCTTTAATTTTTAGTTTTTTCCATTCACAAGAGTCTCAATTTGGTAGGAGGCTTGAAGTTGCTGAATAGAAAAATTTAGATTTATCTTAATCAGATGAAAAATTTCGAATGATCAAGATAATTCTCTCTCTTAATAAAATTTATTAAAATATATTATTTTTTATAGATTATTTTTTACTATCATTTAGTGGTTTAAAAAATTTATTACCATCTTGAAAATAATTTTATATAAAATTTTAAAACTAAAAATAAAGTTTTAGATAAAGAACGATACTTGATGTTTTATATATAATATATGTAACTATTTATTGTATCACTATTAAGTATCAATTACTTTACATTGAATGATTATATATTTCTAGATAGTGCAAATAGGATCAATATAAATTTATAAAAAATAAATTATATATATTTTTAAAAATTATTAATTTATTATTATTATATTTAAAATTATTATTTTTAAATATCTTTAAATAACATCTTTAAATAATTTTTTTAAGATAATTTTAAAGTTATTCGGATAGTTCTTTTGCTCCTATTATATTTAGATTTTATTCTCTATTTAAATAAATTTTTAGATCAAAATAAAATATATCAAATTTTAGAATTTTTTAAAATATTTTTAGTAATTTTAGTTCATAGCCTTATAAATATTTTAAAATATATTTAAAATATATTTTTGATTAGTTCTCTTAACTATAATTTCATCACTGGATATTGTTGAAATTTTATTAGGAATAAATTATGAAAAAATTAGAATTACTTAAATCAATATATAAAATTGAGGTTCAATACAAAATAATGAAGTGATCGATTGCACTCACTAGGTAAAACTATGAATCTTATTATCCTTTTCTGATTATTAATTTTTTTATTATATTTTAAGAATATATTATTATTTTTATAGTATTTGATTTGTACTAAAATAAATTTTAAATTAAACTAGAAAAATCTTATTTTTTTATTTTTTTTATTTTTTTGATATTTTGTATATATTTTTAATTTTTTTTAGTTTTTTTATTTATTTTTTTTATTCACAGGAGTCTCAATTTGGTTGAAGGCTTGGAGTAGTTGAATAAAAAAATTTAGATTCATCTGAATCGGATGGAAAGTTTTGAGCGACTAAGATAATTCTCTCTTTCTCGCTTAATAAAATTTATCAAAATATATTATTTTTTATAGATTATTTTATTATTATTATTTAATAGTTTAAAAAATTTATTACTATCTTGATGATAATTTTAAAATAAAAAATAAAGTTCTAGATAATGGATGATACTTGATATCTTATAAATGATGTAGCTGTTTGCCGTATCTCTGTTAAGTATCAATTACTTTATATTAAATGATTGTATATTTTTAGATTGTACAAATTGGATCAATATAAATTTTTTAAAAATAAATTATATATTTTAAAAAATATTAATTTTTTTATAATTATTATATTTAAAAATATTATTTTTTAAACATATTCAAATAACATCTTTAAAAAATAATGTTTCTAGAAAGTGCAAATAGGATCGGTATAAAAAAAAAATATAAATTAAAAAATATTTTTTAAATTTTTTTATAAATTTTGAAAGTATTGAAAATTAAAAATTTTTTAATCCCATCTTCTATTTATTAAGTCCCACAGCGTAGCACGAGTTTCATGCTAGTATAACACTTCGGTGCATGCAGTAGGTGGTACTAAAAACAAATAATATTGCAGCACTCACCTAGAACTCAAATAGAAGAGAATTTTATAGAATAGAAAAAAGAAAGCCCGAATCATTAATAAAGATCTCATGAAGGCATCCATATTTATAAAGCAAAGGTCATGAAATCATTTCTTGATTTAGGCCACTCAAATAAGAAATAATCAGTCCTTAATGGAACAAACAGCTAGCAGATTGAGCCAATCAAATCATTATGCAAGTATGGTAACCCGATAAGAATTAAAAAAATATAAAATTATATATAAAGTCTGGTCAAATCTCAATAAAAAATATACTTAAAATTGTCAAAGAAGGTATGTTGACCAAGATATAGATAGAACATACACCTAGCGTATGCCATGACATTATATTCTAATTGGCTGCATATGGCTCAACTTATCGAGTCACACCACACCATATTGAAAAAAAAATAATTAATAAAAAATAAGATAAAGATTAAGGCTAATGTGGGCAAAAGAAATAAATAAGATAAAATAAAAGTAAGTAAAAATAACAAAAAGAATAAGAATTTACAAACACTTATGAAAAAAATTGAGGCATGGAAGGACCACTGTCCTTAAAGCTGATTCCATGCCTATGGAGTAGATTATTCAGTGCAAGTTGATTTATGCACGTCAGGATTACTCAGTTTATTCCTATCAAGTGTGTGCACACAATAATAGGAAGATCAAGTCTTGAATTTTGATTATCTAATAAAAGAAATGAGATGTTCTTTGAAACTATAGTTTAGATAAGGAATGGAGGCATGTGACTTGCAAGATTGTATGTGTAAAACTTTGGCAAAGGATGGTTTATATAGAGGGAAGAAAGTAGCCATTTGCATCATAAATTTTTGAATATAAATGAATTAAAATCTGATTCTCATTTTACTAAAATGTATAATGTTTCAAAGCTATAAAGCCATCACTTTAATACCTTATGTTTTGTGTTGTCCCTACATGAGGCCATTTTCTTTTATTAGATTTGTTGGTATAGAAAACCAATTGGAGTCCGGCTCGCAAGGCCTCCAAATATAAGCAAAATCAATCGATCGGAGGCGAGCTGGCATGGTCGTCTGACCTAGGGAGTCCGAGTTCAAACTCCTATGAAATTTCATACTGAATTCTAATCAGGGAGAGATCATTCAGAGTAAGAATAGATGGGATCGTGTCTGGAATAAAGGATGGACGAGACATGTTTCTAGGCTCAACCTTGGTCAGGGATACAAGATCTAGGGTGGACGGTCCGATTGGACTCCAAGAATCGATGGAGTGGAAAGTATCGGAAGACATTCACATCAAAACAGAACCCCAAGAAAACCCTCAAAAAATAAGAAAAAATGCATTATAAAAGCTCCAACCAGAAAAACCGAAAGAGCAAGAAGAAAAAAATACTAGAAAAATCGAAAGTAGGTGATAGGAGGCTGACCTAAGTTGACTGAGAGGGCCAAAGAAGCGATGGACGTGATGATAATCGGATGGAGAAGCATCGAAAACTAGCAAAAAATGTAGGAAAGAATCGGTACTCTCGAGCAGGAAGAAGGCAAGGGCTCAGAAAAGAAGAAGACTTAGGCAAGAATGAATTCCGAAGAAAGAGGCAGCTCTTAAATAGTCGAGAAGAGGCATGGAACGGTTATGATTGTAGATCTCCTTCGGTCGATCAGTGCGCACCGCGTGTCCCACTCATCATGGTACAGAAGTGGCGATAGGCAGAGCCTTTATTGTGCCATACCTAGGACAGAGCTTCGACGAAAAATATGAAGGGTTGTTTTTTCAAAGTCGCTTCTTGTTTAAAAGATTTTGGCACCAGCATAAAAGATGCCAAAAACATCTCATCCCAATGGGCGCGAGAAGCTGAAAGAACTTTGGCAGTAGCATTTGTACTCCCTTTCTTCAAATTTCGAACTCGAAAGTAGGGAGACTATTGTTGGGGATAAATCCGTTCCCATCGAAGTTCGGCTAAATGTTCAGTCTCAGAGTAATTTTGGATGAGCTTCTATGCTTTATTATACTTGGTCGACCCCCTGCAGTCAAAGCGGCCGAACTCCTCATCTCGAAGCGGTCGGCCCTCCTATGTTCAAACTTCATTTAGATGAATTTGAACAGTGGAAGCAGTTGCATAGGCAGCAAATGGCCTAGCCTGACTGGCTTGAAAACTAACTAGACTTCTCCAACGAACTCCTTCCAAACTTCTTCCGAATTTCTCAAGCAATCAAACTCCTTTCGAACTTCTCCAGTAGTTGAACTCAACCCGGACTCCTCCAACAGTCGAATACCTTCCAGACTCCTCCAACGATCGAACTTCTTTCAGACTTCTCCCGATTAAACTTTCCACAGTCGCCCAGAAAGGTCTCCGCACGAACCTAGCTCCACACAGCACGAATCAACTCATCCACAGACCACTTAAGAGGAGTCCAAGCTTCCCTAGTATTGATGTAACTCAAAGATTCAATGCCAACTGATGCCTACTCCTCCAAACTTCGACTATAAAATCTCAACGGATTGGTACGTCATGACAACAGACATAATCCTCCATAATAAACTCCACATGATCTCGAACGGTCCACTATCAGATGGTTATAGCTGTCACTATCGGTTTGTTATAGGCTCTACCTATATAAGAGATCCTTCAAATATGCTTTCTTCTCTAAGCTCTCATCTTCTACTTAAAACTTTGCTTTAAATCTTTCTGAGCACTCCATTTCTGTTGGCCGAAAGAGCTGACTTGATCATCGGAGGATCTTACCGGAGCCACCATCTCTGACTCTGGATAAGACTTGTTTTGCAGATCACCGATGGCAATCTCGTCTTCTTCGACTCTAGTTTTAAATCCGGCATCAACCAGATTTTGCACCAACAAGATGTTTTACCATAACTGATATCATACTTCAAACATGCTAAGTGCTGCCCTTAGAAGATGTGCATGGGCTTTAGTAGTCTATCTTAGCCATGTCCTCAAGAAGCTGGAGAAAAGAGAGAAGACGTAAATGGATGGCAAAACTAAAAGTAAAAGTAGATAAGGATCATCCAAAGCTGTGCCCAACCATATATAATCTTTCTCTCTTATAGTGTGTAGAAGTTTCTTCCCAAAGTAGCACATCCAGCGAGTATGGGTTAATCCCATGAGGAATTATATTTGAATTATGTTCATATCCTTGCTCAGGCGAGCTTTAACAAAGATTTTAGAAAATTATTTGTTACTTACTACTAACAATAAATTAAATGCTGGGAATAATAATCTAAAGATTTAGGGCTTTTAAATCTATTAGATTAACGACTTAGAAAGCCTTTTTATGATTTCTCTTATGATGTTCCTTGATCAAAGTGTAATGCATGGACAAGCATTCATCCTAATTAAGAAACTCTTCTTTTAACTGCTTCTCTTGTGTTATCCAAGTATGGATTATGAAGAGACTGACTTAATAATAATCCATCAAAGTTTTTCATAAGAAAGAAGAGAAAAAAATTAATAAAATTATAGGCTTTCTTTCTATTATCCTTCTTACACCGAATCAAGCATGAACTATAAAAGGATTGAAACCCAATGATAGTCCATCAAGTTTCTTGATAAGAAGCTTGAAGGAAGAAGAACTCTAAAAAATAAAAGCAAACAAGAAATCCTAAGAAAAAACTTCTAATCATGATTTAACTTCATCGCAAACCACAGAAAATAGCTTAGCTACACATGATTTAAATCAAAGCTTTTAAAATTAATTAAAATTAAATTCTATACTACTTGCTAAAATTTAAATTATAAAAATTAAAGAATTACAGAAATAAACTATCCTAGTGTTGAAATTAAAAATTACAAGAATTAAATTACAAAAATTTAAACTATCCTATTTGCTAAAAATAAAAATTAAATTAATGAGAAAAAACTAATTTTTATTACTGATAAAAGTTTCTAATACAAAAAAAAAAAATTTAACTCTCAAGCCATTAATAGAGTTTGGAGTTGAAATAAGAAAATAAAAACATAAAAATCTCTCATAGCCGATCTTTTTCTGGTTAACTCTTCTTCTCATATGTTGGAAGGATAGAAGAAGATGAAAAAAAGAAGGATAAAAATTTTATTGGGTGGGTATTCTTGTCTGTCACACGGATTCCTACAAGAGTTATGGTGTGGAGAGTGATATCTCAAGGTAGAGGCACTGGGCTTTATTTATAGGTATCAGGAGGGAAGAGGTTATCATGATTTTTAGACGTGGGACTAAAAAAAATGCATTCTAAAAAAGATGGATGGATGTGATTAAATAATAAGAAGGTTTGGATGGATGGGATAAAAAGGATGGAAGATAAGGTAAGAAGAAGAGTTACCGTTAAATTCAAATTCTTTCTCTCTAAATTTTTTTTTTAAAATTTTTTTTTTTTCTTTACCATATTTGACTTTTTCCGCTTCACGTTGCATCTTGGACCCTGCTCCCATCCAACTCAGAACATGCATGCATTCACGTTCGTGTGGCCAACGCGCGAAACCATCCATCTTTTCCCCTTCTTTATAATGTTTTAAAAACTCATGGCCCACCTTTTCTTTGGCAACAAACTTTTCCCAAGACCTTCAGCCTTCTTTTTATATATATATATATATATTATCCATTGGATCTCTGCTACGCGTCTGTGTATCTTTGTATGTCATGCACGGAACAAGCCTGAATTTAGACTCAAGCTTCATCTACATATGTTGGAGAGCCATTTTTGATTGATTTGTGATTAAGGCTTCATAATTAATTATTTTTTAAAAAAATATAAAAAGTATCAAATACTCAATAATTAGAATTAAATAATCAAGATATGTATACTTTTTATGTTAAATTATTATACTTATCACATGAACTTGTTGGAAGAGATACAAGAATGAGCTTGGCTATAGATGGTGACTTATCAACAGAAGGTGGCCTAGTACTATAATTCAAGAGTCAGAAGGAAAGCTTTCTGGGTAGGGGATCTCATCCTATGAAGAGCTGAAGGATCTCACCCAAGAGAATATGGGAAGTTATCGCCAAAATGAGAGGGTCTGCACCATATGGACGAAGTGGTGCACCCGAGAGCCTACCGACTCCATCGATTAGATGGGACGCCAATTCCTCGGATCGATATGGAATGCAAAAAATTTATGAATTTACTATCCAAGATGTAACCATCACTAGTTAGTAATAAAGGTTTCCTTTTTACAACTTGAAAATACCTTCTTAGCATTCTCAACCTCGAAAAAAGCCAACTAGCATTCCTCATCATCGGACAAGTCAAGTGAAGGTCGAAAATAACATTGAAGGGGCTAATCCTTTAGAGATCCTTCAAAAAAGACTAACTGGTGCTCTTTATCCTTAGACGAGTTGAGTGGAGGTCGAGGACAATGTTAAAGCAGCTAATCCTCTAGAGACCCCTCAAAAAGGCCAACTAGCACTCCTCATTCTTAGACGAGTCAAGCAGAGGCCAAGGACAATGATGATAAAAGTGCTAACATTTCGAGGATGCCTCAAGAAAGGCCATCTGGCACTTCTCATTCTTGGATGAGTTGAGCAAAGGTATAGGACAATATTGAAGGGGCTAACCCTTTGGGGATCCTTTGAAAAAGGCCAACTGGCGCTCCTCATCCTTAGACAAGTTGAGCAAAGACTAAGGACAATGATGATGAAGATGCTAATCCTTCGAGGATCCCTCAAAAAAGGTCAATTGGTGTTCCTTATTTTTAGATGAGTCAAGCAGAGGCTAAGGATAATGTTAAAGGGGATAACCCTCTAGGGACCTCTCGAAAAAAGCCAATTGGCAGTCCTCGTCCTCGAACGAGTTAAAATAATTCATGAT
This sequence comes from Cocos nucifera, assembly GCA_006176705.1. NCBI lineage: Eukaryota > Viridiplantae > Streptophyta > Magnoliopsida > Arecales > Arecaceae > Cocos > Cocos nucifera. Next base: position 2,077,524 of record QRFJ01000132.1, read on the forward strand.
CATATCTAAATTATTCATGATCATAAATTTCAGCTTGAAATAATTTCAAATCTACTAAATCATAAATCTATTTAGATCATATCTAACATATTTATGATTAGTTTTTAGATTAGCACGTACTAGGACAATCTTTTTACTGTAAGAGATAAATCTTATAGTAGGACAACCTTATAAGATCAGTCCATGCGATCTAAATATTTATTATAAATTTAAATTTAAGATTATAATTTAGATCTAATCTTGACTAGGATAATTCTTATGAGAGTCATAAGATTGAGTAGGTTAAAAGACTGTAAGGATTACTAATTCAGAGTTGATAGTGAACTCTAATATTTTTCTGAGCATTATTGGTTAAGAGGATGAATTATACGGCAACCATATTCTAGTAGGTTGTGAATGTTGCTTCATTATATTTGGTTCTATCTGATTGTCAGGTACCATAGCTAGATGGTCACTTTGATTGGTACAGAAAGCTTATTCCTATGCTACCAGCTTGGTGCTCGAACCTATGGGATCACACATACAAAAGTTTCGATTCAATCAAGTGGCTGATCAATGAATATAAATCATTGAAGGATTTAATTATCAATATGATTGATAATTAATCTAATATAATTAATTAAAAAATTAATTAATAATTAAATTATTAATTAACTTAATTTGATTGAGTTATGAGGATAAAATTAAGATTAATTGATATGGATTCAATTAGGTCTGATCCTATTAGGTTATTAGATGACCTAATTACTGAGAAAGATGAGATTCTAATTTGATCAGATCTTAGACTTAATTAATTCTTGATTTAATCAAGAGATTAAGAGTCTAATTAGATTAGGTCAACTCATATGATTAGGTCTAATCAAAGTTAGTTTGACTTAAGCCAAATAAGATGAAAACCAAAGAGTCCAAGAGGACTGCACTTGATCCCTTGCGCAAGCCATAAGAGCTACCCCCTATTCTCAATGCATAAAAGGTTTATGCATGTGAGATTTGGATGTCCAGCACCTTTGTCACCCACTTTTTGATAGGGTTTGGATTTGGAAAATTTTCAATTCAAAAAGATTTTAAATTGGACTTCATACCAATCTCCAACTCTAAGTTTCAGCCCTATAAATTCAGTGCTTTGTAAGACAAAAGGCATATAGAATTTTTGAGAGCTCTAGAATATGAGAAATCTAAGAGATTTCTCCTTGGGTGTGAGGCTTTTGGGGTGGGCTCCTAGGCATGTAAGATTTAAAGAAAGCTGTTCCTCTGTTGGTGAGAAAGCTAAGATTTTATGAGAGAAATAAGAGAAGGCTGTTCTCTTGTATCAAATCCTCTTCTCCTTCTTTCTTTGTTTAGCCATTAAGAGAGTCATCGCAAGGAGCTAGCACTTCTAGGGCTGATTGATCGGGCTATGCGTGGATATCCTTAGAGGCCATTCATGTACGCAGCTGAAGCAACAAACAAAAATCTACAAAGGGCTACGATCTTCTGCTCAGGTATGAGATTTGATCTCATATGATTTTAGTTTCAAATTTTATTTGCATGATACCATATCATATGGCCCTGGTAAATAGAATTTTTAGATTAGATTTAAGGCATGCTTAGATTAAAGGGTTCCATCTTTAATTTGTAATTATTAAACTCCTTTACTGTAAGAGCTTTAGTGAATAGGTCAGCTAGATTCTTCTTTTCATCGATCTTCTGAAGGTTGAAGTCACCATGATCCACGATCTTCCAGATAAGATGGTGGCGATGTAGAATATGCTTAATCCGCTAATGTACTTTTGATTTTTTCACCTAAGCAATGGCTCCAGTGCTATTGCAGTAGAGCAGGACTGGACCATCAAGGAAGAGTGCCACTCCAAGCTCGGTGATGAATTTTTTCAGCCACAAAGCTTTTTTTGTAATGTCAGAAGTCACGATGTATTTTACCTCATAAATTGAGTCGGCCACAGTATGCTACTTGAAAATTTTCTAACAGACAGCTCTACCATTAAGGATAAATAAATAACCCAACATACTTTTGCTATCATCATGGTCAAATTAAAAACTATAATCTATAAATCCTATAAATTTCAAATCTAACTCACCATAAACTAGCCACTAATCTTTAATATTTTTTAAATACGTAAGAATGATTTTTACAATCTTTCGATAGTTCTTTCTTGGATTAGATTGGTATCTACTTACTATTCCTAGTGAGTATGCCACATCTTATCTCGTATATATCATGGCATACATAATAGAATCCATTACCGAAGTATATGATATTCTACTCATATATTCTCTCTCTTGAGGTGTTGTCGGACAAACCCTCTTCAAAAAAAAAATTTCATGGCCTATCTAGGCAAAAAATCTGAAAGCCCTGCATTACACATCTTGGACTCATCTATGGATGTAAATCCCTCAGATTTTATTATATACACCTCTTCGATCAGTTCTTCATTTAAAAAGGTTGTCTTCACATCCATCTGCCAGATCTTATAGTTTAGATGGCCAGCTATCGCAATCATTATTCGAATGGATTTGAGAATTATCACAGAAAAGAATGTCTCATCATAGTGAATATCATAATGTTGACGATATCTCTTACCAACCAGATGGGTTTTATAGGTCTCCTCCTTCCCTTCTGCATCCCTCTTTCTCTTGAAGACCCACTTATACCTAATGGCATTACAACAAAATATATTTTTTGCAATGCAATAAATTCAATGCAAATAATCAATTTTCGTCCCTAATAATTATTAGCGATTGAAATTTCATCGCTAATAAAAAATTTTTACATTAAAAATTTTCATCAAATTTTTTTATTCATTAAATAATTTGAGACAAAAATTTTTATGATGAAAATTTATTTTTTATTGTAATTAATTATTTTTTTGATGAAAAATTTTCATTGCAAATAAAAAATCATCGCAAAAGACATAATTATTTATAGCAAAATTTTCTATCATAAATAGTTTTTTATTTGCGATAGCAATTTTCCATCATAAATAAGAGCTTATTTACGATGGATATTGTCCATCGCAAAAGCTTATTTACAATGGATATTTTTCATTGCAAAAGCTTATTTGCGATGGATATTTTTTATCATAAATAAATACTTATTTATGATAAAAAATTTTCATCATAAATAATTATGTCATAAATTTTTATTTAAAAAAATATAAATAAATATATTTTATATTTTAATATTTATTTATAATTTATAAAATAAAAATAAAAATTTATAAATAAATTTCATCATTTCATCCATAATAAATTTTATCATTTCATCTATAATAAATTTCATCATTTCATTATATAAAAAATATTTCATTATAGAAAGTATTTTTTGGAAAATAAATATAAAAGATCTAAAATAAAAATAAAAATAAAAAAAAATAGGCCACCGACGATCAAGCATCGGCAATATCTGAAAAAAATGGGTCAAAAGAGAAAAGCACTCAGAGGAGCTCAGACCGATCTGCTGTTGCCTCATCAGCTGCACATCTACTCCATCTGTGCCATCTGCTCAATCATCTATATTTGGAATAGCTAGTACTCGTCGATGCATGCAGTGAACTTAGTAGCTCGCTATCGATCCTCAGCAGTCTGTCTCTATATCTCCATCAGTCGGGCATTATAGATAGCATGGATGCCAGCCCTGAATGAGCATGAGGATGTAGGAGCTCTGATCCCATGCCCTAGCCTTTGACATAATAGGGTCTCGTACCAAGCACCTGATCATAGATCTCATCATCTGTGGTTGCGGTCGAGCCCTCTAGGATAGGCTGGGATCTAATATCTATCATACAATCCTGAAAATTAAAGTTATAGGTATTCTAAGTTTGTACTGAAAATCAAAATATCAATGAAAAAATAGTTGAAAAAACTTACGTAAAGCTCCTAGCTCCTGACCATCCAGTCCCCTGACCGTCGCTGATGGATCCGCTGGTAGATCTCGATCCTACCAAGAAGCTTGCCACTCTCTACATCTCTCTACAATTTAAGAATAATTAATATTTTTTTTAATAATTAAAGAGTTAAAATATAATAAATAAAAATTACTTACCATATACTTCATATGGCAAGAATAGCCTCGAATCCCCACAATACGAGACTATCTGTCTCGCCCAATTTGCGGCATTTTTGGCACATCGATCCTACACAGTTAACAGTCAAATTAGTTAGTAAGTAACTAAATTTAAAAATAAATGATTCAGTTATTAAATTCTAAATAAAAGAAAGTTATCTGATATGCCAGATTCTTATATGTGCGGCATATGACAGCCTAGTTCTTAATACTGATGCTGTCATATGGTTGCTGTCGCACTACCTCCACCCCTTGGTCATACACTACAACATACCAATGGTGATGAATGCGATACCGATACTCCTTGAAATGCAAGCATAAATGATCATTTACAGCTCGCCATACGCGATCGTGCTCAAAATCAATAATCTCAAATATAGCTTATTAATAATAAATATTATAAGAATACAATGTTAATTAAATATTTAAATAAATATTATTGTACCTATAAGTGGCTATAGAAGACATTCGTCTGAGGTCGTGTAACCTGATGCCAATCAAAGAGTGTCGTCAGAGCATAGCTACGATAAATGATGCCCAGCTCAATCTGTCATGGTTCGCACCATCCTCTAATAGACCTAGTGTAGCTTGATGGAATCTTGATGCAGAGATGCTGTCCCTCATGCTCACATCTCCAATGCTCAAGGATGAGGTTCTTCGACGGACCTCACCCTCGCCTCATCATCGATAGAGAATGGTATGAAAAAATAATGAATAAAATATTAATATGATAACCATCTATAAACCTAATAGGTCGATTAAATTTAAATTTTATTATGTAAAAAATATGAAAATACCAGTTGGGGCTGACTCACTCGAACCTGCCTCACTCGAACCCGCTTCTATAGGGCCTTTTGGTGACTCCGATGGTGCAGCAGTGGAAATGGGAGAAGGTTTATGGTTAGACTGGAAACTCAAACATCATCATCTAGCTCTCGGTGCCATACCTGCAATGCTTAAACTATGCATATAATTTACTTGACATATAAATAAATATAATAATAAATAATAATAGCAAAAAATATATAAATACTAATGAATAGAATTATATTGCACACCATTATTGCAAGAGAAGATTCAACAAAGGATACATATCTACTTATCAATATCCATATTCTCCTTGATTTTTATATCCTCCTTTGAATCACAATAATCGTTAATGTATCATCTTCTATCTCATCATCATTTATGAACCAATCGTTACCCTTCAAATCATCAAGATTAAACACAAAATCAGCTTCAACTTTATTGGATGGCAGATCAGCCCTATTCAAAGGAGCTGGCATAAGTTCTTCATCGATAAGATGCTCGGTCACTATTTATTCTTTCTCTTAAAAAGCTTTCTTTTCATGTAGATTTGAATAATCGTCCATCTCTAGTTGAGTTGATATGTCATATATGTCTCTAGATATTATTCTTTGTATGATATGCCAATCATCTCGATATTTTGGATCTTTTAAATATATTACTTATTTTTGTTGAGTTGCTAATATATATGGCTCATTCTGATATCATGTTCGTACAAAATTTACACTAGCAAAGTATGGATCGATATGAATACCGATTCTTTTATTACTAATATCCCACCATTCACACTAAAATAAGAATACCAAATTTTTGGACCCATACTTCAATTCTATGATATCTATTAATACACCAAAATATTCAATCTTCTCTTCTCTTTCATATCCTATCATAGCAATCCCACTATTCTGGATTCTATCTTTGCATCTCAAGTCTCTTGTTTGAAATTTTATTCCTCCAACGATACAAGATGTATACTAGTTAACCTTCAATCAGGACCACATGCTAAATTGTACAATTCATAGGTCGTACCCTCTTCTTTATTGAAATACTTAGATTTTATCTACAATATAGCATAAAAAATTATGTTAGTATAAGTAATTAATTGCATAATTATAAAAATATAATATAATACTAGTGAAACTTATACGATGCCCAAATCATTCTGCAAATTTCATCCTATGTCGATCATCAATATTTATATTATTCTCTCTGGATAGTATATTCTTATGCTCACTGCAATAAGTTATGATTTTTAATTTTACATCGACATAAAAAAATTAGTTAAAATACTAAAATTATGCTAAGATAATACTTAATTAAATCTTTAACTTTTTTATAATTATTTAGAATATAGAAACATGTCTTGGATAGCTCATTCACGTCTATAAACTCATATCTTTTTCCATCCATGGGTCGAACCATTTGTTTGAATATAGATAGTATCAATTTATTATCATTCCATTCATGGTCAGTGTTATGATCTGCACAATTGAATCTTGTTTTGATATCATTAAGATACATCGAGTGGAATGTGAGACACTTTGTAGCTACGTATGCTTCCGCTATGGATCCTTCAGGCTGTGCCTTATTGCGCACATATTTTTTTAGGATACATAAGAATCTATAAATAAAAAATAATTTAAAAAATTATAATACATTTACATCTTACAATTGATATGTCAAAGAGATTATGATTTTTTTATCTTTCAATAGAATACATCCACCGATAATGTACCGGTCCAGCCAGAAGAGCTTTCTTTGGAAGATGAATAGCCAGGTGTACCATAACATCAAAAAATGATGGTGAAAAGATTTTTTCTAACTTACAAAGAATGAGCACAATATCCTTCTCAAACTTTTTAATTAAGTTAATCTTTAACTTTCGGAAATACAGTTTTCAAAAAAATACTCCCAACTCAATCAATACAGCTTGAATATCATCACTTAGATAGCCACGCATCACCACAGGAAGCAAGCGCTGCATCATCACATGAGAGTCATGACTTTTCATGCCAGAGATATTGTCGTCATTATTGCCAACACATCATGATACATTTAAAGCGTAAGCATCAGAAAACTTCAAGATTTTGAACCATCCATAAAAACTCTTCTTCTCCTTGCCAAATAGTGAATAACATGCAGGTGGCATAGAAAATTTGTCACCTCGATGAACTAAATGCAACTCTAATGGAATTTCCATTTCTTGCAAATCAAGGCGAGCTTTTGAATTATTTTTTATTTTTCCTATAATGTTTAACATTGTACCGATGACATTATCATAAATATTCTTCTCAATGTGCATTACATCCAGGTTATGATGAAGTAATAACTGCTTTCAGTATGGTAGTTCAAAAAATAGACTTCGCTTCATCCAATTCAGCTCAGCTTCAGTACGCTTTCGTTTGCGAGTATCTGATATTTTCTTAAATTTCATATTTCCAATGGCTTCAAGTTGTTCTAATACTTTCGCTCCACTTAACTCCTTAGGTGGCCGACATCGATCAAACTTATCATCAAAATATTAGTTATAATGGGTCCTCCAAGAGTGATTAGTAGGTAAAAACCGCTGATGATCCATAAAGCAAATTTTTCTTCCATGCTTTAAATGTAAGGAGAACGTATCCTTGTTGCGTATTGGACATATCAGATATCCTTTGGTACTCCATCCAAATAAGTTTTCATACATAGAAAAATCATTTATGGTCCACAAAATCGATGCATGCAACTTAAAATTTCTTCGACCGATAGAATCATATATTTATACTCCATTTTCCTATAGCTCCTTCAGATCATCGATCAAAGGTCATAGATATGCATCAATATCATTACTTGGTGCTTTCGGATTTGGAATCAACAGTGACATAAAAATAAATTACTCTTTCATGCATTTTCAAGATGACATATTATATACAACTAGCATCACAGGTGACATAAAAATAAATTGCTCTTTCATGCATTTTCAAGATGACATATTATATACAACTAGCATCACAGGCACATACTATAGGAAGTACTCAAATTACCAAAAAGATTAAATTCATCTATCACTGGACTAAGCCGGATATTGCATGAGTCACTCGTAAATAGCGGATGCTTTGCATCAAAGTTTTTCTATACTATAGAGTTAGCTGGATGGCTAAGTATGTTCTCCTCCGAAATCCACTATTCATGATGCCATCTTATTTCTTTAGCTATCTTTGTGGACATATATAACCTTTGAAGTCTTGAAATCAATGGAAAATACCTTAAAACCTTATAAGGTATCTTCTTTCCTTTTCTATTATTGATTTTGTATCTAGGCTCACAACATTGCAAACATTCACTTGCTTGTTCATTCTCCTTGTAAAATAATATACAATCATTTTTGCAGGCATGTACAGGAATATAGCCAAGTCCCAATTTCTGCATATACGTTTTTGCTTCAATATATGATTTTGGAAGTGTTGATCCATCGAGAAGAGCTGCTTTAATTAATGCCAAATTTTGATCAAATTACTTCTGACCCATCAGTTCATAGTTTTAATATGAAGCAATTTGATAAAAAACTTTAACTTTGAGAACTTCACATAATTTGGATAGAGTGGCTCTCGTGCATCTCGAATAAGCTTTGCAAACTGTTCAAAAGTTCCTTATGCTTTATCAATATTATATTCATGATCAAAACTATCTTGAGATGCACTAGTACTTATGGATATATTTGAGGTAATACCTTGATGTAAATCATCCTATAGTGAACTTATACCGTCATGTTCGACAAGTTCAGCAGCATCAATTTCATCTTTGATATCATCATCATCGTATACAACTTTATTCGAATCACCCTCCCCATGCCATATCCAGCGAGTATACTTCTTATCCATATCAAAATATAGCAGATGCTCCTCAACAAATGATATGTGATGATATACCATATTGATACATCTATTGCATAGACACTTTATCCGACTGGCACTATCAACCTTACATTATGCAAATTCAATAAAATCTTGAACACCTTTTCGATATTCAGACAAGAAAATATTCCTATCATTCATCCAACTTTTGTCGAATCCATCTGACAATAAAAAATAATGATTCATGAATCCTAACTCCACCAACTCCTTCCTAATAGGTGTGGTCCTATTCCTTTCAAAAATGCATCACTTTTATTGTTGCTACAGCTTTGTTCTTTATTCCATATCTAAAAAAAATTTGGTAGCATCTCCTTACAGTTCTCCAAGTACATGATATACACTACTATAAATAAGGGCTACAACAGCGGTTTGTAACAGCTATCGTAGTCCAAAAAATCACTGCCGTAGGCTATGGCAGTAGTTTTCTGACTGCTGCTACTGTGCTCATCATCGTAGTTCTATGGCAACAGTTGTTAGAACCCCTGTCATAGATGGCCTATTGCAGTAGTTTATAAATCACTGCAATAGATCGACCTATCGCAGTGGTTATATAATCACTGCCATAGGATATATAACTGCTGCCATAGGTAATCTATACCAGCGATTTCTTAACCATTGTCATAGGTAATCTATAGCAGCAATTTCTTAACCACTACCATAGATCTAGTATAGTGGTTGGCACTGGACTTATGGTAGCAGTTGGCATGGATATGGCAGTGGTTATAAAATCGCTGCCATAGATCTTGAATAATTAAAAAATAAAATTTTTATTTTTTGATATATTTTATCTGATAAATATAGATATATAACATAAAAAAATATAATAAACATAAAAATTATTCTGAAATGCTAAAATTTTATTATCAAATTAAATTTATTATAATATTTTTTTAAAAAAATAAAATACATCAAAAGTCTCCTAAATCTACATCATCATCATCGTTGTCATCATTGGGAGTCGAAGCCGGAGCTGGAGCTGGAGTCGGAGCTGGATCTGGAGCCGGAGTTGGAGTTGGAGCCAAAGCTGGAGCTACAATATGGGCCAACATATTCTTGAAGTCCTTGACTTCAAAATATATGCTGAGCATCAACATCATATCTCTGATGATGCCCTTCAGATAAGATGCGTGCTCCTCAGTCTGATCTGCCCGCGTTGTAGCATGATCTGCCCATGCTAATGCCTCTTCAAGCTCCTCCCGACTGATGACATCGAAAGTCTATGAGAAGATACTCACCTCAAACTAGTAGCTGATCGACGTGTATCCGAACCTGCATCGGATTCTCCTAGAGTGCTCAGGCCCTAGGACCTGATAGATGGTCATGGGGCCTAGAGGTATCCGGGCCCTTGCGAGCGAGGCATCTAACTGATCCTATAATTATAAATTAAAATAAAATTTTATAAAAAATATTATAACACTAATCATATATACTAATTATTTAATACTTACAAAAATACGTCCGATCGTGGCATTCATCGGTCTGTCTGTCTTGTCCGTGCGGCTGGATCAGAAGATCTCGCTACGACTGGACATCACTCCATCTCTCATCAGCTATAATAAAGAATAAATTTATCAAAAAAATAATAAAAAAATAAATTTAATTTATCTAATAAGATTTAAAATTTATTATCTCTCTATGTACATGACTGGTCATAGACTCGCGGCCTAGAGTGTGCGTCTATTCCTGGACTGTATGGTTCTCCCAATTTTGATGGAAGATAGCCTAATAAGTATTTAAATAAATAATAAATATTTTAAAAATATTTAAATAAAACTTTAAGCATATTAAAAAATTTAAAAGTTAGAAATTTTATCTTGAACTCCTGGCTCCTCCAGTGTCTAACCATCCTCTCCCACTGACTCGGAGAACAATCCTATATCCAAAGAATAAGCTCCTCCAGAGTGTCTCATCGGTGCTCGAGCCATTCTCTATGGAGCTTGACCTTGTAACCTCAGTACAACTCTCCGATCTTCTTCAATCAGACATCTCGAGCCCTCTTGTGATCGAAAAAATCATACATTCTCTGTACAAATTTATCAAAAATCAGTTACAAAATTATTATAATCAAACATATATAGTGTAAACACATAAAATGCATAAATAAAACTAAGATGCACGTACTTACCCATATCTCCTTCCATATCTGATTCTTGATGGCAGCATCCATCAAACGTCAGTCTTTAGGCTCTACGGGAATGATGTCCGATCGTCTCACAAGCACTCCAAAAAAGAAATGCATCTCCCACACGGTCTTTCATACCGATGTCTCCTCTACATCATACTGCACCATCACCTATTGCTGACAGTTCCACATATGTGCCATACGTGTGAGACCGTGAAATATCCAGCTGGATGATGCAGCTGCAATGCAAATATGTTATGCAAATATATAAGTATACAAATACTATATAAAAAATAAAATTGTGCTAATATAATAAAAACGTACACTTAGATGCTGGTGATGGTAGAGGCTCAGCTGTCGATGGAGTAGATACCATCGGTGGAGTAGATACCGATGGTGAAAGTCCCTGAGTAGCCAACGCCGAGGTGGATGGAGTATGCTTTGATTGCTCCTTAGATGCTAAACTGCGCGTAATCCATCGAGAGGCAGGGGTGAAAGTTAGATGGTGTTTCGGTGCCATCGTGATCTGCAATGTTAATGAACATTAATCAATATAATATCATGATATATCAAATTCTATTTGCTCGAAAGCCAAGCCGGCTCCATGCCTGAGATAGTCGGCTCCATGCCTGAGACATCTAGCTAGGATCCTTCCTCAGTCGGCTCGATCATGACCCAAGTTGGCTCGACTGCGTATCCGAGCTGGCTTGGCTGTGTGCCATCCCCTTGATCACTCCCTCTCTCATCGACGATGGCGGCGAGGTCGAACCCCTCCCTCCCAGCTTTTTCATCTCTTGATCTTCCTCTCTCCCTCTCTCGATCTCTCTTGTCGACGAGTTCGGACCCCATCCCTCCCTCTCTTACTCTCTTGATCTCCCTCGTCGGCATCCCTCCCAGTGATGTTGGTGAGGCCGGACCCCCTCCCTCCCTCTCTCACTCTCTCGATCTTCTACTCTCCCTCTCTCGATCTCCCTCGCCAGCGAGGTCGGACCCCTTCCCTCCTAATGATGGTAGCAAGGCCGGATCCCTTCCTTCCTCTCTCAAGTACAAATCTGTCGGATATTCAGATTTAGATCCGATATCAGTAATTAAAATTAGGTCCAAATCTGAATATCCAGATTTCGATCCGAATCCAATCCATTGATAGATCTAGTCTACAACTGCCGACATGGTATGGCCCAAGGCTATCGCCATGGTACAGTCCAAAAACTACAGCATGTAGATAATTATAATATTTATAATAAATATTTTATAAATTATTATAAATATATATATGATTAATAAATAATACTATAAAATTAAAAAAATTATACCTATGACTATAAAGAGTGGGTCACATCGAAAGCTCCGAGGGTTGCCGACGATGATGCTAGAGGAGGACGATGGCACTAGAGGTAACATGCGAAACAAAAGCAAGATAGTGAGATAGAAAAGAGAGAAAAAGAGAAAAAAGAGAGAGCATGGATGGTTGGAGATGGGGGGCCAGGGGGAGGGGGGCATAGTGATGAGGAGGCCGAAGGAGGCTTCGCACTCGATCGGGGGAGGGTCAGAATGGTGGTGTGGGGGTGGGATTTTCTGGGGGCTGAAGGAGGGTTGGATGGGGGTTCGTCGGAGGGGGGATTCGCTGGGGACCGAGGGAGGGTCGGATGGAGGGCGGGGGGGGGGGTGGGGTTTCATAGGGGGCCGAGCAAGGGTGGAGGGGGGTTCGTCGGAGGGGGGTTTCATGGGGGGCCGAGGGAGGGTCGAATGGAGGGGTAGGGGGTCGGGTTGGGGGTGGCGAGGAGGGATGATCGGGGATGGGGGGTCGGAGAGGGAGGGGGAAGGAGGGGCAGCGCCGATGGAGGGGGGAAGGAGGGGCGACGTCGGCTGGGGAGGAGGAGGGACGATGTCGATCGGGAGGGAGGAGGGTCGACGCCAGCTGGGGGGGAGGAGGGGCGACGTCGGTCGGAGGGGAGGAGCCTCACCGACGATGAAGAGGAGGGGGAGAGAGAGATTGAGCGCACATGGAAGGAAAGAAAAAATTTGAAGATTTTTAATCTAACCTATGACAGTGGTTATCGAACCACTGCCATAGATCTACGACAATAGTTATTCAAAACCACTACCATAGATCCATGGTAGCGGTTCTATAACCGCTGCTGTAGATCTATAGCAGCGATTTTTGATAACCACTGCCATAAGTGAAAAATATTTTTTTTTTAAATTTTTTCTCTAAATATTATATAATTTTAAAATTTAATATCTATATTCATCATTCATTATCTAAATAATTATCATTAGAGTATCATCATAAAAGATCGCCTCGATCCGATGGCCCTAGCATCATCGATCAGAAAAAATTAATTTCGATGATCATGAATAATAATACGATGATCTGATAAATGGAGATCTTCGATGGATCCAAAAATCTACAATAATGATTTCGATGATGTTTGTAGTATACTATCAAAGTTTCACTTCAATCGGATATCGTTATCATGGTCAATTTAGTATGGAATGATTTTGGTCGTTAAATTAGAAACAAGCGATCAAAGAGTTAAACGGCATTCGATTATGAGATAATTTTTCAGTTAAATGATCTTTGTTATAATTTTAAATATTTTATATGATGATTATAGTAAAATTTAAATCATTTTCGTATAAACTATTCATGTTAAGCAGATATTGCAAAAGCACGAGCATAACAACTAGTGAAGTTTCAGAATGGTCATCAGGAGACGTATAATTTTAGATCGTTCTTCATCTCATGAGTTGAATTTTATAATCACCACTATAAAAAGTGATTAAAGTAGTAGCCAAGATCATTTATAAAAAAAATTATATCATAATCGGACACCGTTTGATCCTTTGATCAATCGTTTATCATTTAACGATCGAAACTAACCTATACTAAATTGACCAAGATAACAATATCCGATTGAAATAAAATTTTGATAGTATGCTATAAACATCACCAAGATTATTGTTGCAGGTTTTTGAATCCATCAAAGGTCTCTATCTATCAGATCATCGTATCATCATTCGTGGTCATCAAAATTAAATTTTTTTATCGATGAAGCTAGGGCCATCGGATCGAGGCGATCTTTTGCGACGACACTCTAATGATAATTATTTAGATAATGAATGGTAAAGATGGATATTAAATTTTAAAATTATATAATATTTAAAAAAATATATATGATAGTGGTTACAATTAACCACTGCCATAAATCAGATTATAGCAGCGGTTCCTACTAATCGCTGTTATAGATCCGACTTATGGCAGCGGTTATAATGAACCACTGCTATAGGTCGACTTATGAAAGCGATTTTTTGTAACCGCTGCTATAGATCCGACCTACAGCAGCGGTTTTCATTAACCATTGCTATATGTCGGACCTATAACAGTGGTTACAAAATCATTGCTATAGGTCTGACATATAGCAGTGGTTAACGAAAATCACTGCTGTAGGTGCTATGGCAGCGATTTCAAAAATTGCTGTCATAGTAAGTGCTGCCATAGGCCATTTTTATAGTAGTGATAGATTGATCATATTTGAACCACATCTAATACGTACCCGAAGAGCAAACAAGATAACTATGATAGAAATTCTCATAATAGAACAAAGAACACCATGACAACAATAAAATATTGATGCATTTATAAATTGCCCAAACTGGGGCATCCAAGAGCCATTCATAGAGTCCATTTTGGGGATTCTAGGACCGACTCTTGAATAAGAGTCTAAGGTTACATCAATGCATGCATTAAATTATTACCAAATCGGATCCCAGACAGGATCGTAGATTGGATCCTGGATCGAATTTCGATCGAGATCCAATCCGGATCATAATTCGAATCCCGAACCAAATTTCGAATATGATCCCAGACCGAATCCTGGACAGGATCCCAGATCGAATCTCGGACTAAATCCCGATTGAGATCTGATCCAGTTCTTGGCTGAGATCCAACCCAAATTTTGATCCAAATCCTAAACCAAATTTTAGAAAGGATCCCAGACTAAATTCCGACAGAATCCCAACTGGATCCTAGATCGGATCCTGGACTGAATCTCAGATCGAAAAGATGACACAGGATCTCGACTCAGATCCCTGATCAAAATTCGATCTGAATAGTTTATATGCATTAAAAATTTAAAATTTTGGCTAATGTAAATTAAAATATTAAATCATTATCATAATGAAATACATGGGCTAAACAAATAAAAAGATTAAACTATAACAAGTAAAAACATAAAAATATAATTAAAAATCTAACTATTTTAATTATAAAAAATAACTTATTATTATTATTATTATTACTATTATTATTAGTATTATTATTATTTTTTTATTATTACATTTACTATTATTGTAATTATTATTCTTACTACTACTATCACTATTATTATTATTACTATTTTTACTATTATTATTATTATTCTTACTATTACTATTACTATTATTATTACTACTATTTTTTCTATTATTATTACTATTATTATGATTATTATTGTTATTATTATTATTATTATTTATTATTATTATCACCGCCATCCCTCCACATCCCACCCCCCATGGACCCCCATGCGTTGTGGTGCCACTCCTCTGAAACCCGCCATGGCCCGCCATCCTCTATGGCACCCCTCTGCTGTGCACCATCGGTGCCCGCGGCCCTCCATCTATCCCATCACCACTACCCTGCGGCCCCCTACCCCACGTGGCCCCGACCCCCACGGTCACCCACCCCTGCAGCCGGCACCCATCCTCCGCACCCCGCAGCCCACCAATGTCCACTGCACGAAAACACCCACAGCTCCCAACCTGTCCTCATCATCACCCATCCCACATCCCCCCCCATCTCCTACAGTCGGCACCCACCCCTATGGCCACCCACCCCTTGCAGTCGGCACCCATCCTCCGTGCGTAGCCACCCACCACCGGCCATCGCATGAAAATACCTGCAGCCCCCCAACCCGTCCCGTCACCACTGCCCCACGGCCTCCTACCCCCATGCGGCCCCCACCCCCTACAGCTGGCACCCACCCACCGCATCCCGCCACCTACCACCAGCCATTGCATAGAAATGCCCATGGCCCTTAGACGATCAAAAGAGAACAAAAAAAAAAACTTACCGTTGGCAACGGTAATGGCGATGGCAACGACGGCGATAATGGCAGCGGCAGCGGGAGACCTGGTCACTGATCAGTGGAAGCTAAGGAGTAGGAGGAGAGAGAAGATAAGGGGGCGAGAGTGAGTTTCATGTGAACATAGTGGGAGAAAATATTTAAAAGCCTTTAGCAACGTATTTTTAGCGACGCAAATTTCGTCGCTACAACTATTATTAGCGATGGAAATGTTATTTTCATTGCTAATAATTCCCACCAATTATTTTCTTAGAAATAGTTCTCTCTTTCCAAAAAATATTAAAATATTTGATAAAATTATTTGCGATGGAACTAAAATTTACATCGTAAATAATTTTTATTTGCAATGAAAAAAGTTCCATTGTAAATAATTTTTCATACATAAATAATTTAAAAAATTTTAAAAAGATGAGAATATTTGTGATGGAAATATTCCATCATAAATAAAAATTATTTATGATGAAAAGTTAATATCCATTGCCAATAATCTTTGGTACATAAAAAAAATATAAATAATTAAAAAAGATCAAATTTTTTGCAATGAATTATTTTTAAAAAAGAACAAAAATATACTATGCATGGCCGATGTGATGGGGTTGAGCGGTGCAAGTGCATCCACTATTAGCTAGCCCATAAGTAAATTATTTTTTTAATTTTTTTTAAAGAATTAGTATTCTTTAAAAAAATTATTATTCTCTAAATATTATATAATTTTAAAATTTAAAATCTATCTTCATCATTTCTAATTTAATTAATTATTATACGAGCATCGTCACAAAATATCATCTTGATCTAGTAGCTCTAACTATGCAGATCGATAAAATTTAATTTCGACAGTCGCAAACGATCGTATGATGTTCTGATAGATAGAAATCATCGATGGATCTAAAATTTTACAACAATGATCTCTATGATATTTATAGCGCACTATCAAAATTTTACTTCAATCGAATATAATTATCATCATCAATTTAGTATGAAATTATTTGAACCATTAAATAAAAAATGAGTGATCAAAAGACCAAACTACGTTCGATTAAGATGATTTTTTAGACAAATGATCTTTGCTACTATTTTCATCATTTATATTATTGTGATAATAAAATTTTAAATCATACACATATGAATGATCCAAAACTACATATCTTTTGATATTTATTCTTAAGGTCCTTAAGTAATCATATTTATGTTTTTATAAGATCTGCTTTACGTGGATGGTTCATATATATACAGTTTGAATTTTATGATCACCACCGTATAAATGATAAAAATAGTAGCAAAGATCATTTATCTAAAAAATTACCTTAATCGGATGTTGTTTGGCCTTTTGATCACTTATTTTTTATTTAACGATCCAAATCATCCTATGCTAAATTAACCATAATAATGATATTTGATTGAAGTAAAATTTTGATAGTGCACTATAAATATCACAGAGATCATTGTTGCAAAATTTTGAATCCATCGGTGGTTTCTATCTACCAGATCATTATATGATCATTCGTGATCGTTGAATCAAATTTTATCAATCTATATAGCTAGAGCTACTAGATCGAGCTGATATTTTATGATGATACTCACATAATAATTACTTAAATAATGAATGATGAATATAGACTTTGAATTTCAAAGTTATATAATATTCAGAGAAAAAAAAAAAAATATATATATATATTTTAAAAAATACTAATTTTTAAAAATTTAGAAAAAAATATTAATTTGCTCATGGGCTAGCTAATAGTGGATGTGCTTGCACCCCTTAACCCTCTCGCATCGATCATGCATGGCACATTTTTGCCCTTTTTTATTTTTAAAATAGTCTATTTTTTTAAAAAAATTTAAAATTTTGTTCAAATTAGTTGCGACCAAAATATTTCATCATAAGTAATCGATTATATATAACAAAAATATGAGTTTCATCATAAATAAATAATTATTTGGAATAAAAATATTTTTATTATAAATAATATAGCATTTTTAATTTTTTTAAATAATTTATTTTAGTTTGATTATTTATGATCTAAATTTTCCATCATAAATAATTATTATTTGTAATATAAATCTTTATTCCATCAAAAATAATTAGTTATGTGTGATAAAATTTTTTTATTATAAATAATCTAGCATTTTTTATTTTTAAAATTTTTTATTAGATTATTTATGATAAAATTTTTTTATCATAAATAATAGATTATTTATGATGTAAAACTTTATTCCATCAAAAATAATAAATTATTTATGATAAATTTTTTTTATCATAAATAATTTAATTTTTTATTTTTTAAATAATTTATTTTGGTTAGATTATTTATGATAAATTTTTTTATTATAAATAATAGATTATCTATGATGTAAATATTTATTTCATAAAAAATAATTGATTATTTATGATGGATATTTTTTATCATAAATAATCTTGTATTTTTAATTTTTAAAATAATTTATTTTGATCAAATTATTTTTGATGAAATTTTTTTATCATAAATAATAGATTATTTATAAGGTAAAACTCCATTCCATCAAAAATAATTAATTATTTATGATAGAAATTTTTTATCATAAATAATCTAATATTTAATTTTTTAAATAATTTATTTTTATCAAATTATTTATGATGAAAAAAATTTTATCATAAAAAATTGATTAATTGCAATGCAAAAATGACTTCCATTATAAATAATCGATTGTTTGCAATAAAAATTTTCCATCATAAATATTCTAATATTTTTTAATTTTTTAAATAATTTATTTAATATAGATTATTTATGATGGATATTTTTTATTATAAATAATCAATTATTTACGATAGAAGTCATGTTTACATCATAAATAATTAATTATTTATGATGATATTTTTCATCATAAATAAAAATTATTTTCGATGAAAGATTTTTTTCATCGTAAATATCTTTATTTACAATGAAATATTTTTCATCATAAATAATTTTATTATAAAAGTTTTATTTTCTTATAGTGTGGGTTTAACCCCTTCAGATAGATCAACCAATTTCTACACATCATTGATCTTCATAGACTCTATCTCGAATTTCAAGGCCTCAAGTTATTTCTCAAAATTAGATATCTATATAGATTCATGTAGATGATCATATCCTCATCGTTCTTATCGAGTTTGATGAAATCACAATCTCGATCCAATCGACTGATGTGGTACTCTACCAGATCATCTTAATGGTGCAGGAGGCTTTGGATTTGATCTGATCAAATCTGGTTCAGGTTCGGTCACTGATGTTGATTTTTCTACTTGTTGAACTTTTTTAAGTTTAATTTTAGAGGCAATAGTTCCTTCACCAAGGAATTTTTTTTCTAAAAAGATTATCTTATTACTAACAAACATTTTTTATTTTTCAATATGGTAGAAATAGTAACCCCTAGTTTTCTTATGGTACCCTATAAACAAACACTTATCGGATTAGGATTCAAGTTTATCTGTATGCAAATGTTTGATATAGGCTAGACAACCTTAAATCTGAAGGTGAGAGTGTATAGGCCTACGTCCAGTCCATATCTCATATAGAGTCTTTGTAATAGATTTACTCAATATATTGTTCAATATAAAATATGTAGTCTCAAGAGCATAACCCCAAAATGAAATAGCTAGACTAGCAAACCCCATCATGGATCGATCCGTATCTAATAAAGTTTGATTTCTTCTTTTTGATACATCATTATGTTATGGTGTCCCTACAGGAGTCCATTATGAGTGAATCTCATTCTCTCTAAGATATGTCAAGAACTCACTAGATGGGTATTTACTTCCTCGAACTGATCGAAAAGTTTAGTTAATATATTTTTTAGTTTATTTTTCTACTTCATTTTAGAATTATTTAAATATTTTAAATGAATCTGACTTGTATTTCATCAGATAGACATACTCATACCTAGATAAATCATCTATGAAAGTAATGAAGTAGAAATATCTACCTTTAGCACTTGTACTCATAGGTCCACATACATCAGTATGTACTAGATCTAAAAGCTCAGTGACTCTTTCATTTTTTTCAGTAAAATGTAACTTGATCATTTTTACAAGAAGATAGAACTCACAGGTTGAAAGTGATTCATAATTACTGACTTCGAGGATTCTCTTTTGAGTCAACCTATTTATCCAGTTCTTATTAATGTGACCTAGCCTACAGTGCCATAAGTAGATATCAGAGATATTATCTAATCTTGGGCATTTTTTAGAATTATACATTACGCTCACAAGCTATGATAAAATATAAATATTATTTTTTTATTATCCTTGCATTATCGTAACATCATTCATAATGATATCACAATAATCTTTCTTTATTGACAAATGATAACCATCTTTGGCCAAAAGATCAACAGAAATTATATTCATCAAAAAAGAAGGATAATGATGACATTCATCTAAAAAAATGATATTAGTATTGAAAATAAGCTGAACTATTTTTATAGCTAAAAATAGAATAGATCTTCCATCTCCAACATTCAGAAATTATTCGTTATTTTCAAATTTTCTACTAACTTGAAGTCCTTATAACAAATTACAAATATGAATTGGACTTTCGGTATCCAATACTCAGGTAGTAGTATCCTAAATAGAAAAATTATAAGGTGTTATCATATAACATCCTTGATCAGTAACTTCTTGCTCTTTTCTCTTGTTCAGCCTGTTGGGATCATGGAAAGTAAGGTACTGAGGACAGTTTCTCTTTCAGTGCCCATGCTTCTTATAGTAAAAGCACTCTGCCTGATCTAGGTTAGTCTTCAATCTTTTGTTTAGACTAGGCATAGAAGCTTCAGCACGAATCTCTTCATGCTGTTGAACAATATTCAACTTCTGATACTTGTTATCAAAGTTGGATCCTATATATATAGCACTGACTTATAGTGAACGGAGCAATTAGGATTTGACCTTAACTGCACAAAGGAGAACTAAAAATCTAATTAGTAAATAATTTATTAAACCTAAAGATTTAAATTTTAATCAAAAGATATTTTTACTATTTTATTCAAATTGGTAGCTTCTACCTTCAATTCGAGGAATTATCTTAATTTTTTAGTAGGTACTAAAATCCACATAGACTGCATACGGGCCCAATAAAATTTTAGGCTAATCTATGTGCATCTATGGATAGATTCTTAATCAATTATTTCTCCAAATAAGTTCTAGTATTAGACTTTGCCCCAGGTATCATTTTAGTAGTCTAGGGCTTCCACTGAAAGTTCTGGTTAGGTCCAATCATTAACATGATTGAGTTCGATACATCAAACGAACGATGACTAGCCCAAGAAAAGCTTTGGCTAACCTAATTGCCATTTAGAGAGTGTGACATAATCATCATATAATAAATAATAATTCTAATATCTCGATGAACACCAGGCATAAGGCACCTCTAATGTCCACCCAGACTATTGGACCCATTATCATCCATCTTAATGGGAGGCTGTGATCTAGTTATCACCATAACTATTTTATTTTAAAAATCTAATAATTTTAAAAAATTTAATTAATTTGATTTGAGAGAAGAGAGTCAGATGAACCAGCTAATCATGATCCTTCCACTAACTTCACCAAGTCATGTTAATGAAGACCGTAGATAGGCTAGTCTAAGAGTATCTAAATTAGTTACACTGATTTACCTAGCTGAATTGGGTCAGCTCGAATTGTCAAATGATCTGATTAAAATATAACTTCACCAAAAAGGTCAGATAAGTGAGATTGGTGGGAAGGTCTACCAAAGCTTGCCAACATCATCAGAAATAGCTAGATAAGTGGGCAGCCAATTAAAGACCACCGATCTGAATTATTATACTTACCTTAGATACTAACTGATTAATTAGTTTTGATTGGATCAACCTAATGGTTCAGGCTAGACTGCGTAGCCAAAAATCAAGTCCATTTTGGTTCTTATTAAAAATATGGACTTGATCAATTATAACTATTGTAATTGATCTAGAGAATTCTTGACCTAATCTAAGATAACTATTTATTAGATTTAGTCAATTCTCTAATTAAATTCATTCTTTAATCTAATCTTAGGTCTAACCCAATTAATGAACCTAATTTCTTCTAATCCATTAACCCAAGTATTATGATTTGTATCTTAGGATTTATAATATCCTTGATCCTAATCAAATAATTCTTAATTCTTAATTAAATTTTAGACTGAGGATTATGGTTCAGCATTTTGAAAATAAATTTTATATTTATAAAATATTTTTATAACATGATTCTACCAACCAATTGCATATTTGATTCATAATCAATATGCAAATAACATAAATATGAATCTATTTTAGATCTAATCTAAACATATTCATATAATTCAAATTAAAATAATTTTAATTCTAATCAATCATAAATTATTTTAGATCAAATCTAATATATTTATGATGATAAAAATTAGATTAAAATAATTTTAATTAAATCATAAATTTTTTTAAATTGAATCTAAAATTTTATAATTAGGATTTTAGATCAGTACGTACTAGGATAATCTTTACACCATAAGAAATAAATCTTATAATAGGACAACCTTATAAGATCAGTCCATGCAATCTAAAATATTTATTTTTAAATTTAAATAATTTTAAATTTAATAAATTATAAATTAATCTAGATTATATTTAATAAATTTATGATTAACTTTAGATCTGTATGAACTAGGACAACCTTTATATTGTAAGGGATAAACCTTACAACAGGACAACCTTATAAATCAGTTTATGTGATTTTTAATTTAATTTTAAATTTAAATATTAAATTATAATTTAAATTTAATCTAAATAAATAATCTAAATATGCATAAAGATTAAGTCATAAAATTTCTAGGCTTTGATACCAATTAAAGGAAAAATTTAGAATTTCTTATAGAAATTTTGAAACTTTTCAAAATTAAATCAGCAAAAGTAATAAATTAATCATATTAATTTATTAAAATATATAAATTAATTTTAAATTTAAAATCTAATATTATGATCTAAGCATGCTAATAAATTTAAAATTAAAAATATTAAACAAAGTTAATGATGTTGATCATATCAACATCAAACTGAGACTAGATCTAATCTAGTAGGAAAGAGAGATCGAATCTCTCTTATCTTTTATAAGTCAGGGTCTTCAACTTGTTGATCCTAGGCTGAGGTCATCGCTTCAAGCTGCATATATATCCAGCCTCCATGAAAAGTCCACATGAAGTCTTGATCATTCATCGAAAGTTCAGTGGCTGAAAATCAGCATAGTATGCTAGTACTATACTAATCCTTCTTTGATGGCTGATCAGAAATCTTCTTCTTCAAAACTTGGACCTTTCAATAATTAGAGGAGATGTAAAAAAATTTGGGAGAAAAAAACTCTTCTAAAATCTCGCAAAATAGAGGAAGAAGAAATCTAAAAAACCAGGGAGAAGAACCCTTTCTTCTCCCTTCATTTTCTCTCACCAAGACACAACCGTTTGTATCTTAATGAAGCACCACACCCAAAAACCCTTTGTGCCCAACGTTCCCATGCTCAAGCCCTCTCTCTCAGGTCTAATACCTATAAAAATTTCATTACTTAACTCTCTTTAAATAGAGAGTTGTGATAGAGTTCTTGTCTAGGTCCTCAATTTAGACATGCCTTTCTGGGTATTTGACCTAGACAAGAATTCTTTCATAACTCTCTATTTAAGAAAGTTAGGTAATGAAATTTTTATAGATATTAGACCTAGTTAGGTCCAACCATTAACATGATTGAGTTCGATGCATCAAACGAACGATGACTAGGTCCCAGAGAAGTTTGGCTAACCTAATTGCCATTTAGAGAGTGTGATCTAGTCATCATATGATGAATAATAATTTCAATATCTCGATGAACACCAGACATAAAGCACCTCTAATGTCTACCCAGACTATTGGATCTATTATCATCCATCTTAATAGGAGGTAATGATCTAGTTATCACCATAACCATTTTATTTTAAGGATCTAATAATTTTAGAGAATTTAATTAATTTGATTTGAGAGGAGAGAGTCAGATAAACCAGCTAATCATGATCCTTTCACTGACTTCATCAAGTTAGGTTAATAAAGATCGTAGATAGGCTAGTCTAGGAGTACTTAAATCAGTCACACTGATTTATCTAGCTGACATGGGTCGGCTCGAATTGTCAAA
Organism: Cocos nucifera; assembly: GCA_006176705.1. Classification (NCBI taxonomy): domain Eukaryota; kingdom Viridiplantae; phylum Streptophyta; class Magnoliopsida; order Arecales; family Arecaceae; genus Cocos; species Cocos nucifera. The sequence goes on from QRFJ01000132.1 coordinate 2,101,675, forward strand.
TGATCTGATCAAAATATAACTTCACCAAGAAGGTTAAGTAAGTGAGATTGGTGGGAGGATCTGCCAAAGCTTGCCGACATCATCAAAAATAGCTAGATAAGTGGGCAGCCAATTAAAGACCACCAATCTGGATTGTTATACTTATCTTAGACATCAACTAGTTAATTAGTTTTGATTGGATCAACCTAATGGTTCAGGCTAGACTGCGTGGCCAAGAATCAAGTCTATTTTGGTTCTTATTAAAGACATGGACTTGACCAATTACAACTATTATAATTGATCTAGAGAATTCTTAACCTAATCTAAGACAACTATTTATTAGATTTAGTCAATTCTCTAATTAAGTCCATTCTTTAATCTAATCTTAGGTCTAACCCAATTAATGAACCTAATTTCCTCTAACCCATTAACCCATGTATTATGATATGTGTCTTAGGATTCATAATCCTTGATCCTAATCAAATAATTCTTAATTCTTAATTAAGTTTTGAACTGAGAATTGGAGTTTGATATTTTAAAAATAATTTTTATATTTATAAAATATTTTTACAACATGATTCTACCAATCAGTTGCATATTTGATTCATAATCAATATACAAATAACATAAATATGGATCTACTTTAGATCTAATCTAAACATATTCATATAATTCAAATTGAAATAATTTCAATTCTAATCAATCATAAATCATCTTAGATCAAATCTAACATATTTATGATGATAAAAATTAGATTAAAATAATTTTAATTAAATCATAATTTTTTTTAAATTGAATCTAAAATTTTATGATTATGATTTTAGATTAGTACGTACTAGGACAATCTTTACACCATAAGGGATAAACCTTATAATAGAACAACCTTATAAGATCAGTCCATGCAATCTAAAATATTTATTTTTAAATTTAAATAATTTTAAATCTAATAAATTATAAATTAATCTAGATTATATCTAATAAATTTATGATTAACTTTAGATTTGCACGAACTAGGACAACCTTTACATTGTAAGGGATAAACCTTACAGCAGAACAACCTTATAAATCAGTTCGTACGATCTTTAATTTAATTTTAGATTTAAATATTAAATTATAATTTAAATTTAATTTAAATAGATAATCTAAATATAAATAAAAATCATGTCATAAAATTTCTAGGCTCTGATATCAATTGAAGAAAAAATTTAAGATTTCTTGTAGAAATTTTAAAACTTTTCAAAATTAAATCAGCGAAAGCAACAAATTAATGATATTAATTTATTAAAATATATAAATTAATTTTAGATCTAAAATCTAATATTATGATTCATGCATGCTAATAAATTTAAAATTAAAAATATTAAACAAAGTTAATGATGTTGATCATATCAACATCAAACTGAGACTAGATCTAATCTAGTGGGAGAGAGAGATCGAATCTCTCTTATCTTTTACAAGTTGGGATCTTCAACTTGCTAATCCTAGGCTAAGAACTTCACTTTGAGCTGCATATACATCTGGCCTCCATGGAAAGTCTACATGAAGCCTCGATCATTCATCGAAAGTGCAATGGCTAGAAATCAGCACAGTATACTAGTACTATGCTGATACTTCTTTAATGGCTGATCAAAAATCTTCTTCTTCAAAACTTGGACCTTTCAATAATCAAAGAAGATGTGAAAAAATTTGGGAGAGAAAATACTCTTCTAAAATCTCACAAAATAGAGGAAGAAAAGATCTAAAAAGCCAGGGAGAAGAACCCTTTCTTCTCCCTTCTTTTTCTCTCACCAAGACACAACTGTTTGTATCTTAATGAAGCACCACGCCCTAAAACCCTTTGTGCCCAATGTTCCCACACTCAAGACCTCTCTCTCAGATCTAATACTTATAAAAATTTCATTACCTAACTCTCTTTAAATAGACAGTTATGACAGAGTTCTTATCTTTAAATAGAAAGGCAGGTCCAAATTCAGAGTTTTTGTGGACTCTAGAAAATATGCACACAAAAGTCTTCTATTTTTTATAAAAAAATTAGAAAAAAATTAAGTAGTATGGCACCTCAAAGAGATAAGAAAAGATGATGTATCAAACTCTATCCAATAGAGTCCTAGGTCAAAACAACTTATTTGTTTTGACCTATTCCACAACTAATTTTCTTCTAAAAGATGGGAGACATAAAAAGGATGTGGATACTCTCTAAAAATAAAATTTATTATAAAAATTTTAAGAAAATTGGTATAGGAGGGCATGGAAAGCAAGGTGGCACAAGATGGAGAAATCTTAGTCACACTAGGACTTCTAGTTTTGATTTGGTCTAACTTATTATTTGAATCCAATCAAATCAAAACTAATACAACCTAATTAGATATGATCTTAGTTTAACTAAGAGCCTAATTAAATTAGATTAAATTAAATTTAAATCTAGTTTAATTTTTAATCAAATTAAAAATTAGGTGCATACAAGTCCTAATTGAACAGGGACCTATTTTTTTTTGCAGTTGGCTTATCCAATAAACTAATTGAACTTAATCCAATCAAATCCAAACTAAATTTAATTGAATATTATTCAATCAAACTTAATCTCAATCCTTTGGCTTAATCAAATCGAGTCAATTAGTAATTTAATTGCTAATCGATCCTTCTGCAATACTTGCACTAGGTCAAACATCAATCGTATTGATTGTTTGACCTTAGAATGATTCTAAATCATTGATCAACCATCCGATCAGATTGAGATCTCTTATATATGTGACCCTATAGGTTTGAATCTAAGTTAGTAGCATAGAAATAAATTTCTATACCAATCGAAGTAACCATCTAGCAATGATACCTGATGGCTGGATAGATCGAATGTGTAAAGCAACACTCTTAGAATCCATGTGGATATAGTTTTCGTATAATTCATTCCCTTGATCTAAATAGTCATAGGACGACTCAGAGTTTAACTGTCAATCTTGATTAGGTTATCCATATTATATTTCAAAATATCAAATCCATCTCATGGATTATTCCGACCAAGGTTTTGCTAAATTGAAATACAGTGATGCATTTTATCCAAACTCTTGGAGTGGTTAATCCCATCTTGATTACTCACCAACTTCATAAGTACTTGACTGCATTCAAAAATCTTTCATTACTGAATTAGAAATTCAAATATTCGACACTAAAGCACGGTGAGTTGCTTGCAAGCCACCATGGTGATCCTAGATTTAAGGAACACTTATACCTATATCCCATCAAAGTAATTCTCGATAGCAGATTGCTCTGAACTTGATCATATTTAGTGATGATATATCCTTACATCTTATCTGTATGCCATACCAATATCTCCACATTTCTTGATTAAGAGAACAACCAATCTATAGGTACACAATGATCTACACTTGATAAATATTATCATCATAGTTAACAACATATCATTTGGTCATGAACTATTTAAGGACTAATCAAAAAATTCTCTCTTTATCAAAAATAAATAACCCTAAGGGCTTCATCACAATATGGAGTTCATTAGAAGATGTAAATTTATGATGAAAAATGCTAGAATAAAATTTTATTTATTAATAAATTATTTATAATTATAAAATAGTATAACCATCAATAAGCTAATGATTGACTTTAGAACATATTTTTCAATATATCTATTATTAAACATTTGACATAAGCTAGACACCTCCAAATTCTAAGATATGAGAGTACTGGCTTATGCCCTGTCCATATCTCATATGGTGTTTTAACTATAGATTTTCTATTTAAAAGATAACAAGCCGACTCAAGCACATATCCCAGAAAGAAAATCGGTAGACTAGCAAAACCCATCATAGAATGAACCATGTCTAATAGAGTTCGATTCTTTCTTTCAGACACACCATTATGTTGTAGTATCCATGGATGAGTTCATTGGGAGAGAATCCTATTCTCTCATAGATATGTGAAAAACTTACTGAAAAGGGATTCACCTCCTCGGTCAAATTGAAGAATTTTAATACTCTTCCTAGTTTATTTTTCTACCTCATTATGGAATTGTTTGAATATTTCAAATGAATCCAACTTATGTTTCATCAAGTAGACATATCTATACCTAGATAGGTCATCTGAAAAGATAAAAAAGTAGAAATATCCATCTCTAGCACTTGTGCTCATAGATTTACATACATTAGTATATATTAGACCTAGAAGCTCACCAACTCTTTTATCTTTTTTAGTAAAAGATGACTTGATCATTTTTTTATGAATATAGAACTTACAGATTGAAACTGATTCACAATCATTGACTTCGAGGATTTTCTTTTGAATCAACTTATTTATTTTATTCTTGTTAATATAAACTAGCTTATAGTGCCAAAGATAGATATCAGATATATTATCTATTATATGATGTTTGCTAATGGAGTAGATCATATTAATAGGTTGTGATATAAAATAAATTTCATTGCTCAATTGTCTAGCAAAAATAGTAATATCATTTAAAATAACATTACAAAAATCTTTTTTTATTGAAATTTCATAATTACATCTAGCCAAGAGGCCTACAGAGATGATATTCAATAAAAAGCTAGGACAAAAGTGACATTCACTAAGAACAATAGTAGAAAACTCGAATACAAGTTTTATGATTCCTAATGCTAGATCTAGAACTAGTCTTCTATCTTCAATGTTCAAAAATTTTTTACCTTCTTCAAACCTCCTACTGACCTATAAATCATGCACTAAATTATAAATATGATAAGAACTTTCGATATCTAATACCCAGTCAGTGATATCATAAATTAATAAAATATAAGAAGTTATCATATAAATACCTTGTTCAGTAATAGCTTGCTTTTTTCTCGACCTGCTCAAATCCAGGAAGGCAATATACTAAAGATAGTTTCTCTTCTAGTACCCTTGATTCTTATAATAGAAAAACTCCACCCGACTCTTATCGGACTTGGGTTTTTTGGTTTGGCCCTGCACTGATGTTCCAGCATGATCTTGTACCTTCTTGTTCTTCTTCTTCTTGTTCTTCTTCCTTTCTTAAAAGATCAACGATCAGAAGAAGACCCTCCCATAACATTAACCGACTCCTTGTGGAGCTGGTAATCTTTCTCAAAGTTCTGAAGCAATCCTAGCAAATTATGGTAGTTGACTTCAGGCTTTGTCATTCTACAATGAGTAAGAAAGGAAAGGAATGACGTGGATAAGGAGTTCAGAATAGTATCTTTACTAAGCTGCTAATGCAAGAAAAAGTCAAGCTTGCTCAGGCACTCAATCATCTCGATCATATACAATAAATGATCAGTGACTGACGCCCACCCTCATCCAGGCATTGATGATAGCATAACTAGTCTTATACCTTTCAACATCATCGAGAGTGCCAAAAAATTTGTTCAACATTTGAAGCATGTCTTTTAGCTGAGCAGACTTGAACCAGCGGCTAAACTCATTGCTTATAGCCATCAGCATGATACAATGAACCATGGTTTAGTCGTTGAGCCACTTTTGATAAGTATCTCAGACCATCGTACGTACATTTAGAGTTGGCTCTTCAGGTGTCGGATCTGTCAGAATGTATAGAATATGCTCTTACTCTAGGATAATCTTTAACTTTCGGTACGAGCTACCAAAATTAGATCCCAATAACTTATCATTGTCTAACAATGATCGAAGCTACAAGATAGTGGCCATAACTGCATAAAGAAAAATCAAAAATCTAATTAGTATATGATTTATTAAGCTTAAAGATTTAGACTTTAATCAAAAGATTCTTCCATTATTTTATATAAATTAATAGCCTCTACTTTCAATTTGAAAAATTATCTTAATTTTTTAGTAGATATTAGAATTCATATAGACTACACACAAGCCTGACTTTAGTCGATCAACCCATGTGCATTTATAGGTAGGTTCATAATCAATTATTTTTCTAAACAACTTCTAGTAATTTAATTTTACCCCAAAAATCTAATCAGTAGGCTTTGGCCTCCACTGAAAAGGTTCAGTTAGGTCCAAGCATTAACATGATCATACTTGGTCTATCTAACTAATGAATGATTAAGCCCAGCTTTGATTAGTCAACCTAACCATCATTTAGAGAGACACGACTAAGTAATTATATTATGAATGATAATTTCAGTAGTCGATAAGCATCAGGCCTTTGGGCATCTAATAATTATCGAGTTAGTGGATCCATTATCACTCAATTTAATGGGAGGCTATGATCTATTTATTATCATAATGATTTCATTTGAAGGGCCTAATACTTTTAGAGATTTTGATTAATTCATTTTAAGAAAAAAGAGAAGGTTAACCAGCTAATCATAATCCTTCCATTGACTTCACCAATACAGATTAATGGAGATCAGAGATAAGCTGATCTAGGGGCACTTAAATCAATCACACTAATTTACTTAGTTGACATGGGTCAGTTTGAATTATCAAATAATTTGATTAAAATATAATTTTACCAAGATAGCCAGGTAAATGAGATCGATGGTAGGGACATGCTATTAACTCATCAAAGACTGAATTTGTGCGAGTAGCTCTTAATTAAAGATAACCAGTCTAAACTGCTAGACTTATCTTAGATATCAACTAGTTAATTAGTTTCGATTGGATCCACCTAACAATCCGAGCTAGACCACTTAGCCAAAAATTAAGTCCATTTGGTTCTTATTAAAAATATGAACTTGACTAACTACAACTATTACAATTAATTTTGAGTATACTTGACCTAATCTAAAAATAATATTTGATTAGATTTAGTCAATTACTCTGATTAAGTTCATTCTTTATCTAATCTTAGATCTAACCTAATCAACGGATCTAATTCATACTAACCCATTAACCCATGTGCTATAATTTTTGTCTTAGAATCTTTAATTCATAATTCTAAATCCTAATTTGCAATCATTAATTCTTAATTAAGTGTTGGGCTGATGGGTTGGGATTCGATATTTTAAAAATAGTTTTTTATATTTATAAAATATTTTTATAATCCAGTTCTATCTACTAAATGAATCGATTTATTTTAGAAATGAGTTGACTCATTTCATAAACAACAACTAGTTACATGTTTAATTCATAAATAATGCACATGACATAAATAAAATCATGAATCTTTTTTAGATCTAAGCAAAACTATTCATGATCATAAATTTCATATTGAAATAATTTCAAATCTACTAAACCATAAATCTATTTAGATCATATCTAATACATTTATGATAAATTTTTAGATCAACACGTCTTAGGATAATCTTTTTACTATAAGAGATAAACCTTATAATAGAACAATCTTATAAGATCAATTCGTACGATCTAAATATTTATTTTAGATTTAAATCTAAAATTATAATTTAGATCTAATCTAAATAATCAATCTAAAACATGCATAAATACCATATCAATTAGATTCCTCGAGGATCGTAGGCTAAGAGCTATATTTAATTTAATTAAAAATAAAATTTTAAATTAATTTTTAAAATAAAATTTCAAAAAAATAAATTAAAAAGAATTAATTTAAATTTAATAAATTAAAAATAAAGAAAGTAATTAATAATTAATTAGGGGTGGTAAGAATTAATTAAAAATAAGAAGAGAAATTTATCTAAGGTTTTAGTTCTATCTTTCAGTATTCAAGTTTATAATTGATTCATACAATCTTTTCATTATCAACATGCAATCTTATGAGATGTATGTTTTCTTGACCAAATTCTAATATAATATGTTCTATCGAGTATGAACCATATCTAACACAATCATAATCCATCTCATAGATATAAACTATTTAGATGATACAATCAAAGAACATAAATATAAATCTAATTAAATCTTATAATTCATCCTAATTTGAGTACATATTATATCTTTTCGCAATCACGACCTATCTCCTTAGTTTTAAATTACAAAAAATTTAAAATTAAAGCATAAATAAGAAAAGTATATAGATAATAAATAAATAAATTTTACTACTCAATAAAAAGATAAATAAGGATCAAATTATAAACTATTATACTGAAGACTTTTGTTAATTTTCAAGACATGAGATCATTAGCCGCACATGATTGATGATCTGCTAGCTTCCGACATCTTCAAACTTCTCGTATAAAGAAAAAGAAAAGAAAAAGAAAGAAGAAAGAAGAAGAAAGAAAAGAGAAGAGAGAAGAGAGGAGAAAGGAAAGAGGAGGGCCTATGGGCTTAAAGAGGGGCTAATCTCTCAAGGGGAGGTTAGAGGCTTGGCAGCATAAGAAGGCTTAAATAGAGGGAAAACATGATTTTTTAGAATCCTTCTCGAAGTCTAATTGATGTTTGGATCGAATTCTTCATGCAGCTTGAATCCTAGCCATCAGATCATGATCATATGCTTCAAATCCCATAAAAAATCCACCACTCAGCCTTTGAATCACATCCAGATTGATTCTGGACCGTTAGACCACCTAATCAGGTGATTATCCACCATTGGATCGTGCTTGTGAAGACATGTGAAGCTGAAGGAATCTTGATCAAATCGGAAACCACTTCCTGCTGTTGGATGGCGAGCAACAGCGATATCATCCATTGGATCGTGCACTAAAGATGGGCCACCATTGAAGAGAATGGGAGAAAGTAATCTCAGCTATCCGATTCCATGTAGAACGCACCATCGATCATCGGATGGTGCAAGATGCTAGCACCTCATGTGAGCCACGTATAAGCCTGGTCCATCACACAATGCTCCACCTCTATAAGTTGTGTTGTTTTCTAGTGTCAGTGTGACATCAACGACTGGTCGGTTATGTGCACATGGGTTGTGGTCAAGCCGAGATGGTCTGAGATAATTTTTTGAGTCGGTTCGGACTGAACCGGCTGGCCCTTTTATTATTGTTATTATTTTCTTTTGAATTTTTATTTTAGGCCTAAATAAAGTATAATTTACTCTAAATTTTATTCATTTTAATTCATAAATCAAGCTCTTTTCATTGATGAGCTTCTTTCTTATAAAACATAAATAAAATATTAATTTTTTAAAATAAATATTAATTTATATATATTAATATTTTTATTTATAAATTTATGATAATTATCATACCTCTTAACTTAAGTTTTACTCATCCTCGAGTAAAAATGAAAATTAGAAGTATGTACCAACTTGATGAGATATGAAAGTTTCTTCAAGTCATCCTAAAGTCAATTGATACCTAGTTAGAGAATTAAGAGATACATCATTGGATTATTAATTCCATCTCAAATAGTGGTTAAGTGAAGAACATAAAATTTTAGAGCTTTTTCTTGATCAACTCTCCACTTTTATCTTTAAATCCTCTATCTTAGTATGGGCTAGAGTATATTTATATTTTTATATCTTATAGCCAGTATAATGTTTTAACCTTTTAAGGTTTCTATCTGACCCTTGTAGCAAGTTTTGGACTACTGACTCCTAAATCAATTGGCTTTAGGGCATTAGGTGTAGAATACTTCTTGAGCTTACTAACTCGAGTCAAATAGGCTACAAGTTAAAACTACCTGTACGATAAGCTTCCTCCCATTATCTATTTTTTGATGTGAATATCATTGCTTACTTAGGCAACGATATTCGATTACTTGGTGGAAGACCAATATTTAGAACTTGCTTATTATTATTATTATTATTATTATTATTATTATTATTATTATTATTATTATCATTATTATTATTTTATGTATATTGATATTTTTCATTCATACTCATACAAAGTAGATTCTTCATTGATATAAATAGGAAGAAAGTTTTAGAATCACTCATAAATTTATTTTATTCTAGATCTAATCATTTATTGGATTTTCTTAATAATTGAGTCCTTAGTATTTTAAAATTTTTTTGGACCATTAATCAATCATCAATTAAAATTCCTGATAAACTTCAAATCGGGATAAAATCAAGTATATAAGACTAATTATTATCAAAGTTTGGCACTTTCTCGACCTCAGAACCCTCTGAGGAGGACTCACTATGGGACCAAGGACCCCCACTAGATGGGTGTCAGTCAGAAGACCAACTACCTGCCAACGAGCTTGAAGTGCTAATTTTAATACAATCTAAAAAGAAAAGAAAGGTGAAAACCTATGGTAGGATGGAGATGACCAAATAGCCCTGGAATCGAAACCTAAGGGTTTGAGCATGGAGGTTGGATTTAGCTGAGGATGACCACAGCGATCGATAGCAACCACCGAAGGTTTACTAGAAATCATCTAAGGGCCTCACCTCTCCTCTCTGCAATAGTAAGAATGTAAAATGGTAAAGGTAAAATCAGAGAAGGAGGCATCTATTTATAGGAGCTCGGATGGCTTCGATTAGGCGATAATTCACCTAGCCACCATAGATGACTATCAAGTGGTGACTCAAGGATGGATACTATCGACTCTATACGAATCTATGTCTCCAATGACCCAGATCAATGGATCGAAGATATCGAGCACATGGATTTACAATACATGGTAGATTGCTATCAATACCTGAGTTCGGTCGTCGAAGCGCTTTAACTGAGTCTACTAAGGCAGCCTTGGCCCTAAGTCTCTACTCTCTTCATCCAACCTCGGCTTGAGCTCGGACTCGAGAGTGGAGGGCAAGTGTTGTGGACCTCCACCCCAGTCTCGGCCAATCTAGTCCTCGATTTTAGCCGATGTGTGCAAGGGTTGGCTACAACCGACTTGATGAAATCTGAGGAGTATGGTCCCGGTTCAACAGATCGCCCAATTCATTAAGTTGGCTATTTCAGATGAGCACTCCTTTTTACAATTGCATAAGGGTCAGATGAACAAATACTGACTACTAGGATTCGATCATGCCTTGGAATGGCAGCTACTAACTAGCTCCACATTGCAAATGCAAAGCGTGATCTTTGCTATCATGATCTGTGTGCATTTTTCGAGAACAGCCAATGTTGCATATACAGCTCTTGCTTGTCCTCTATAAATAAGATGAAAAAGAGGACCCTAGGTAAGTTCTCAAGTGCCTCAAGATGCTTCACTACTTTTTCTTATGTTCTTCAAAAGTTAGCATTAGAGAGTCACCACTGAAAAACTTGCTAGTCAAGAACGTTTTGTAGGTCCTACTCCAGCATCCAGCAGGCATCATCCTCGTCGGCATCTGGTCTCCAATCGAGGACCCTTCCACCATGTCTTTTGTCGATGATTCTCCCATTTTGTCTACTTCTAAAATGACTGATCGGACCTCATCCATTTTGGTTTTGGTAGCAATAGATATGGTTTTTCATTATATTCAAAACTTTATGCATAAATTACAAGAATACCCTCTTTATTTTAGCTCAATTTTATTTACATCCTCTATATTTTAAAAAGTGTCAAATAGATCTCTAAAGTTATTGAAACGTTCCAATATGATCCTGATGGTTACTTAACAGCTGATGGCGTTAATAAAATTTTTTAAAATGATATAAATGCCCATCTCCTTCCTCATTACTCCTCCTCAATGGCCGATATCCCTCTTTCTCCCACTTTTTTCCTTCTTCCTTTCTCTTCCTTCCCTTCCATTTCATCCATTTCTCCTCTTCTCCTTTCTCTTCTTTCTCCCTCCTTCTTTCTCCTCTACTCCTCTCTTCACCCATTCTCCTCATCCCCTTCCTCCTCTTTCTCTCTCATCCTTTCTCCTCCTCTCCTCTCTCCACTCTTTTTCATCCTCCCCTTCCTTCTCTTTCTTCCACCATGATGGGATCTTTCTTTATGGTCCATCGATTTTTTCTCACCTAGCCCCTTGGCTGTTGTTTATCCCTTTGTTCGTGGTGTCTGTTAGTTTCTTTCCCTATGGAATAGAATTCTTTTAATTCATCCATTTAGTTTCTTCCTCAAATCCCATAAAATTTCATGCTTCTACCAACATTAAGCTCTCAAAACATCAAGGGACCTACTCACACCAACACAACTCTTACAAAATCCCATGTGCTTGAGAAAAACCCCAATCAGAACCTAAGAAACCCCTCCAATGTCCCTCAGGTGCTCTCTTTCCCATAGATCTCTAAAAAAAAGGATTAAATTTAAAAAAAAAGAAGCAAAAAGGAAAAAAAATGATCAATCTATGTGGTAAAAAGTTTTAGCTTTCAATTTTTTTCCATCTTTTTTTTGTTTCATCGAATTTTTCTTTATTTTTTCCTAATTTTTTCTTTGTTTTTTTCATTTCTTAGGAGTGTCAATTGGGTGGGGAGTCTGGAGCAGCCGAATAGGAAAGCTTAGATGATGGCTATGGTTTTGTGTTGGGTATAGGTGGTTTGGAGGAAAAGAATGAGGAGAAGTGGATAGGAAGAAAGGGGAGGAAAAAAGAGAAGAGGAGAATCGATAGAGAAAGGAAAGGAAGAAAATGGGTGGAGAGGAGAGGAGGAAGAGGAGAAAGGAGGAAAGAAAAAATGGATGAAAAAAAAGAGGAGGAAGAGAAAGAAAGAAGAAAGGAAGTGGAAGAAAGAAGAATATCGACCATGGAAGAAAAAAGAGGAGGAAGAAGATGAGTATTTTTGTCATTTCAAAAAATTTTATTAATGGAGATAAATGACTGAACTACATCAGAATATATCAATAACTAAAAGAACTAGTTTAACATTTTTTAAAGTACAAAGATATAAATAAAATTGAGCTAAAATAGAAAAAATATTTTTATAATTTAGATGATCGATCATTCTAATTATATGAATCAAAAAAATTTTGATCCATCGAAAGATATTTTAAAGATGTCGATGATAGAGATCGCAACATGTCTCATTACCATACGGAACTAAACCTAATTAGATCACAAAAATAAAAATTTGGGTCTGGATGTCATCAATTGGACTAATCCAATTCAATTGATTTAGATTAGATCCAATTAGATTCGAGAAAATCGTGCTAGCACACAATTGGGCCTAACTTTCTCTTTTTGTAATCATTTTGATTCGTCTAGGCTGAGTCAAATTTATTTGGACTCACTTAGGAACCTTATCTTAGTCTGACTGGAGCTTGTCCAGATCAAAAAAGGATTATCTTAATTCATTAGATAGATTTAAGATAACATCTGTCAATTCCTGTCATCTGCTAATTTCTATTTTTGGACATAGGTCAACAGTTGATCCTGGACACTTGGACATAGGGCCATGTGTCATGCACCTATAGAAAAGCACCTGGGGCTCTTATCTTCTTGCTAAAAAAGGTAAGAGAGAGGGTGCATGCCACCCTAGGCATGCGCCCCATATGGATAAGGGATAGAGTTCCATACAGATGGGACTCCAGAATTTCTTGATGGGTTTAAATACCTAGGCACCAAAGAATTTTATTTCATCCAGTCTTGGCACCACCTTTGTGGATTTTTTAGAAAATCTCATCTGATTAGATCAGATAACATCATCCCACCAATCAGATTTAGATTTGATTAAATGAAGGCCTCTGATTGGCTGAGATGATGTGGCACTGCATGGCATAGCAATGTCTATTTAAATCCTGTCTGCACCTAAGGTTAAGAGATTTTGCACAATTCCCATGCTCCTAGGCTATCTCTCTCTCTCTTCCATGCCCCATCTGATCCTCTCTATCCTCTCTCCATGCCTAAGGAGTTGGGCATGGGTTCAAGTGTCATCCAAGGAAGAAAGACGTCCAGATCAGGAAGAAGGTAGCATTGCTGAAAGAGATGACTGCTGCTTCTTTAAAAAAAGTTTTGAAGAATTTCAAGATCAGATCTGTTGGAAAATGTATCCTAAAGTCAATCACCTAAGTAGTAGATGATTGGATTAGTAAATAAATTATCTAATAATAATAGTTATTTAGCTGGTTCATCATAAAAGTTCTATCTTTCTTAAATGAACTCCTAAATTATGATGAAGTTCTTAGAACCACAATCAATCGATAAAGAAGGATTTATCGGATGGTTCTTAAATTATTCACCATCAAATGATAAGTTATTAACAAAGACGATAACTTATCGAGTGTAGATCATTATCTGCCATATGTATTGATTGTTCTCATAACTAAGTGATGTGGAGACACTGGTATGGCATCCAGATGAGATGTAGGAGTACATCTGTACTAAACATGACCAATGTAGCACTCTACTATCAAGAGTAGCTAGTTAAGGCCAATGGATATAAGTGTCCCTCCGATCTGAGATCATCATGATGACATACAAGCAACTCACTATACTTTGGTGTTGGACTGTCTGTATTTTTAATATAGGTTCGAAAGATTTTTGAATACAGTCAAGTACTTATAAAATCGATGTGTGAGTTAGGATGGGATTGACCACTCCTGATTAACTTCAAAAAGATAATGACTTGCTGTGTTTCAATTTAGCAAAATCTAGGCCTAGATAATCCTCGTGAGGTGTCACGAGATTTGCAAAATTTTGAAATACAATAATGATGACTTGTATGAGTGTTGACAATGTACTCAAAGTCATCTTGAGCATTATTGGTCAAAGAAATAAATTATATGGTAACCATGGGCTAGGGTTCTAAGAATGTTGCTTTGCATACATTCGACCTATCCGGACGTTGGAAATCATTGCTAGATGGTAACTTCGATTGATACAAAAATTGATTTCTGTGCTATCGACTTATATTTGAACTTATGAGGCCACACACATTAGAGCTTGTAATCTGATCAGATGGTTAATCGATAATTGAAAATCGTTTTAAGATCAAACATTCAATGCAATTGATGTTTGACCTAATGCAAGTATTGCAGAAGGATTGATTAGCAACTGAATAGCTAATTGACTCAATTTGATTGAGCAATCAGACTGAGATCAAGTCTAATTAAATTAATTTAATTATAATTAATTTATATTTAATTATATTAAGTCTAGTTGATTTATTGGATAAGTCAATTACAAGAAAGAATAATTTCTTGTTTGACTAGGACTTGGATGCATCTGATTGACTTAGGATTTAAATTAAATTTAAATCTTAATTTAATCTAATTTAATTAGTCTTCTAATTAGACTGAGATCATTTTTAATTGAATTATATTTAATCTAATTTAAATAAAATTTAAATTAGATTTAAAATAATTTTGACCTAGTCAAACAAGAGGAGTCCCAGTCCAACTGGGACTCTCTCTCTTTCTCTTGCGCCTAAGAAAGCCCACGTCCACATATATTTTTTTAAGGTTTATGTGAACATTCCCATGCTAATGAGAGGTCCCCACTTTTCACCTATCAGATTATTTGGAATATATTTTGACTTGGTCAAAACTAGAAGGAAGTTGGAAATTGTTTCCTACTTAGAAGAGTCTTCTTTGATCCAAACTCCTTCCTCCCTTGTGCGCTAACTCTACCCACGCCCCTCTATCTTATTCGGCCCTTTCTCCCTTGCTTTTATGCATGAGAATTGGTGGTTATACAAAATAATAAGTGGGAGGGGCAAAGTTCCCCCTTTGACTAGGTTTTGACCTAGTCTTGCAATAAAAAGAGGCACCTCCTTTGAGATGGTAGGAGGATGTGATAAATCCCAAAAAATCATAAAAAATTAGAGAAGAAGGAGGAGAAGGTGTGGAGGATTTGTTGTGTCAAGATTCTTGGAGAAGAGCCCTCAATTAAGACATCAAAGATTGATGTCTTGAAGAGACAAGGTAAGAGAAGATTGTCTTCTCTTATATTTTTCTTTTATGTTTCTCTCTTTCTATTTTATTTATAATTTTTATATGATAAAAATCTGAGAGAGAGAGAAGATTTAGGTGTGAAGATGAGTGCTTCAAGTTATTAGGGCATGGTATTATTTTTTTGGATATGATCTGATCATGTCCTGATGAGAGAAGGAGAAGAGAAGAAAGGTCTTCTCTTAAGATTTCTTGGAGAACCTTTCCTCTCCAATTTTTATGAAAATTTTATATGATGAAAATTAAAAATATTAGATCTAGAAACTTAAGAAAAATTTAGAGAAGAAGGTCTCCTCTTGTCCTAGTATAGAGATATTTTTAGGACATTAACCGTTGATGTTCTGAAGGAGAAGATTTATCTTCTCTTAGGATTTATTTTTTCATGTTCTTCTTTTTTGATTTTTGAAAGATCCAAGGGTTGGACTTCTCTCTTGTTCTTTCTCATGTTCTTCATCTCTTGGAGTATCCAAGAGATCCGAAGAACATATATTTGATTAATTATCAAGAGAAATCCATGAGAAGCTAGCACTTCGAGCAGATCTTTATTCGACGAACCTCCGAGCTATGTTGCAGGTTCGTGTAAATCACCTATAGAGGTCGGATACTTATGCGGCTCTAAAGACAACAACGAATTTAACCATGGTGTTCTCAACCCGTGCAAAGATAAGAGATCTGATCTCTTGATGACCTAGATGTGATCTAGGATTAGATCTAGAATTATTCTAGATCTAGGTATTGATATGATTAATACCACTTATGATTAATTTAATTTTAGATTTATATTTGCATCATAACATGTTATAGATCCTTGATGTAAGATTTTATAATTTGATTACATGCATGTTGTAGATTAAATGGTTTAATCTATATCTTTCGTTGCT
The DNA here is from genome assembly GCA_006176705.1 of Cocos nucifera. Classification (NCBI taxonomy): domain Eukaryota; kingdom Viridiplantae; phylum Streptophyta; class Magnoliopsida; order Arecales; family Arecaceae; genus Cocos; species Cocos nucifera. The sequence goes on from QRFJ01000132.1 coordinate 2,118,102, forward strand.
CTTTATTTTTGAAAAAGTTTCAAAATTTATACGTGAAACCCTACATATTTTCCAACAAGATCTAGATCTGATTTTTGAAGAGTTGATTTAGAAGAAGAAAACCTCCAAATCTTATCTGAGTGGACATTGGTAGAGGCTAGGCGCGTGCGTGTGGCTCCTTTCAGAACCTCAGAAACAATCAAGATCATCACAGGATAATCTGATTATCCAAAATAAGATATAAAATTAAATTAGATTTATTTTAATTTTTAATTTTAATATCAGATCTTTAGGATTAGATCCGAGATGTCTCAGATCTGATTAGGATTATAGAAAAATATTTTAAAATATTTCTTCAGATCTAATCAGATCTAAATGATCCTGTGCCAAAAAATAGAATTTTTCCTTCAACTGGTATCAGAGGTATGTTTGCAGTTCTTCATATCTATTTTAGATCTAATTTATTTTTATTTATGATCTAATATTAAATAATTTTAGATATCACATCATATGTGGTTAGATCTGAAATTAAAAAATTAAAATTAAAATAATTTAGATCTACAATGTATAAGATGCATGACTAGACTATGTATAGAATAGTTCTGTGTAGTCTAGCATAATCATATTTTTAATTTGATTAAAAATAATTTTAGATCTATTTAATTTTTATTTTTTTAAATTTATAATTATTATAAAAAGATCTAAAAAATAGAAAATAGAGTTTTAATTTATTCATATGAGATATGAAAGATGCGTGCTTAGACTATTTATAGAATAGTTCTAAAAATATCTAGAATAATTTTATTTGATGTGATCAAATTTAAATTCTATTTTTTAGATATTATATATAATATATCAGATTTGAAAGCATGCATGTTTAATTTAGCTATAATACTTGAGATGTATGCAAGATATGTATAGGTTAGATCTTTTGTATATGTGATATATGATCTAACTAGTTTTGTAGTAGAAATTATATTTCTGATTAAGACATTCTCCTTAGCCGTCCAGTCATAAAAATAAAATAGGATTTAAAGACCCTCCCCTCCTATTCAATGGAATATTCTTATAATGTGTAGGGGTGCTGCGCATTTATTCTTAATAAAAAATTAGAACTTATTTTTCTATAAAATTCTAGATCCTGAAATTCTAGAATTTTATTACATATTTTATTCATGAATCCAAAACTTAATTAAGAATTAAGATTATAAAATTAATTAGATTTAAAAATTATGAATTTTTAGATCTAAGACATATTCATAAAATTGGATTTGGGCTTGGATAGCTCAATTAGGTCTAGCGGTTAATCAAATCGAATCAACAGTTGGTTAGGTAGAATCAAAGAAAGCTTAGATTTGATCAGCCTAATAGGATTAAGTCTGGATCAAGATCGAATCACATTGAGATATGACTTAATCAAGTCAAGACCTAATTTGGCTCCACGGTTCGAGCCTAGATTGTAGGCTAATCCAATTGATTTTGATTCGATAATTTGGAGTCTAAGATAAGTCTAGTAGATATGATCGACTGATTTTTAATTGAGAGCTACTCGACCTGAATGCATTCTTATCGAATTAATGGCATATCCCTTCCACTGATCTTACTTACTTGGTCATTTGTGTCGATCCAGTTTTGATTAGAGGTGGCTAACAATTCGAGCCAACCCATACCACTAGGTTAGTCATAATTATTATGACTAAGTCAAGTCAAGTTTAAAGAGACCTAAATTAAATCTTTCTAAAAAAATATTAAATCTAAGGTCATCCACCATTGTAGATGTATGGGCTCTTCCCAGGGTTGATTGTTCTCGACTGGATATAGTGATTTAGTTGCACCGAAAAGATGCAACCATGTTTATTAGGTATTAGATGCTACGATTGGAGGATGGGTTGTGCTCAATATTCTAGATACGGTGAGGGATCCAATCAGAAATTCAATTCATACAAATCGCAGGTCTGACTTAACTAAGAAGTGGATCAATATTTCGGACATGATGAGATTCATAAATTAGTGATCAAGTTTGGGTGCACTATGATTAAAAAATTATTGAACAAGAGTTATCCACTCATCGATTGATCCATCATCAATAACTATTAGATGAGGTGATGAGCCAGTCGGTAGGACCGCACCATCCACTAAAAATCAATAATCATGAAGATTTTCGCATCTCCATCAAGAAAGTGTAGGGATTCGAGTAAATAATAGAAATCTATTTTGTTTAAAAATAAAACTTCTAAATAAATTGATTGAGTCTAATTATAAAATTTAACTAGAAACTTTGACTCTTACAAAAAAATATCTGCATCCAATCCACTAGCCCATATCCTGGACACCCATAGACTGACCGAATCTAATTACAAGGATTGACTTCGAAACTTCAAAATTATTTTGGATTTTAAGAAGTTGACTCATATGTTGGAACAGGATCCTCCCATCTTACTAGTCCATCCATCCGCTGATCAGAGAGCATCTCTCAAAAGGTGGATGGACGAAGATAACAAAGCTAGGTATTATATGTTAGGCTTGATGTCTAATGTGCTCTAGCACCAACATGAAGATATTAAGACTAGCCATCAAATACTGGCTCACCTGGAAGAGTTGTTTGGTGAACAAAATCGCGTAGCCAAATATCAAGTCACTAAGAGACTGTTTAAGACTCAAATGCATGATGGACAGTCGATCCAAGATTATTATCTGATGATAATCAAGGACTTAAAAGAGCTTGAGAAGCTCGGTGTCAAGTTAGATCAGGATCTATGGATTGATATAATTCTACAGTCCTTGACTGATGTATATAGGCAGTTCATCATGAACTACCATATGCATAAACTTTAGAATATCTTGGCTGAACTCATGAACATGCTGGTTACTGCTGAGCTTTCTATGAAAGGTTATAAAGGCTTAGTACTTGCTGTGGAATGAATTTTTTTCAAGAAAAAGTTTTTTGGAAAGAAGAAAAAGTCCATGAAGAAGCAGAAGATGGATGGTGTGAGCTTAGAAGTGGCACTTTCAAGTCTTAAAAATATGAGAAAATAAGTTATGAAAAGATAGAAGCGAGCCGAAAGAAGAATCAATCTCAATAGTAAAGTTCAGAAATTGGGCCGACTTACTCTAAGACTGAGTCGGCTCAGTTGGAAACTAAGTCAGCTCAATTGAAAACTGGGTTGGTTAGGTCTCAGAGAAAAATTCAGACAAGAAGTAGTATTTTTGGACTGTTGGTATGGTACACAATTGGATCGACTTAGTCTGGGACTGAGTCGATCCAATCGTAGGTTAGCCAACTCAGTTTTCGTGGATTATTATTTTATTTACGTAGATTATTTGGATTTAAAAAATTTTTCTATGAGCTTGGGCTCAGTCTGAAATTGATCCTTTGTAAAGTATATATACTGAAAATAGGTCAAGGTTGTAAGAGTGCTGAAATATATTGAATAAAAGCTCTTTTCTTTCAAAAATCTCTTCTTCTCTATTTCTTGATTTATTTGATCATACTTCTGCAGAGATCTCTAAAAATTACTTTCTTGATTGCTTGGCTAATCACCGATGGCCATGCTGATCCGTGTGGGAAGGGAAGAGCGCATATTCTCAACATTTGGTATCAGAGCGGTATTGCATGGATAGAAGAAAGACACTTAGGATTTACTACATTCAGGATCTGTTGCACCAAATTTTATTCTAAAAATTTTTAGTTTGCTTCGTGGTTGTCTCTAGATTGAGGTGGAGATTATTTACACAGAGGAACGGTAATACAGAAATTTGGAAAGAGGATCTAGGGCTAGTTAGATCTTTTGTGAATGATAGTTTTACTAGTGTGTGATCGTGAAGGGTGTTAGAGATCTGTTCTTAATTTGTTTGAAGTCATAGGATTAAGTGGATTCAAGATGGATTTTGAGAAGTTCGACAGTAAGAAAAACATTATCCTATGGCAGCAAAGAATAAAGGACTTGTTGGTTCAGTAGAGGATCTACAAGATCTTGATAAAAGAAAGGTTGAAAAAGATCAATGCTGAGGATTGAAAAGAGTTGGAGGAAATTGCGTTTAGCATAATCCAAATGTGCTTGGTCGATCAGATTTTGTCCGAGGTTTGTATAGAGACTATGGCAAAGGAGCTCTGAGAGAGACTGGAGAACACATACATGGGGAAAAATATGACGAACAAGCTATGATTGAAAAAATAGCTGTATAATCTGAGGATGCCCGAAGGCGGAGATCTTGTTGCACATATCCAAAGATTCAATTAGGTGTGTTTTGAGGTGATGAGTTTGGATGTGAAGATCGACGAGGAGGATCGGGCATTGCTGCTATTATGTTCTCTCTCAGGTTCGTATGATGGTCTCATGTAATTTTAGTTTATGAGAAGAAGACCCTAAACTATGAAGAGGTTGTTGGTGTGCTCAGATCAAATGAGCAAAGGGAGAAGATCTGTAAGGGAGACCCTAAGTCTGAGATCTTGACTATGAATGAAAGACAAAAAAGATCAAAGGAGAAGATAAGAAGAAAATCCAAGGGTAGGTTAAAGTCTCGAGATCAGAGGAAGATGACATTAAAATATTATAAATGTCATCAACCTGGACACCTAAGGAGAGATTATCTCCTTTTGAGATTAGAAAAAGGAAAGGCTAGCAGAAAGATGATATAGCTTCTGTGAGCAATGGAGAAAACCTGCTAGTTATATTAGATGGATCCACAGAGTGCGATACTATATGGATATTAGATTCAGCATGCTCGCACCACTATACTTTTCATCAGGAGTGATTTGCTACCTACCAGAAGGATGATGATGAAAGTGTCAGTCTTGGAGATGATCATTCGTGCAAAGTAGCTAGAATTGGCTCTATCAGGATGAGGATGTACGACAGGATCATTCCTACATTATCAAATATCAGGCATGTATTGGAGTTGAAAAGAAATTTAATTTTTTTGGGCTACTTGGAGCAGCAGAGCTATGCTTTTAGTAGCCAGGCTGAGAGTGGATGTCTGAAAATTTTTAAAAAAACTTTGGTGGTGATGAGAGGTAGAAGATTGAGCAACAATCTTTATAGAATAGAAGGCTCAGTGGTAAATGATAGTATAGAGATGCTAGCAGCGGCACAGGAGGAACAGATTTCATATCGATTATGGTACTATCGGATGGGTCATATGAGTGATCGTGGGTTCACAGAACTAAGAAGAAGAGGTATGATCCCAATCCTGAAGGAAGGTATAGATTTTTGTGAGCCGTGTATCTTTGGCAAATAGCATAGGATGAAGTTTGCCAGAAGTACCAAGCGCAGCAAGGGAGTGCTGGGTTTAGTGCACTCAGATATGTGGAGATCAGCTCCTATATCAACTAGAGGTGGGGCAAAATACTTTATCACTTTTATTGATGATTTCTTAAGGAATGTATGGATTTATCTAATCAGAGAAAAATCAGAGGTGTTTGTTCAGTTCAGAGCCTGAAGAGCTGAAGTAGAGAAGAAGTTAGGTAAACAGATAAAGTGTCTGAGGTCGGATAATGGAGGAGAGTATACTAGCCTGGAGTTCAGGAGGTACTGTGAGGAAAATGGCATCAAATATCATTATACAGTGAGGATAACTCTCCAGCAGAATAGTACCGTGGAGAGGATGAACCAGACACTGACCAAGAAGGTATAGATTTTGAGGCTACAGACATCACTTCCAAAGTTCTTTTGGGATAATGCTCTAATTTTTTCTTATTTTCTTGTGAATAGGTCCCCTCATTATAAGCTGAATGGAGGCATTTCAGAAGAGATCTGGAGTGAAAAGAAGGTGGAGCTTGGCCACCTGAAAGTTTTTGGTTGCACAGCCTATGCACATGTGGAGGCAACCGAGAGGAGCAAATTGGACCCTAAATCTCAAAAGATAACATTCATAGGGTATCCACAAGGAGTCAAGGGGTACCTACTATAGGACTATCAGGCACAGAAGTCAGTGATCAGCAGGAATATTATCTTTGATGAGAAAAGCATCTTGAGGAGGTCTGGGATAGATGAAACTAGAGAAATAAAGGTGAACGACGATGGTCAGTCAAAGAATGATGGCATGCAGATTACATCCACTTACAGGAGTATTTCTATTGAGGAGGAGCTGGGCAGAAAAGTATTATCTCAGATTGATAATCAGCATGGAGGACCGATAGTTCAGACAGATGTGCAGGAGCAACCACAGACATCAGGCAGAGATGTGCCAGTGGGAGTGACTTTGCACAAGTCCCAGCATACTATTAGGAGATTAATCAGATATGGCATTAATGAGGTTATCTTCTATGCACTCATCACTACTAATGAAGATCCAGAGAATTATGCAGAGGCCATGGAGAGTGAAGATCATGATTCATGGATGTAGGCCATGATGGAGGAGATGAAATTACTTGAGAAAAATTAGACATGACAGCTGGTGGATCTTTCAGAGGGTGCTCGACCTATTGGCTCAAAATGGGTGTTCACAAAGAAAGAAGCACTTTCAAAAAAAGTAGAGTCAGATTCAAAGTAAGGCTGGTAGCAAAAGGATACTCACAAAAGAAAGGGATTGACTACACAAAAATTTTCTCTTCTGTGGTGCGTCATACATCCATTCGAGTTTTTCTGTCATTGGTGGCACAGTATAACATGAAATTAAAATAGATGGATATAAAGACGACCTTCCTTCATGGAATTTTAGAGGAAAGAATCTACATGAAGCAGTCAGATGGTTTCATGGAGATGGGACAGAAAGAAAAAGTGTGTTTACTCAGAAAGTCTTTGTATGGCTTGAAATAATTTTCTCATCAGTGGTATCGAAGGTTTGATAGCTTTGTCTTGAGCCTAGATTTCAGCAGATGTGAACATGATTATTGTATCTACATCAAGGATATAGATGAGGAGGATGCCCTGTACCTATTATTGTATGTAGATGATATGTTCATAGTCAGTAGAAGCATGGATGCTATGAAAAGGTTGAAAAGAGCATTATCATCTGAATTTGAGATGAAAGATTTGGATCCAACTGAGAAAATCCTTGGAATGGAGATTTGCAGAGATAGGTGCAAAGGAATGCTCCATTTATCATAAGAAAAGTATGTCCAGAAGGTTCTGAAGAGGTTTGGGATGGAGAAGGCCAAACCTATAAAGATGCCATTGTCGAGCCATATGTCTCTCTCCAAGTTATAATGTCCCTAGTCATAAGAGGAGAGAGAGTATATGGAATGAGTTTCTTATGCAAATGCTATAGACAGTGTGATGTACACTATGGTGTGCTGTAGACCAGATATAGCACATGTTGTGAGCACGGTAAGTAGATACATGGCTAACCCTGGAAAGAAACACTGGAAAGCATTGAAATGGATATTGAGATATCTGCATGAAACAAGGGATTATGGTTTGGTGTTTGGTGGACAGCCGGAAGGATTTGAAGAACAATCTGTGAAGATGTATGAAGGTTCAGATCCTCTAGAAGGATTTATTGATGTAAATTATGCTGATGATCTTGATACAAGAAGATCTATTACTGGATACCTCTTCTGCGTGTATAATGGATCAGTGTCTTGGAGATCAATCTTTCAGCCAATCACGACCTTGTCTATGACAAAGATCGAGTATATTGGGATAATAGAGGCTGCAAAGAAAGCTCTTTGGCTTAGAAGGCTGATTGATGAGTTGGGGGTGGAGCAGAGCAAGGTTATACTATTCAGTGATAGTCAGAGTGCTCTATTATTGGCATAGAATCCAGTCTATCAAGCGCACACAAAGCATATAGATGTGAGGTACCACAAGATCAGAAAGCTGGTAGAGAAAGGTGAAGTAGAACTGATGAAGGTCCATACCAAGGAGAATCAGTCTGATGCACTCACGAAGGTACTCTCCAAAGATAGCTTTCAGAGATGTGTGGCATTGATAGATCTATTGAGAAGAGATGAGTTCACAAGGACTTGAAAGTACCAAGGTGGAGAATGTGAGCTTAGAAGTGGCACTCCCAAGTCTTGAAAATATGAGAAGATAGGTCATGAGAAGATGGAAGCGAGCCAGAAGAAGAATCGATCTCAATAGTAAAGTTCAAAAATTGGGTCGGCTCACTCTGAGACCGAGCCGACTCAGTTGAAAACTTTCAACTGGGTCGGCTCAATCCAGAACTGGGTCAGCTAGATTTTAGAAAAAAAATCCAGACAGAGAGCAGCATTTTTGGGCTATTGGCATGGTACAAAATTGGGTCGGCTCAGTCTTGGCTCAATCTGGGACTGAGCCGACCAGACTGAGTCGATCCAGTCGTAGATTTGCCGACTCAGTCTGAAACTGAGCCGACTCAGTTTTCATGGGTTATTATTTTATGTACGTGGGTTGTTTGAGTTTGGAGAGTTTTTCTATGAGCTTGAGCTTGACCCTTTGTAAAGTATACATACTAATAACAAGTCAAGATTATAAAAGTGTTGAAATATACTGAATAAAAGTTTTTTTCTTCCAAAAATCTCTTTTTCTCTTCTTCTCTATTCCTTGATTTATTTGATCATGCTTCCATAGAGATCTCTAAGAATTACTTCCTTGATTGCTTGGCTAATCACCGGCGGCCATGCCGATCCATGTGGGAAGAGAGCGCATATTCTCAATAGATGGTGGAAAGAAGAAGAAGGTAGAGTCGAAGAAGAAGGTCGCTGATAAAGAAAAATATTTTTATTATAATACTGATGGCCATTGAAAGTAGAACTGCCCTTTGTACCTAGCCAGCCTGAAGAATAAGGAGGCAAATCCTTCTGGAAGTATGCTCATTATAGAATCTAACCTTACGATTTTTTCTGCATCCAGTTGGATGCTTGACTCTGGTTCTAGTGCTCACTTATGTACTTTCATACAGAATCTTGAGGATAGCAGGAGACTGAGGGATGGTGAGATGATTCTACACATCAAAAATGGAACAAGAGTTGTTGCTATAGCCGTAGAAACCTACCCTCTGCAATTACCGTCTAGATTAGATTTAGTTCTTAGAAACTATTTTTATGTGCCTGCAGCAAGCAGAAATTTGATTTCTATTTCATGTTTAGCACAAGAAGGCTATGTAATTAGTTTTCTTAAGAATCATTGTAATATTCTTTATGAAAGAAATAAAATTATAAGTAATTTTTTTATAAATGGTCTCTATCAATTACATATTGATATTTCTATTTTTAATATCGAGCAAAATGTGAATGCCATAGGATCAAAGCAATCCTAGGGATAGTCTAAATGATAGGTATCTATGGCACTTGAGCTAGGTCATATAGCAGAAGATAGGATTAACAAATTGGAAGAAAATCCGAGCTATTGAGTCTGTTGACTTTCGAGTCATATCCAACTTTATGAATCATTGTCTTCAAGGCAAAATGACTAAGCTTCCTTTTGTAGGATATGGGGAAAAGGCCACAGATCTCCTTGTCCCTAGTACATACTGATGTGTGCAATCCATTTGATGTGCCGGCTAGAGGCAATTTGTCTACTTCATCATATTTATCCGATGATTTATCTAGGTATGGTATGTGTATCTTGATGAGACACAAGTCTGAAGCTTTTGAAAAGTTCAAAAAATTCAGACATGAAAGTAGAAAAATTCAATCAAGATTCTTCGATCAGATCGAGGAGGTGAATACCTTAGCCGAAAATTCCTAGACTATCTTAAGAAAATGGCATAGTCTCTCAATGGACTCCACCAGGAACACCTCAACTCAACGGAATTTCAGAATGGAGAAATCGGACTCTATTAGATATGGTTCGATCCATGATGAGCTTCACAGACCTTCCTGATTTCTTTGGGACATAGTCATGATTAACTTCAATCTATTTACTGAATAGGATTCCCTCTAAAATCCGTTCCTACCACACCGTATGAGATATGGCATGGTAAGAAATCCAAGTCTGAGTCATCTCAGAATTTGGGGTTGTCCGGCTCATGTCAAAAGACAACAAGCGGACAAGTTAGAGTTTAGGTCCTTTAGAGCTCGATTCATAGGATATCCTAAAGAGTCATTAGGATATTATTTCTACATTCCAGAAGACCATAATGTGATTGTGAGTCGACATGCCATCTTTCTTGAAAAATAGTTTATTCAAGATAGCGGCATTGGAAAGAAAGATTAAGCTTGATGAAGAAAGTCTCACAAGCAGAAATGAGCTAAGGACCTAAGTGGAATTCAAATCAGGTTAAGCCAATAAGAACACTACCTCCTCCACCTCGTAGATCGAAGAGAATTTTTCCATCCCCTGAAAGATACTTAGGTATTATTTCAGAGGATGTAGAGGAAAATGTTCCTCATAGGTAATGGTGCTCATGGTGATGATCCCAAAACCTACTGAACGAGCGATATCAGATATCGACTCCAAGAAATGGTTAGAGGCAATGAAGTCAGAAATTGACTCGATGCACTCAAACCAAGTCTGGACCTTGGTAGATCCACCAGAAGGTATAGTACCTATTGGGTGTAAATGGATCTTCAAGAGAAAGATTGGTGCAGATGGAAATGTGAGACATTCAAAGGCTAGACTTGTGGCAAAAGGTTATAGTCAACGAAAGGCATTGACTATCAAGGATACTTTTTTCCAGTAGCTATGCTAAAATCCATCCGCACATTGCTTGCTGTTGCAGCCTATTTCGATTATGAAATATGGCAAATGGACGTGAAAATGATATTCTTAAATGGATATCTTGAGGAAGATATCTATATGGAACAGCTACTAGATTTCACATCCAGTGATACTGATCACAAGGTTTGCAAGCTGCAAAGGTCCATATATGGACTTAAGCAAGCATCTCGGAGCTGGAATACTCGTTTCAATGATGTGATCAAAATTAAGTTTGGATTTCATCAAGAAACGAGAAGGAACCATGTGTTTTCAAAAAGGGTCAGTGGGAGCGCTGTTGTCTTCCTCGTATTGTACGTGGATGACATCCTCCTTATTGGGAATGATATTTTCCATGTTGACATCAGTCAAAATATGGTTGTCCAAGGAATTCTCCATGAAAGACTAGGTGAAGCATCCTTTATTCTAGGAATTAAGGTCTATAGGGATAGACCGAATAGGATGCTAGGACTTTCACAGAAGATGTACATAGAGGAAGTACTAAAGAGGTTTAGTATGAAAAACTCTAAGAGGGGATTAATACCTTCAGACATGGTATTCATCTTTCCAAGAAGATGTGCCCTAGCACACCTGAGGAAATAGAATGCATGAGCAAGATCCCTTATGCTTCTGCAATAGGGAGCCTCATGTATGCCATGCTATGTACACGACCTGATATAGCCCATGCTGTGAGTGTCACAAGCAGATATCAGTCAAATCCAGGTGAAGAACACTGGACTTCTGTGAAATGTATCCTTAAGTACTTGAGAAGAACTAAGGATATGATTTTGGTCTTTGGTAATGGAGAACTCCAAGTCCAGGGATACACAGACTCGAATTTCATGTCCGATATAGATGATCGAAAAGTCGACATCTGAAAGTCTGTTTATGTGTAATGGTGGAGCTGTCAGCTAGAAGAGTTTTAAGCAAACTGGTGATAGCAGATTCCACCATGGAAGCAGAATACATCGCTGCATCGAAAGGCTGCAAAGAAGGCATTCTGGTATAAGAAGTTTGCTGCAGAAATTGGAGTAATGCCATCAGATGCCATCGTCTCTCTGTACTGCGACAACAATGGCACCATAGCCCTTGCTAAGGAGTCGAGGTCTCACCAAAAATTCCAAGCACATTGAGCGGCGATACCACCTCATCCACGATTACCTCGAGAAAGGTACGTCGAGGTCAAGAGAGTCAACTCTACAGATAATGTGGCAGACCCTTACAAAGCCATTGGCCAACAGAAGATCGAAGCCCACCTTGAGAAGATGGGACTTAGACTTGTAGCCAATTGGCTTTAGGACAAGTGGAGAGTTTGTTATATGTGCCTAGAAGCCAGAATTGGCTGACACTTGTAATACACTTCTAGGGGCAAAATTATAATTTTGACTATAATTAATAAAATGGGTTATTTTCTATCACAGTGTGTATTTAAAGTGTCTGTGATACATCCTTTGAGTTAATGGTAATGATAATTCATATTTTCAAGAGTTGAAAATTTAAGACATGAATAATCATTATTAACTCATAAAATAGCTCCCGACCATAGGATCATCACGAGGATGGTGATTGATCCGAAAGGTTGGTGTACGAATCGCTTCTCTTTAGGATAGATGAGTCTTGAGTCTACGGTGTGGAGACACCGGAGCGAGAGTACAGGTACTCGTTAGAGAACGAGGGCACTGAGCGTGACCACCTCGAGTAGTCATTAGGAAGTCTACCTTCTCGTCAATGACTGACTCGATGCTGCAGTAGTGTGTCTGGTTCTTTGACCTGAGATGCATCGGCAGTTCACCTTGAGGGTGTTATAGTTTGACTACACCATTACTCGGTCTCCTAGCCATATGGAACCCTGAGGTGTATGTTGGCTATAGCATGTTCATTGTAGGAACTGGATTGCATCAAGATGGAATCTATCTACCTCGGTGGTAGAGGAGTAGCCCTATGATGATCATGAGAATCAAGTCCAAAAGCCCATGGCCATGGTAGAGTGAAATAATAGAAAGAGTTTCTATTTAGATTTTCACATTGGACTCGAATCGAATGATTACATCATATGACAGAGACTAGGGTTTGACGAGTTCACCTTAACCCTAATCTGATCGGGGCTCAAGATAGAAGAACTTAATCACACAGGTAGCTGCACCAAGAGGTTCGCATTCAGCTCTGATGGGTTGCCACCATATACTGCTAGGTGTCACTGGTGGATTTTGGGAGCAATTAGAATGATTTAGATGATCGATCATTCTAGCTGTTCGAATCAGAAGAGTTCTGATCCATCGAAAGGAGTTTCGATGATGTCGATGATAGAGATCATGACATATCTCATTACCATACAGAACTGAACCTAACTGGGTCACACAAACAAGGGTTTGAATCTGGTGATCATCAATTGAACTGATCTAGTTCAATTGATCTGAATGAGATTCAATTAGGTTCAAGAAAATTGGGCTAGCACACGATTAAGCCTAACTTTCTTCTTTTGTAATCTGTTGGTGTGAAATCTGATTGACGTCGGATTTGAGATTGGAGTCAGAGAAGATGAGATTGCCATCGATGATCTACAAAATAAGTCTCGTTTGAAGTTGGGGGTGGTGGCTTCGATAAGACCCTTCGATGATCAAGTCAGCTCTTTCGATCAATAAAAATGGAGTGCTCAGAAAAGAAAGGGACAGAGTATCGAGAGGGAGAAGAGTACCCCAGAAAAATATATCTAGAGGGCCTCTTTTATAGATGAAGTCTGTAACAAACTGATGGTGATAACTACAACCATCCGATAGTGGGCCATTCAGGGCCACATGGAGTTTGTTACAGAGGATGGTGTCTGTTGTCATGACGTGCCAGTCCGTTGAAATTAAATAGTTGAAGTTCGAAGGAGGTAGGTGCTGGCGATGAAGAGCTTCAAGTTTCATCAATTTCAGAGAAGTTCAAACTCCTTCAAAATCGTTTGTGTGTAAGTGGGTTCATGCTGTGCAGATTGCTGGATCCGCATAGGCGTGAAGGCCCTTTCAGACGACTGTATGGAGTTCGGTTGGAAGGAGTTCGGAAGTCCACTGAAGAAATCTTGAAGAAAGTCTGCTAGAAAAATTTGAAAGAAGGTCTGCTGAAAAGATTCAAAAGGAGTTCGACTGACGGAGAAGTTCGATTGAGGATAAAGTCCGAAAGAAGTCTGACTGATAGAGGAGTCCGACTGAAGGAGAAGTTCGGAAGACTCATGATCAGAAAAGGTGGACTGGAGGAATATCGAAAGGAGCCTGCCTGAGATGGAGAAGTTCGGTTGAAAGAGAAGTTCGGAAGACTCACGATCGGAGAAGGTTGACTGGAGGAATGTCGAAAGGAGCCTGCCTGGGATGGAAAAGTTTGGCTGAAGGAAAAGTCACGATTGAAGCTCTTCTATGATTATAGGCTACATTTGGCTGAACATCAGGCCAAACCTCGATGGGAGTAGGATTTATCTCCAACAATAGTTCTCCTACTCTTGAGTTCGAAATTCGAAGGAAGAAAGTAAAAAGACGACTGCCGAAGTTCTTTCTTGGGGTTCATGCTCATTAGTTAAGGCATTTTGTCATTTTTCACACCAGCGCTAAAGTTCCTTTAATGCAACTCGACTTGAAGAGATGGATTTTCGAAATTTAGCGCTGCTCGAGACACGATGCCATAAAGGCACTGCCCATCGCCATTCTTCGATCATGATGATTGGGACACACATCGCATGAAGAACGACCGAGGGAGATCTACAATCATGACAGTTTTGGGCCTCTCCTTGCTATTTAAGTCCTCCCCTTTTTGGTTCTCACCTTTCTTCCATCCGAGAGTTCTGGTTTCTTTCTCCTTTGGTTCTCACCTTCCATCCGAGAGTTTTGGTTTCTTCCTCCGATGGTTCTCGCCTTTCTTTCTAGCTACAGGCATTCTCCCACTTGGTCTTCATCATGCTTATCGTCTCTTTGCCCTTCTCGATCGACCTAGGTCAATTTCATCATCCTTCTTTTTAATTACTCCTGCATCCTTTGCTTCTCGTTCTTTCAGTTTTCTTTAAGAAGTTTTCGCATCTTATTTTTCTTGATTTTTGAGGACTTTTTTTGGATTTAGTTCGATCCAGATGTCCACCAAGACTTCTCAATCTGTTGGTTCTTGGAGTTTGTTCGATCCAGCCTTCCTAGACCCCATCTCCATAGTAGAGGTTGGTCCTGGAAGTATGTCTCATCAATCCTTCATACCATATATCATTTCTTGTGCCCTGACCCCAAACGATCTTTTCTTAATTAAGATTCAGTACGGAATCCCCCTGAAGTATGATCTTAAACTTCCTAAATCAGATGACCATGCCAGTTTCTCTCCAACCGATCGATTTTGTTTATATTTAGAAGCTCTGCGTGCCGAACTTTGACTTCCACTTCTTTCTTTCATGGTTGCTCTTTTTCGCTTTCTGAATATTTTTCTTGCCTCCATAGCACCAAATTTCTTTAGGTTCGTAATAGGATTTCTTTCTCTTTGCCGTCTAGCCAAGGTCCATCCGACCATCTCACTCTTTAGAAATTTCTACACTTTCAAACGTCATCCTTTCGTAAAAAACTAGTGGTACTTCTTTCCTTAGTTCGGTAAGAAAGGGTTATTGAAAGGTACCCCTTCTTCTATTCACAATTGGAAGAAAAAGTATTTTTTCGTGCACTATCCAACCTCGCAATTAGATCTTCCTCCTTGGGGTTATATTAGGAAGTTGGATCGTCGAGCTCCTAGCTTAGATAGAGCCGACCTTGATTCCTCCAATAAACTTAAAACATACTGAGCTCCTCTTCTTTCCAACCTTCTTAAAGAACAGACCTTGTTCAATCTGGGTTTGAGTCCTCTTGATCCTGTTGGTACATTTTTCTACTTTTCAAATTCTTCGTGCGGTTTCACATATATGTACTATCACTGATCGCGATTCCTTTTCTATTGTAGAAATGAATACTGAAGCTATTGAAATACTCACCAAGGGGCTTTATGTCCAGAAGAGAAAAGAAAAAATACCAGGTGGTAGCTCGAAGAGGGCGAAGGTTGGCGCTCCAAGCTCCATGACCCCTACCGCCACTGCCGCTGCTTTCGAGGTTGCTGCCAGCACTGAGGTTGCCCCACCTGCTGAGGTCGGCACCATTGGTGCGGGTTTCATGCCTCCTGCATCCTCGGGCCCTTCCAGTGGAGATCAAGCTCTGAAGCTTCCTGCTGAGGGAGAGATGGGAGAAGGAAAGAAGAAAAAGAAAGTTGTCGCAAAGATGCTCCATAAGGCTCGTCCTGACGAGCCAAATGATGACCGTGGCAAATTAGAAGAAGACCCTTTCAATGACCCGAGGATCATCCGGGATTTAACTGATAAATTCGTCATGCCGGAGGTGGTGGACTGCATGGCCGACCTTGACCCCCGACAGCTCATTAGGAGTTCTCTTGGGACCATCCTCAAGATGACCGCTCCGTTGCTTAACTTTTTCTCTCCTCTTTTACTCTTTTCTTCTCTTCTTCTTTTTTTAACATCAACTGTCTGTTGCAGTTGGATCACCAAATGCTTGCCCTTATCAAGAGGGCACGCCACCAAGAGGCAAAAGCATGGAAGGTCCAAGAGGATCTTCGAGCCGAGGTCAATCATCTTTAGAGAAAGATCATCGAGATTGAACGCCTTGCAGAGGAAAAGACGACAAAAATCGGGAGTCTCTAGGGCGTACTTCATAAAGAGGAGTTCATCTCTGTCGAACTTAAGGCTGTACTGGTCCTAGAGGAGGAGCAGAAGAAGGAAGCCAAGATTAAAGTCGCCAAACTGGAAGCTCGAATGGCAAAGTCGATCTCGGAGGTGATGACCCAGACCGTGGAAGAGTTCAAGTTCTCTTTTGAAATAAGGAACCTGAACGTCGAATTCGACCAGCAGGCGTTCATCAAGGGCTTCGAGCTCTACGAAGGTAGGATGGCCCAGAGGTTCCCCGAGCTTGACCTCGAATTCTTGAAGGAGGATGACGTAGAAGTGAGATCGTCCAATGCCATGGTCGATCCTTCCTCCATCGAGCTTGAGCTAGTTCAGGAACCCGAGGCAGCCGAGAGCGCTCCAGCTTCATCTACTGCCATCCCTTCCGAGGTTGAAATCCTCGAGTAGTTGTATATTTTTTTTCTTTTTTTTACTTTATACTTAAAATTTTTGATTAAATAAAAGTAAATTTCTTTTTTGCCTTTATCCTTGAGTATTTTTTATACTTCGAATGCAGTCTTCCATCAATGCTGATCCACTACCTCAGGGGGTTCTCCTAAAATCTTTAATAAAAGGCCTAAAGAAGAAAGCCCATTATCTGAAGAAGAAGTTGAAGAAGATGGAGGATGACCTTCAAGCTTCGTAGAAGAATGCTTCAGAGGTAACCAAAGAGGTCGCTCACCTCCAAAACTGGCACATGAAGGACTCCACGAGTTTTAGCATTCGAAAGGGAAGCTTTGAGAGAGAGCTGGCCGAACTCCAAAAGAATGCAAGCGATAAATCCTGGGCGCTAATGATGAAGATCGGCTCCCTCGAGACTCAACCCAAGGCGGTAAAGGAGAAGATTCAACTTCTAGAGGGAAGCTCACTGTGGTCCTCTGACAAGATGCGATTCGAGTGGGACTGATCGACGAGATTCTCCATACTTCAGAAGTAGCTGCATGATGCTGAGCTCACATATGAGACTTATCAATTGGGCTAGAGTGATAGGATATCCAAGCTAGAACAAAAGCTTCATGCCTTCAACGATGAAGTAGCCCAGCTCCAGCGGCGACTTGATGATGGCTTTCAGACTGATACAAGCAGGAAGGCCGAGGAGACCGCCTTCTTGAAGAGGACCGTTGGCGAACTCTTGAAGTCGGTCGATGTGAAAAAGGCTGAGATGTAGTGGCTGAAGCTCGAGCTGACTTGTGAGTGTCAGGCCACCAAGAATGCGGAGGCCGAGTCTGAGGTCCTAGGAAGGAGGCTGCGAGAGTCATAGGAAAACTACCATCAAGCCGACAGGATGTTCCACGATAATATGATGAGGTGAAGGGAGCTCGAGGAGGAGGTCGATTGTCTAAAGGAATCTTTAGTAATGGCCATCAGTCTGAAGTCTGAGGAGTCTGATCCTTCCTAGGATTTTGACGATCTTTCTCTTTTTTTTAGTGTAATCGATCTTGTCGACTTGTGTTTTGCTTATAACGAACTTATTTTTATAATGAAATGGTATCTTTTTTATTATTTTTATTTTGCATGAATTCGAAGCTTGCTCGTGGCTCTACTTTCTTTACTTTATGTTTCTTTGCATTGTCTTCTAATGAAGTGGTTGTTGTGGATGCCTATCCGAGGTTCTTTCTGCAAATCTGAGAGCAATTTTTCTTCTTGTACCTCATACGGTTGGATAATTATAGGAGAAATACATGTAAGGATCGGTGACAGGATTTCTTCCTTCTTTTTGCTTTAGGTTGAGGGTTCGTTTGAGACCAATGGACGGGCCTCCCTTCCCCTCTTTTTTCCTCAACTTAAGTTAGCAAGACCTTCGACTTTGCTCATGTTAGGATGAGGTCCTCCTCTTATTTCTAAAAGAATAATAGAGGCACAAAAGGATCGTTGAAGGAGCTTCTTCTCATATCCCAACTTAAGTAATCGAGGTCTTCGCTTTAGCTCAATATCAGGACGAGGTTCTTCTTCTATTCCTAATAGAGCTATAGAGGCATAAAAGAATCGTTGAAGGGGCCTCTCCCCGTATCCCAACTTAAGTAACCGAGGTCTTCACTTTAGCTCAATATCAGGATGAGGTTCTTCTTCTGTTCCTAACAGGACTATAAGGATGCAAAAGGGCCATTGAAAGGGCCTCTCTCCGCATCCTAGCTTAAGTAACTAAGGTTTTGCTTTAGCTCATGTTAGGACAAGTTCTCCTTCTGTTCCTAATAGGATTTGGGCACCAAAGAACCATGAAAAGACCTCTCTCCGCATTCCAACTTAATAACCGATCTTTGCTGATAGCTAACATTATGATGAGGTTCCCTCCTATTCTATAAGGCTATAAAGGGTCATTGAAAGGCCTCTCCCCGCATCCCAACTTAAGTAACCGAGGTCTTCGCTTTAGCTCAATGTTAGAATGAGATTTTTTTTCTATTTCTAACAAGGCTATAGGAGCACAAAAAAATCATTGAAGGGGACTCTCCCCGCATCCCGATTTAAGTAACCGAGATCTTTGCTTTAGCTTAATGTTAGAACGAGGTTCCTCTTCTGTTCCTAACAGGACTATAGAAGCACAAAAGGACTGTTGAAAGGGCCTCTTTCTGCATCCCGACTTAAGTAACCGAGGTCTTCGCTTTAGCTTAATGTTAGGATGAGGTTTTTCTTCTATTTCTAACAGGACTATAGGGGTACAAAAGGATCATTGAAGGAGCCTCTCCCCGCATCTCAATTTAAGTAACCAAGGTCTTCACTTTAGCTCAATATTAGGATGAGATTCTTCTTCTATTCCTAATAGGACTAACTTCGTCTAATGACAAAGTTCGAAAGACTATTTTCT
The DNA here is from genome assembly GCA_006176705.1 of Cocos nucifera. Lineage (NCBI taxonomy): Eukaryota > Viridiplantae > Streptophyta > Magnoliopsida > Arecales > Arecaceae > Cocos > Cocos nucifera. The sequence continues at coordinate 2,137,150 of QRFJ01000132.1, forward strand.
ATCATCATAGTTTTGCACCAAGATTGAAGATATTAAAATAAGAAGATTTTATTAAAATGAGATTATTGATAGTACATATGTAAGTTCTCCGAGCTCCATGGGCGTGGGAGATCGGTGCCTCCGAGCTTCTTCAAATAGTAAATTTTAGGTCAGATGACTTCTTTGATTTTATAAGGACCTTCTCAATTTGGAACGAGCTTTCCTTGATTTTGAGGTTGTAAAATGGCTGCTCGTCAAAGTACCAAGTTTTTCACTTTGAATATTTTACTTTTGACTCTGGAGTTATAGTAGCGGATCACTTTTCATCTATAAGCAGCCATCCAAACTTGGACTTCTTCTCATTTTTCTTTCAGCAGATCGAGGTTTACTCTAAGGTCCTATGAATTGCATTGCTCATTAAAGGCTATAACCCGTGCCGACGGCAGCTTGAGCTTTATCGAGATGACTGCTTCCATTCCGAAAGTCAGAGCGAACGGCATTTCTCCAGTTGGCAGCTTCTAGGTAGTTCAGTATGTCCATAGGATATGGTAAGACTCATCCACCCAAGTCTTCTTTGCTCTTTCAAGCCTTGCCTTGATGCCTTGCAATAAGATTCTGTTTGTCACTTCTGCTTCACCGTTCGCTTGCGGATGAGCTACTGACGTGAAGTTGTGGGAGATGTTCAAACCTTCATAGAACTTAGTGAACTTCTTTCCAGCAAATTATCGTCCATTATCTGTAATAAGGGTTCAGGGCAGGCCAAATCTATAAACAATCGACTTTCAGACAAAGTCTTACACTTTAGCTTTAGTAATCTTTGCCAGGGGTTCAGGCTCAACCCATTTAGTGAAGTAGTCGATCGCAATTAAGAAAAACTTTCGTTGTCTGAGTGCCGTCGGGAGGAGCCAAATATATCCATTTTTCATTGTGCAAATGGCCAAGGGGCGCTTAGTGGGGTAAGCTCAGAGGCCGACTGTCTTTGTATATTTATATTTTTTTGACAGCGGTCGCATTTTCTAACATATTCAATGCAATCATGGTGCATAGTCAGCCAATAATAATCTTGCCCAAGTAGCTTGTGATATAGGGATCTGGCGCCCAGATAGTTTCCATAGATTCCTTCATGCACCTCCTATAATACAAGATCGGCTTCAAAAGATCGAAGACATCTTAAAAGTGTCAAAGAATATGATCTCTTATACAGTTTATCCTTATAAAGTACATACCGAAAGGCCTGATTTCCTAACTTTCGAGCTTCCTTTGGATCGTGAGGGAGAGTTCCACCTCTGAGATAAGCAATCAATGGATCAATTCAGCAGGGCTCATAGTCAATCTGCATGGCAGTCAATGGCCTTTCCAAACTGGGGTATTTTAGTACTTCAAAGTATACTTCCTTCGAAAGTTCATTGGGGGCTAGTGTTGCCAATTTGGATAGAAGGTCGGATCTAGCATTTTCTATCCTTGGGATCCGCTGGATATTAAAACTGTTGAATGTCGGGGTCAAGCTTTTCACTTTCTCAAGGTATCTTCTTATATTTTTCTTTCGAGTCTCGTAATCACCACTGACCTGTCCCACTATCAACTGCGAATCACTGTAAGCTCAGAGCTGATCTGCTTCTAGTTCTTTTGCTATCTTCAGTCCTGCTATCAGAGCTTCATATTCTGCTCCATTATCTATTGCAAGAAACTCAAAATACAGTGCATACTTGACAATAACTCCTTTCGGATTGGCCAAAATCAGTCCAGCTCCTGCATCGGAAGCATTAGAAGAGCCATCCACATATAAGGCCCAGAAACCTTCAGAAAGGTCTGCTCTTTCTTTGAAAAAGCTCGATTGAAGCCATTAAATGCTAGCCTCATTCTACTCAAGTTCGGCATCATCTGGAATTGTGCATTCAATTATAAAATTAGCTAATATCTGAGCTTTGATCAATGATCGAGGTTGATAATTGATGTCGAACTCTGTGAGCTTAATTGCCCACTTTGCGATTCTTTCAAAGGCATCTGTTCGGTGAAGAACTACCTTGATTGGCTGATCAGTGAGCAGTATTATTATGTGCCCCTAAAAGTAGGACTGAAGTCTCCTAGCTATAATTAGAAGAGCGTAAGTTAATTTTTTTAATTTAGTATATCTAGTCTCTGCATCCCTCAGGATTCGACTTATATAGTAGACCGACCACTGCATTTTCATCTTTTCTTTGACTAAAATCGCTGCGAGGGCTGTTGGAGAGACTGCCAAGTACAAAATAATCCTTCTCTAAGTTCGGGCTTAGCCAACAGAAGAGGCGAGCTGAGGCAGCTTTTGAGCTATTCGAACACTTGCTGACATTCCATAGTCCAGCAAAAGTTCTTCGGTTGTTTGAGGACCTGAAAAAAAGATATGCACCGCTCAGCCGACTTTGAGATAAAGCGATTCAAAGATGCCACTTTTCTGACTAAACTTCTTTTATAGATTTTAGTGCAGTCATTTTTTGGATAGCTTGAATCTTCTCTGGGTTAGCCTCGATTTTCCACCTTGAGATCATGAACCCCAAGAATTTTTCCGAGGTTACTCCGAAGGCGCACTTGATCAGATTTAACTTCATCTTATGTCTTCGAAGAGCATTGAAGATCTCTTCAAGGTCGGCTACATGACTAATCGAAGTTCGGCTCTTGACAAGCATGTTGTCTATATAAACCTCCATGTTGTGATCGATCTGCTCTCTAAAAATCTTATTGACCAAACGTTGATATGTCGCGCTTGCATTTTTGAGCCCGAAGGGTATGATCCTGTAATAATAAAGACCACGGTTGGTAATAAAAGCAGTTTTCTTCTTATTCTCCGATGCCATCCAGATTTAATTATAGCCGAAGAAGGCATCCATGAAGGTGAGAAGCTCGTGGTCTGAAGTTGCATCCATCAGTTGATCAATTCTAGACATGAGGTAACTATCTTTTGGACAGGTCTTGTTCAGCTTGTTGAAGTCTATGCACATTCTCCATTTGTCATTGGCCTTCTTGACTAGGACCACATTAGAGACCCAACTTGGATAGTTGATTTTTCGAATGAACCCAGCTTTAATGAGTTTGTCCACTTCATCTGCTATCGCCTTCTATCTTTCTGGTGCATGGCTTCAAACTTTTTCTTTTACTAGTCTGCATTTGGGATCAATAGCCAGTCGATGCTCCATGACCTCGGTGTCAATTTCTGGCATGTCTGTAAGGATCCAGGCAAAGGCATCGGCATTCTTTCGTAAGAAAGTAACGAGCTCCTTCCAAACTTCTCTATCCAAGCTAGAGCTGATCTGCACTATGTGTTCTGTGTTCCCATCATCGAGAGAGACAGCCACTAGGTCCTCCATGGGTTTGCCCCGCTCCTCAGTAAGATCATTGCGAACATCCAGCCCATCGACTGGGCAAAGGCCGAGTTGACCACTTTTTTACAGGATGATGGAGTAGCAATACCTTACCAGAGCCTGATCTTCTCTGATCTTTCCAATCCCATGACCTATTGAAAACTTCATTTTTAGGTAATGAGTGGATACTACTGTCCGAAGTGCATTCAGACTCGGTCGGTCGAGGATTGCGTTGTAAGCAGAGGAAGCTTTTACTACCAAAAGGTCAACCTACGCTTTGGCCCGTTTAGGATATTGTCCTGCAGCCATAGTTAATGTTATTATTTTCTCAACTGGCACAATCTCGCCAGTGAAATCCACCAATGGGAAACTCATAGGTCTCAAGTAGTTATTCAGTATAGATATTTTAGAGAAAGCATCATAAAATAGAACATCAGCAGAACTTTTATTATCTATCAGAACGTGGCGTACATCATTATCAGTAATATTTAGAAAGATTACAATCGTATCGTTATGCAAAAATTAAACTCTTTAAGCATCTTCATTAGTGAAAATTATTGATTCTTCAGTCCTTCACTTCTTCGCTTTTCCCATCGATCCGCCAGCCTCTTTCCATCGAAGTCCCTCAGAAATGGTGTTGATGATGCCGAGGGATAGCCGATCTCCTTGCTGCTCTTCTCTTCTTGATAGTTTGGGCTGGGGCAGTGTCCTTGGCCAATCTTTTCTTACTTCAGGCTGACATCATAGAAATTGACCAAATCGACCTCGTCTGACGAGCTTTTCGATCTCGTCTTGGAGCTGGATGCATTCCTCGGTATCATGATCATGGTCACGATGATAGAGGTAGTACTTATTAGGATTTTATTTATCGAGATGAGACTGCATCTTCTCCAATCTCGGCAGCTATTCCTTGATCTCCATCAGGACTTGAGTCTTCGAAGCGTTAAGGAAAGCATAGGTATGGAACCTTCTGGGGGGAGAGTTCTGTCGTGCCCTTTGATCAGGGCTTCTCTGACGACGAGCTCGAGAAGGAGTTCAGGCTCATCTATGCTTGGAAGAAGTTCTAGAGCGCGATCGAGCTTTGCTTGACTTTTCTTCAACTGCGGGTTTGCTTGAATCACCCATCTGTTGCTCTCTCACGGCTTCTTCATCTTTCATCTTGAAGGCCTCTTCCGTTCGAACGTTACCATTAGCTTGGGCCAACATATCAGCAAAATCTTTAGGATACTTCTTCTTCAGGAAGAACAACAGATCGTTCTTTTAAAGGTCGTCCTTTACTGTAGCCATTGCAATAGACTGATCTAAGTTTCGAACCTTCAGAGCAGCAACATTGAAGCGATTGACATAGGCCTGAATGGACTCCCCTTCCTTCTACTTGATATGGATGAAGAAATTTGAGCCTCGTCATGGACGTCAGCTGCTATTGAAGTGAGCCACGAATTGATGGCTCATTTGATCGAAAGAGAAGATCGTACCCGACTTCAGTGCTGAGTACCAGTTTCTTGCTGCTTTCTTCAGAGTAGATGGAAAAGCTCAACATAAGATGGCATCTGATGTCCCATAGAGCAGCATCATAGTTCGAAAGGCCTCTAGATAGTCGACCAGATTAGTGATCCCGTCATAGCTCTTAAACTATGGAAACTTAAAGTTCGGCAGGATCAATTCCTACATGATTTGATGAGAGAAAGGAGGATCAGTATAGATATCATTATCATGAGAGAAGAAAGCATGGTGGAGTTTTTCAATTCGTTGGTTCATTTCTTATAGCTTTCGGTCTAGAAGATCTTCACGATCGTGAATCTCTAAAATTTTCTGACTGAATGGGGGCAGAGCCCCTCTAGAGGTAGAGTCATGGTCAGAGCAGGGGCTCCCTGCCCTCTGCTTCACTTTTTCGGAGGTGACCAACTGACTCACCCAAGTCGGTCATCCTCAGACTAGATTCTGGGGTTTCAGAGAAGCTTGCTCCAATTGGACCGACACCGGAGGTTGCTGCTATATGGCCTACACTGCTTCAGTGAGGCCCCTACCTTCAGGTGGAATTGGAGATGCTGGAGATGAGATGGGGGCGAGCAGATCTGGATGAGATCTGACCGTGAAGGTGGTCGACTGTTGGATGGAAGCTCTTTTGGGAGGCATCCTCATGAGATCGACTGGGGAAGAGGAACTCCGAGAGAAAGGAGAGAGATCTCTACTAAGCACTCCTTTAAAAATAAAAGCACCTCATGAGAAAGAGGGCTCTTCCTCCAGCATCAATTCTGTTGGTGCAAAATCTATTTAACATCGGATTTGAGGCTGGAGTCGGAGAAGATGAGACCACCGTCAGTGACCTACAAAATAAGTCTCGTCTAGAGTCAGAGGTGGTGGCTCCAGCAAGACCCTCCGACGATCAAGTCAACTCTTTTGGCCAACAGAAATGGAGTGCTCAGAAAAGAAAGTGGCAGAGTATCGAGAGAGAGAAGAGTGCCCCAAAAAAATATATCTAGAGAATTTTTTTTATAGATGGAGCCTATAACAAACTGATAGTGACAGCCGTAACCATCCGATAGTGGGCTATTCAGGACCATGTGGAGTTTGTTATGGAGGGTGGTGTCTGTTGTCATGATGTGCCAGTCCGTTGGGATTAAATAGTTGAAGTTCAGAGAAAGTAGGTGCTGGCGACGAAGAGCTTCAAGTTTTATCAATTTCAGAGGAGTTCGAACTCCTTCAGGATCATCTGTGTGTAAGTGAATTCATGCTATGCAGATTGCTAGATCCGCATAGGCATGAAGGCCCTTCCAGGCGACTGCATAGAGTTCGATCGGAAGGAGTTCGAAAGTCCACTGGAGAAATCCTGAAGGAAGTCCATTGGAGAAATTTGGAAGGAGGTCTGCTGGAAGGATTCAGAAGAAGTTTAATTAATGGAGAAGTCCGATTGAGGATGAAGTCCGAAAGGAGTCTAACTGATGTAAGAGTCCAACCGAAGGAGAAGTTTGGAAGACTCGCGATCGGGGAAGGTTGACTGGAGGAATATCGAAAGGAGCCGGCCTGGGATGGAGAAGTCCGACTGAAGGAGAAGTTCGAAAGACTCGCGATCGAAGAAGATCGACTGGAGGAATGTCAAAAGGAGCCTGCCTATGATGGAGAAGTTCGGTTGAAGAAGAAGTCATGATTGAAGCTCTGCTGCGATTACAAGCTACATTTGGCTGAACATTAGGCCAAACTTTGATGGGAGCGGGGTTTATCCTCAATAATTTATAATCATTTTGGTTTATCTCGGTTGAGCCAGATTTATTTGAGCTCACTCAAAAATCTTGTCTTAGCCTGACTACTGGAGCTTGTCTAGATCAAAAAAGGGTTATCTTAATTTATTAGATGGATTTAAGATAATATCTGTCAATTCCTGTCATCTGCTTATTCCTATTTTTGGACATAGGTTAACAGTTGACTCTAGATACTTGGACATAGGGCCATGTGTCATGTGCCTATAGGAGAGCACCTGGGGCTCTTATCTCCCCTGCTAAAAGAGGTAAGAGAGATGGTGCATGCCACCCTAGGCATGCACCCCATATGAATAAGGAATGGAGTCCCATATAGATGGGACTCTAGGATTTCTTGATGGGTTTAAATACCTAGGTGCCAAAGAGTTTTATTTTATCCAGTTTTGACGTCACCTATGTAAATTTTTGAGAGACTCTCATCTGATTAGATCAGATGACATCATTCCACCAATCAGATTTAGAACTGATTGAATGAAAGCCTCTGATTGGCCAGGATGATGTGGCACTGCATGGCACAGTAGGATCTATTTAAATCCTATCTGCACCTAGGATTAAGAGGTTTTGTATAATTTTCATGCCCCAAGGCTACCTCTCTCTCTTCCATGCCCCATCTGATCCTCTCTATCCTCTCTCCATGCCCAAGGAGTTGGGCATGGGTTCAAGTGTCATCCAAGGAAGAAAGGCGCTCAGATCAGGAAGAAGGCAGCACTGCTGAAAGAGACGACTGCTGCTTCTTCAAAAAAAGTTTTGAAAAACTTCAAGATCAGATCCAGATCTGATTTTTGAAAAGTTGATTCAGAAGGAGAAAACCTCCAGATCTTGTTCGAGTGGACACCGGTAGAGGCCAGGTGCATGCGTGGCTCCTTTCAGAACCTCAAGAACAATCAAGATCATCAGAGGATAATCTGATTATCCAAAATAAAATATTAAATTAAATTAGATTTAATTTAATTTTTAATTTTAATATTAGATCTTTAGGATCAGATCCGAGATATCTCAGATCTGATTAGGATCATAGAAAAAATTTTTGAAATATTTCTTCAGATCCAATCAAATCTGAACGATCCTGTGCCGAAAAATAGGATTTTTTTCTTCACTTTTTTCATAGAAGATCATATTTATATCAACCTCGACTGCAGTAATCCACCTGAGTGGTCACGAGATCGATTTATTCCTGCCACAAGGTGCATTATCTAGAGATCGGTAAAACACCGATGTCATCAACTTTGCAGGTGAAATTATTGCTTAAGCTTTATCATGCCGAGATCGGTTGAATACCGATCTCATCGAAATAAGCAAGATCGGTAAAACACTAACCTCGACATGATCCGAAAATTGATTGAGCGCCAACCACTCTATGATCAAATCACGACCCTTCCCCAGCCACATTACAACTAATTGGCACCAAGGCAAACTACCAGAAGCTGCAATCCAGCTAGCCATTCCGTTATAATAAACTAACAGCCTAACAGACTTTTCTTAAGATCTAAGCAAGTCCTTCTATAAATAGAGGGGTAGAATATTCTTCTAAAGGTAAGCACAAGATTCATAGAGTCCATACTCTACTGAAATCTGCTCACAATTTCTCCACTGAAGAAAGATCGAACTCCCTCTCTACTCAAACCCTTTCTCATTGCCTTTCAATCTTCCATTTCTATTATCTGTTCATAAAGCTTTAGCTGATTTAAGCATCGGATGATTCTAAATTAGAGGATACCCCATCGGTTCTAGAAACTTTTCCTATAGTTTGGTCTGCAATCTATGTTAACCCAATCCCAAATCAGCACTCCAGCACGAGTCCTCTCCAAGAATCTGAACCGCCCCTACAACAATTTTCAATCTATTATTGGACCTCTTAACTTTTTTTTTTAATTTTCATCTTTTTAATGAAGTGCAGGTGCGTAAAGGATGCCCTAATGATACTTAAGAAGTGCCTAAGAAGCAAGAAGCCCAAATACAACTTCGAGCACTTTTTGTGAGCACATGAAACTTTTTTCTCCAGCAATCAAGGAATTTTTATTTTTGCAATTTGATTTTGTAAGATATTTATAATTTTAGAATTGCTTGCCATAGTTTCCTATTACATTGCTCTGAGTTTTGTTTTCTAGTGATCCTATTGGTGGGGAACACAATTTTCTAATAGGCTGCATCCAGCTATTTTTATTTTTCTTATGCAAAGAGCCCTACACCGCATCCTTTTTTTTATTGAAAACTGGAAGTTGGGATTAGCAAATAGTGGTGTGAAAATTCTTTGGCAGATAAGAATTTTAGTCATTGTTATAAATTTGTCTTGCCCAAATCTCATCAAGCAGCTGAGGAAAAATTAACAATTACATTGTTTTCTGAGCAAATGGAAAAAGAGATCCGAAAAACTGATCCTATGTAGATAAGTCTTGCTGGTTATGAACTCAGGCTGAACTTTTATACAAATAATTTATTTAGATTCTATTAGGATTTTTAGACTAATATCTGTCCACTAGCTCTGCATCTTGACAGATTTTCTTCAGAAGAGTTTTCACATATTGCTACATTCTCTGCCAATAATAATATTTGTTCTCAGAATTGTTAATTCAGGTCTTAGAGACTCTAAGCAAAAATTGTGGTGACTATGTTCACCAACAAATTGTTGAGCGGGATATCTTGAACGAAATGGTGAAACTAGCGAAGATAAAAGTAAGTATTTCTCCTCATTGCACACCTTATATGTTATGCTTTACATCATTGCATGTACTTTGAAATGTGATTGTGATATGCCGGCTTCAGCAACTTATTTATGCAGCCAGACTTGAATGTGAGGAAGAAGATATTGATTCTAGAAGATACATCGCAAGATGCTTTTGAAGGAGGAGGAGGAAGATACCCCCAATATCATGCTGCATACCAAGAACTAAGCGTATGCTTTTAAACCGCCATCCTTTAACCTCTCTCTCTCTCCTGGTTCATGTTTCATGCCCAGACCTACCTACTAAGCTTCTGGTTTATCCAATATTTAACCAATGAAGCATAAGAGTTTTGGCCTTGAATTTACCTTATAGCCACTTCATTTTAAAAAAAAGTCCTTACAAATTACAACCAACATGTGATATGTGCATGTAGTTCGTGTCCTGATCATTTGCACAGCATTTTAATTTGTTGTTTGCTTTGTCTTTTCTGAGAAAATTGTTGTTTGCTTTGTCTGCATTCAGGTTTATGTGCTTATATTTTCTCCATGTGACTAGATATTGGTTTCAGTCTTCGCTTGTGTTGGTGCAGAAATCCGTCTTCGCCGGAGGTCGTCGGAGTCGAGGCCGCTGAGGTCGCCGCCGGGGACCTACAAAATGAAGTCCCATCCGAAACCGGTGGGGGGTGGCTCCGGCAGGACCCTCCGACGGTCAAGTTAGTTTTTGGCCAACAGTAATGGAATGCTCGGAATGAGTTCCGGAGCTTAGAGATGAGGAGGAGAGCTTAGAGAGTCGAGAGTTCAGAGAGCTTAGCCTTGGCGTATCTGGAGGGGTCCTTTTATAGCGGAGCTTAATTGGTGGTGACAGCCATGCCGTCTGGCAGAGAGTCGTTGGACAGCATGGAGTTCGGTACGGAGAGGACGGCATCGTCCGGTGGATCGTGGGAGCCATACTGGCACATCGTGGGCCGCATGGAGTTCGGTACGGAGAAGAAGGCGTCGTCAGGGAGTGGCGTTGCCAGAGGTGGTAGCCATGTCGTCTGGTTTCGTCGCCTGCCGCTGATGGCGATAAGTCATCTCTAAGGAGAGTCCGGCAGAAGGGAAGGCTGGGGGAGTTCGGCTGGCTGAAGGGTCGGCCATCTGTAGAGTTCGACCGAGGGACGATTGCCGAGGAGTTCGACCGCTGAGAGGCCCGAAGAAGCTCGACTGGGGCCAGTTGAAGGACTTCGATTGCTAGTTGGTTCGGCCAGGGCTCGCTGAGAAGTTCGGCCACTTGGAGTCGGTCCGAAGGGGTTCGGCCGCCTGGACTCGCCTGGAGTCGGTCCGAAGGAGTTCGGCCGGGCGAGTTCGGCCGTGGAGAGTCCGAAGGAGTTCGGACTTGTAGGAGAGTTCAGCCGAAAGGGAAACCCGGGAGGAGCTCGGCCGCAGAGAGGTTCGCAGGAGCTCGGATGGCCGAACGGGCATCTGGGAGGAGTCCGTCTCCCGAAGAAGTCCTACCGCTTGGAGTCCAAGGAGCTCGGCCGCCAGGAAGTTCGGCTGGCGGTGGGAGTTCGGCCCGAAGCCTGGACGCTGGGAGTTCGGCTGAAGCCCGTCTGCCGGAGCTCTTCTGCGGCTACTGATTACATTAAGCCGAGCATCGGACCGGGCTTCGGTAGGAGCGGGATTTAGCCCCAACAGTAGCCCCCCCACTCCCGAGTTCAAAAATTGAAGGAATGGAGTACCAAAATAGGCAACTGCCGAAATTTTCTTCCAGACTCCGCATTTGTTACAGCTGAAGCTTGGGGGAGGTCTCATCTCCAGCCAATGTTGACGCTGAAGTTGAGGCTGAGGCTTGGGGGTGACCTCATCTCCAGTCGATGTTTTGGAGTTGAAATGGAACTCGTTTCCAGCCAAAGTTGATGAAGCTGATGTTGAAGCTCTCTGGCCGAGGTTGACATGATAACTTTCTCTAGCCGAGGTCAATGTTGAAGCTCCCTGGCCGAGGTCGTCGCGGGCCTTACGTCTATCCGAGGACCTTATCCCTAGTCGGAGTCGATGCGGGCGCTCGGGGGAGATCTCATCTCCTACTGTCGAGGTGAGGTTAGCCCAGTTCCTCGGGGGAGATTTGATTTAAGCCGAAGTTGCTCGAGGGAGGTCTCATCTCCAGTAGCCGAGCTTCCCTCGGGGGAGATCTTATCCCCGCAGCCGAGGTCGAAGTGCGCGCTCGGGGGAGATCTTATCCCCTGCAGCCGAAGTGCGCGCTCGAGAGAGATCTTATCTCCTGCAGCCGAGGTTGGTGCTCGCGTTAGGACGAGGTTCTCCTCCTGTTCCTAACCGAGGCTCGATCGCTCGGGAGAGATCTTATCTCCTGCAGTCGAGGTTGGTGCTCGCGTTAGGACGAGGTTCTCCTCCTATTCCTAATCGAGGCTCGGTCGTCGGAAGAGATCTTATCTCTAGCCGAGGTTGTTGCTCGCATTAGGATGAGGTTCTCCTCCTGTTCCCAACCGAGGCTCGGTCGCTCGGAGAGATCTTATCTCTAGCCGAGGTTGTTGCTCGCGTTAGGACGAGGTTCTCCTCCTGTTCTCAACCGAGGCTCGATCGCTCGGGAGAGATCTTATCTCTAGCCGAGGTTGGTGTCGTGTTAGGATGAGGTTCTCCTCCTGTTCCTAACCGAGGTTCGGTCGCTCGGGAGAGATCTTATCTCTAGCCGAGGTTGTTGCTCGCGTTAGGACGAGTTTCTCCTCCTGTTCCCACCGAGGCTCGGTCGCTCAGGAGAGATCTTATCTCTAGCCGAGGTTGTTGCTCGCGTTAAGACGAGGTTCTCCTCCTATTCCCAATCGAGGCTATTCGTGGTCGCTCGGAGAGATCTTATCTCTAGCCGAGGTTGGTGCTCGTGTTAGGACGAGGTTCTCCTCCTGTTCCTAAACCGAGGCTCGGTCGCTCAGGAGAGATCTTATCTCTAGCCGAGGTTGTTGCTCGCGTTAGGACGAGGTTCTCCTCCTGTTCCCAACCGAGGCTATTCGCGGTCGCTCGGGAGAGATCTTATCTCTAGCCGAGGTTGGTGCTCGTGTTGGACGAGGTTCTCCTCCTGTTCCTTAATCGAGGTTGTTCACGGTCGCGTCGGAAGAGATCTTATCTCTAGCCGAGGTTGGTGCTCGTGTTAGGACGAGGTTCTCCTCCTGTTCCTAACCGAGGTTGTTCACGATCGCTCGGGAGAGATCTTATCTC
>QRFJ01000132.1:2149611-2200241 GCA_006176705.1 Cocos nucifera
AGAGATAAGATCTCTCCTAATACCTCGGTTGGGAACAGGAGGAGAACCTCGTCCGATAACGCGGAGCAACAACCTCGGCTAGAGATAAGATCTCTCCCGAGCGACGCGAGCCTCGGTTGGGAACAGGAGGAGAACCTCGTCCTAACGCGAGCAACAACCTCGGCTAGAGATAAGATCTCTCCCGAGCGACCGAGCCTCGGTTGGGAACAGGAGGAGAACCTCGTCCTAACGCGAGCAACAACCTCGGCTAGAGATAAGATCTCTCCCGAGCGACCGAGCCTCGGTTAGGAACAGGAGGAGAACCTCATCCTAACGCGAGCACCAACCTCGGCTGCAGGAGATAAGATCTTCTCTGAGTGCGCACTTCGACTGCAGGAGATAAGATCTCCCCCGAGCGCGTACTTCGATCTCGACTGTAGGAGATAAGATCTCCCCCGAGGGAAGCTCAGCTACTGGAGATGAGACCTCCCCCGAGCAACTTCGGCTATGAATCAGATCTCCCCCGAGGAACTGGGCTAACCTCGGCAGTAGGAGATGAGATCTCCCCCGAGCACCCGCATCGACTTCGGCTAGGGATAAGGTCCTCGGATAGACGTAAGGCCCGCGACGACCTCGGTTAGGAAGCTTCAACATCGATCTTGGCTAGAGAAAGCTATCATGTCAACCTCGGTCAGAGAGCTTCAACATCAGCTTCATCAACTTTGGCTGGAAATGAGTTCCATTTCAACTCCAAAACATCGACTGGAGATGAGGTCTCCCCCAAGCCTCAGCCTCAACTTCAGCGTCAACATTGGCTGGAGATGAGACCTTCCCCGAGCTTCAGCTGCAACAAACGCAGAGCCTGGAAGAAGACTTCGGCAGTCGCCTATTTTGGTACTCCCTTCCTTCAATTTTTGAACTCGGGAGGGAGGGCTACTAGAGCGTGAGTTCGGCCTCACTTGCGTCGAACTTCGTTCTGCTTTTCCCGCAGAAGCTTCCGCGGGAGGACTTCATTCTTCTTTATCGGAGCTTCCTCGATGACGGGCTCATGGGTGGGTTCGGCCTTCCTCGCGCCGAACTTCATTCCGCTTCGGCGGGGGAACTTCTGCTCTCCGTTTCTCTCTTAGGAGCGATTAGGCTCTTCCTTAAGGCTGATTCCTTGCGCCCTCATGGCGGGCTTGCTGGTGGAGTCACCACCGGAGGCTGCTGTATAGCCTGCAACGCCTCCGTGAGGCCACGGATCTGTCGGACAAGCAGGCCGAACTGCTTCACATCCACCGCGGGTGCAGGTGGAACCTAGGCCGCCGGGGCTGAAGCAGGAACAGACGGGCCTAGACGGGATCGGGTCGCGGAGACCGCCGAGCGCCGTGCCGAAGCTCTCCTGGGTGGCGTTTTCTCTTCGAAAGAGAAAAGGAAGATCTCCGGAGAGGAAAGAGAAGGGTCGCCGAGCACTCCTTTAAGAACAAGGGAACCTCGAAGGTTCAGGCCCTTCCTCTAGCGCCAATCTGTTGGTGCAGAAATCCATCTTCGCCGGAGGTCGCCGGAGTCGAGGCCGCTGAGGTCGCCGCCGGGGACCTGCAAAATGAAGTCCCGTCCGGAACCGGTGGGGGGTGGCTCCGGCAGGACCCTCCGACGGTCAAGTTAGTTTTCGGCCAACAGTAATGGAGTGCTCGGAATGAGTTCCGGAGCTTAGAGATGAGGAGGAGAGCTTAGAGAGTCGAGAGTTCAGAGAGCTTAGCCTTGGCGTATCTGGAGGGGTCCTTTTATAGCGGAGCTTAGTTGATGGTGACGGCCATGCCGTCTGGCAGAGAGTCGTTGGGCAGCATGGAGTTCGGTACGGAGAGGATGGCGTCGTTCCGGTGGATCGTGGGAGCCATACTGGCACGTCGTGGGCCGCATGGAGTCCGGTACGGAGAGGAAGGCGTCGTCAGGGAGTGGCGTTGCCAGAGGTGGTAGCCATGTCGTCTGGTTTCGTCGCCTGCCGCTGATGGCGACAAGTCATCTTTAAGGAGAGTCCGGCAGAAGGGAAGGCTGGGGGAGTTCGGCTGGCTGAAGGGTCGGCCATCTGTAGAGTTCGGCCGAGGGACGATTGCCGAGGAGTTCAACCGCTGAGAGGCTCGAAGAAGCTCGGCTGGGGCCAGTTGAAGGACTTCGGTTGCTAGTTGGTTCGGCCAGGGCTCGCTGAGGAGTTCGGCCGCCTGGAGTCGGTCCGAAGGGGTTCGGCCGCCTGGGCTCGCCTGGAGTCGGTCCGAAGGAGTTCGACCGTGGAGAGTCCGAAGGAGTTCGGACTTGTAGGAGAGTTCGGCCGAAAGGGAAACCCGGGAGGAGCTCGGCCGCAGAGAGGTTCGCAGGAGCTCGGATGGCCGAACGGGCGTCTGGGAGGAGTCCGTCTCCTGAAGAAGTCCTGCCGCTTGGAGTCCAAGGAGCTCGACCGCCAGAAAGTTCGGCTGGCGGTGGGAGTTCGGCCCGAAGCCTGGACGCTAGGAGTTCGGCTGAAGCCCGTCTGCCGGAGCTCTTCTGCGGCTACCGGTTACATTAAGCCGAGCGTCGGGCCGAGCTTCGACAGGAGCGGGATTTATCCCCAACAGCTTGCTTCATTGTGAACTTACCATCCCAGCCATATCATAGTGATGATGTGCATGAGAAGCCTGTTTTGTAAAGTTTATTCTTCATCATCACATAGAAGAAAGAAATTGGATTGGTCTAGCAGATTTGCATGCAAATGTATATTGTTGTCTTAATGGCAAGTGAAAGTATAGTTTGGATTTGATAGATAGAAGTAAAGTTAAAGTGTAGAGACAGGGAATGTCACAAAGGACTAATTGTGCTTTTGTGGTCCTAGATGTGACTTTGCAAGAAAGAGAGTGTTGGTCTCACTCCAGGTCTATATATCCAGTGTTCATCCAGCAGTCATACTGCTTGTCTGTTAATATAGTTAATTTGGTTGGAAGTCTTTCTGGGAAATACTTGCCTAACTAGTTTGCATTTGTTCCAATTTTGGGTTTTCAGTTAAAGAAAGGACATTGGAAAGAAAAGAACCTCGACTTCCTAAACCAACCATCCTCGAGAGGAAAGATAATTGCTTTCAATATAGATGATCTCACACCGATGCTATTTTATTCAAAAACAAGTATGCATGGAATTTTTCTCTTATCTGTTTGTTTCTATCTGCTCAAATGTTATAAATCCATGTATCATCTGAAACAACCTAAAATATAATCTGGGTAAGCTATCGCACCGCTTCATTTATGGATAATTTTCAAGAGGTATTCCTTGGACGCTTTGGTTAGCTCAGTTAGTTCAGTATCATCTTACTTGTGCACAAATCCTTTTTGCAATATTGTGATTCAAAAATTACCAGTGAACATGCTTCATTGAAGATGCCTGAGTTGCTTGATTACCCTTTTAGATGTCTCCAGTACTTCCAAATCCAAACTATTTCTCTTTGCAAAAGTTTCCTGAAACTCCCTCTCTTTTTTTCACCCAGGGGAGGGAGAGGGTGGGGACATCAATTTCTTTAAAGTGTGCTTAATAATGAAATAGTCTTGAGTCCACCATGGCAAACTCATCTGGAATCCTGAGCTTTGGATTAACCTCGAGTTTCAATAAAACAGAACTTAAACCGTGGATCATATTACGTGATTGTTCTATAATTTTTTTCTGGCAATTCCATATCCTCATCTTCCTTTCTGGTGATCTGGATTTCATATGATTTAAAAAATATTTTTGCATCATGCCTTATATGTACTGCCGAGATGCTTTGCTTCATGACTAAAATTATCCAGTAGTTTATAATGGATCATCAACAATGGCAATGAGGAAGCTTTTCTTATTATTCTAACAGGCTGCTGGAGTAGAATTTGCACCACATATAGAAAATACTGCACTATTATTTACCCTTCCACCGACTTGCCTTGTAGTGTATCAACCTACTGAATCAACATACAAAGATGCAGTAATGCAGGCCACTCTTCTGCTTTGAGGTACTTATTCCATTTACCGTATTCTGCCACTTCTTTTGAGTGTAAAAAATGAAAATTACACGCAAATAATTCAAGAATTGGGTTGCTAGAAAATGATGTAGCATCAGATTTTATAAACGGTGTTGTTAGGAGGGATCTAGCTGTAATTCAAACAAGGGCTTAGATTGGACCAGATTGTGGATCAAACCACAGATTATAAGATTCTTTTCCATTTCTTCTAAGAACTTTAAGAATGTAAAAGAAACGTGAAAAAAGTGGGTCAATTATTCACCATCATAGGTCCATATATATCATATTTAATGAAGTAAACGTCACATCCAGTTCTTCAAGATGTTTATGCACTATTTATCACGTCAATTTTCCTTTTTGGTAAAATATTTTAGAGAGAGAAAGGAATCAGGTTTCAACACATGGTCGGAAACATACGAACAAATTCTCTTAAACAGAGGCAAGGGATCCTTGTCTCATTGCATAATTGTTTGGTACGGTTCAACAAACTATTTGTTTGTTATTTCTCTCTGAAATCAGAATGCAGTTGGTTAGCCTTCTGATTGCTGATCCTAGTGAGCAACTGTTAATTCGATGACTGTATTTTGAGTCGGTCACCGTCCTTGCTGCCTGGTCGGAAATTTTTTAAGGAACTAATTGCTTCAATCACAGTCAAAATTAATATTAAAGGCGCATGCCGAAGGGAAGATCTATGCCAGAGTGGGACCGTGATGTAAAGCATCGACCGTATATCAACATTTAATCTTGATATCAATATTACAAGGATTATTTCTGGTGGATTACGGCCGTAGGCATATATTTTGGTCTCTGTCTCCATCTAAGCATGACTTAGATGGCGATTTCTTGCCGCCATATTAAATTTCTTTCATGCTAATCCATCCTCTTACAACACAAAAAAGGTTGTGCTTCATTTTGTCCCCCTTTCACCCGGCACTCATCTGTTCGATACCTATCCCCTGCATGAAGCGAAACAACAATTGGATTTCTCCGCGGGGTTGGTACCCGGCAATATCATTACCGCAGCACCCCTGCTACTTGGATCGCAGGGGACCTGTTGCCGTAATCTCCAAGCATGTCTATAATTAAGGCATGTCTATAATTGAGGCTACCTTTCGGAAGGGAAACAGGTTAGCTATTTGATGAACTAGGAAGCAAGTTGGATGCTGAGAGTGTTCCCATCATATTAACCGGTTGTCAAACTTTCCATGGTGGAAATAATTCGAATGCAACCAGTCTAAAACCGTGTTGACAATGATAAAAGGCAAAGAGAGACCGTCCAACCAAGCATCCCAGTCTTCAATGGCCGTACTGTCATATCTTCCAAAAGCTGAAATTTCCAAGTGTGTCGTTAGAACCACTCCTTTCTCCCTGCCAAACATGACCCCTGCGGTATTGGACCGTTCTCCAGTCTACCCCTCATGTATGGTTGGCAATTTAGGCCACCCATCCATACGCAATCTGACCGATGGGGTGTGGATTTTATTTGATCCATTTGATTTCAGATGCGATAGCCAAAATAGATTTGAATTGGATATAGATATCCTAGTTTGAATCCGATATGATATAATATAATTTTTATCCACCCCCTGCTCTTCGGGTCCACTTAATAAATGATAGCCGCCATAAACTTGTTCGCTTTATAAAAATCACGACCATTGATTATTTTTATTCATGCTATTTTTTAGCCCTCAATTAATTTAATTTATGTATGAATTATTTTTTAATAAAATATATTATAGCTATTGATGTCTTCTAGGATTATTTATGTGAATCAAAAATTGGATCTTAAGAGAACAAACTTTTCTCATTAATATAGTAGTTGTAATCTCATTAATTATAACTGTAAGATATAATTATCCGACACAAGCTCATCTGATAATCTAAAATAAGTATAGAGCAGATATCGTGTAAGATTTTTAATTTCAACCTATCCGATCCCCAACTATACGTCACGCTCAACCATCCCTTGATGCTTCATGTTAGCCGGTTGGCTTATCATGTTCCCACTTCCAAGGTGGAAATAATTCTAAATACAACCAGTCTTAAAACCGTGTCGAGAATGATCAAAGACAATCAGACATCAAAAGTGAAGGAGAGACCGTCCAAATAATTGCGTACGAATCTTAAATAGCAGTATTATCATCTCTTCGTAAGTTGAAATTTCCTGACTTGTCTTTTTTTTTTTTTTTAAAATTAATCTCGAGTTGTCATTTTATAGATTAGATCCACTTTTTGCTCCCCACCGAACATGACTCCTGGTTCTTATGAACGGTTTTGGACCAGTCTTAAGTCCTCACCTTGCGATACTTTTAAACATGGGTATAATTGTCCTTTCCATGGACCGTCCAATTGGTCCCTACGTGTTGTCTATGGTTCTTATCCCTTCTTATTCAGCGTCCAAAACGACAATAGAAAATTTCTACAAGCCAACGGCGGCCCAACCGTCGACGGTTGTTGATCGACGACTTCCAAGCGGTTGCATGCAGTTGGTTCACACGTCCTGGGTCTTCTCCTCTTGTGGGAACCATCCCCCCTCCTCTCGCACTAAAATAATGATTCGTTTAACCCACAAAAAGTCTTCCAACTTTTCTCAAATCAACGTTAAAAGTGCCCCACCTTTTTCCCCTTTCAAAACCAATTGAAAACCAAATCTAAGAAGAATCTAATCCTCTTCCAAACCATGGCCCAGCCAATCAATTAAAGGTTTAATAAAACAACCCCATAGCGGGTCTCCACAAGGCTATAGGAGTTGGTGAACAAACGTTTTAGCCCAATGCCACCGAACTACAGCTACAAGGTAGCGTGGCACCGTAATTCTTTGCAACTTTAGTGGCGCCACGTGGATCCCCGTCAGAGCGAAAGGCGCGTCCGCGACGACAAACTTGTCCTCGGTCTTCTCTCCTCCATCTCCGTTCCCGCGCCATCTCCCCTCCTTCCTTGTATCCGTTCATGCTTACCACCGTTGTTCTCCCTCCCCGTTTCCCTTTCCATTTCAGATTACGCCCCCCGGCGTCCCCCCCGAAACCGTTCGTAACGCACCGTTATTAGAAGAACCGAAACGTTACGGAGTCGCCATGGACGGCAACGAAGAGAATTATTTCCGATTCCAAGCGCGAGAGCCGAAGAGGAGAGGAATTTAGGGTTGGGGTTGGGGTTTTGGTCGTCAATCGATGATTGAGAGGAGCAGATATGGGGAGAGGGATTGAGGGCAGTGGCGGTGTGATATGGGATGCGGGAGCTCCAGGGCGGCGGAGTCCAGGGTGGTGTCGCTGTGCCGGGAGCGGAGGGAGCTGATCCGGGCGGCGGCGGACCGCCGGTACGCCCTCGCCTCCGCCCACGCCGCATACTTCCGGGCGCTCGCCGCCGTCGGGGACTCGCTCGAGCGGTTCGTCCTCGAGGAGCTCGCGGTGGCACCGTCGCCGATGCTCACCCTGCCATCCGACGGCAAGCGCACAAGCAAATCTGTGAGCTCCGCTTCCGACGGCGGCGGCGGGTCATCCTCCGTCACGCCACTCTCCCACTCGCTCTCCGATGACGGTTCCCACTTGCATCTCTCCTCCGGCTCGGAGAGCAAAGGAGGAGCTGGAGATGGCGGCGGCGGCGGCGGTGGTGGTGGAGGAGTAGAGTTGTCGTCTTCCCCTCCCGGGTCAGCCTCGGCCGCTTCGAGCCCTAGTTATTCATTCATGAAGTCATCGACGGCGATCCCCACCATGGTGTATGAGGACCCCAATACCCAACAATGGCAGCATCCTTCTAACAGTGGATATGGATACGGATATGAGTATGGGTATGGATATGGGTATCCACCATATGGTGTACCAATTGGATCTCCGGTGCCGGGGAGAGAGAATTCTTATTATTATGACCAACCAATGAGTCCTCCGGTGTCGGTGGCAGAAGCTCCTCCGACTCCGCCGCCGCCGCCGCCGCCTGAAGGCTCTGCTTGGGAATTCTTTGATCCTTTCAATACTTATGAGAAACTTTTACCGGAGTATGGTGGTGGAAGGTATGGGGTGACCTCTTATGCGAGCAGTCCTGATTCGAGCGAAGTGAGGGAGAAGGAAGGGATTCCTGATCTCGAGGATGAGACAGAGGTCGAAGCCATGAAGAAGGTGGGGAAAGAGAAGAAGGTTGCGGGAGAAGATTCAGGAGGTAAGGAATCTAGTATTGGCAGCTATAGGACCGAATCAACACAAGAAATGGGAGAGAAGGATGAGAAGAATGGTAAAATTGGTTCAGAGGAGAAAGAGAGTAAGAGTAGTTCGGTGTCAAGCAGAGTAAGGAGCAGCGGGGAGGATGACGGATCCAGCGGGAAGAAAAAAGGAGTGAAATTTGAGGAAGAAACATCATTTGTTACGGAGGAGAGCAGGCCAAGCAGTGGGAAAGCGTTATCCACTCCAAGCAGTAGGAAATCATCATCCGCTCCTAGCAATGGGAAATTGATGTCTGATCCAAGCAGTGGAAATGCATTAGTTGCTCATGGTCCAAGAGATGTGGTAGAAGTTGTGAAGGAAATTAAGGGGCATTTCAACTCAGCTGCTAATTATGGGGAAGAGGTTTCAGGGATGCTTGAGGTTGGCAAGTTGCCATACCGGTCAAGAAGTAGAATGTTTAGAGGTCGGTATTTCATTGCCTCGTCCATTTATCATTTTTATACTCTATTTGGAATTATCTGCTTGTTATCTGCAAGAGCCTTGGAGCCAATTGCTGGGGGAGGGAAGAATACTTGTCTATTAGGCTTGATTTCATTAAGCTGAAAGTTACTCTTAAAATTTAATAAATGAACTTCTCGACAGGGGGAGTAGGGATCCAGATATGGTGTTTTTTTTTTTTTCTTGATTGTTGTGACATACGATTAGTTGTATTTGTTGTCTCTGACAAGGGAAAGATTTGTTTCCTTCGGACACTAAACTCCCTAGTTTTGAACATGTTGGCAAAAAGTTTCGTTGATTTTCCTCTGCAGGATGATTTTCTTGGAGAGAAATAAGTGTAAAATTGCTCTATACAATTCACTTTGGTAATTGCAACTATACGATTCATCTTTTATAAATTGATGTCACTCTGATTCTACCTCTTCATCGTTAACACCACTTCTTTCATAAAAGAGATGACAATGTAAATCTGGTAATATCTGTTTTTATCAAGATACAAGCTTCCAAGTTCTATTCTCTTTGTTCACATGCTTATATTCTGAACACCACTGCTTTTAGAGCTCTAGCTTCCACTTGATTGTGATATGCTCATAACAGCCTTGATAATTTTTTCTCATTTTCCCCATACATTCATGTACTAGTATATGGTTAAATTATAAATGTATAAATTAAAATGTGTATTTGAATATCTGTTATGTTAGCTTATTGAACAAAAATAGATTTTTGGCTACATTATCTCCTTTAGAAACACTGACAAACTAATACATTATTATAGTATTAGTGAATCTTATAAGTCTTGTTGCAGTTATCTCTTCCAGGATATGGCGTCCTATGGCTTTGACTATGTTGACACCTTCACGTCCTTCTTTCAAGCATTCACGACGTTCAGCTGCAAACACAATCAGAAGCAGAGCCAGCAATGGCATTTCTGAAAAGCACATGGGTATGAAGTCTGGCAATTTTTCATCAACTTTGGAAAAGTTGTATGTATGGGAGAAGAAACTGTGTAAGGAAGTTAAGGTACAGCTCATCGTTCGATATGTCGGTTTCAATGTGTCTGTGCAGTTTTACATGATGTAATTATGTTTTTTTAACATCTGCTAGCCCATTGGCTATAAGTATTTATCATGCATTAAAGATATGCAATCAACGAGGACATTGAATAATTGAAGTCATGAGGGGTTAATTGTGATTTCTGGGCAGAAAACAGGAGTTTAATTAATTGAGTAGAGTAAAGGTGTTATTTTTGTATTACTGTTTACTGTTTAGCACATGAAATGCATGTGAGAGGAGGTATGGATGACTGTGAATGCTGATCTGATTAAATTATTTATGTAATTTTAAAATAGACTCAACTTTTGGGAGGTGCACTTCTCTTGTTTCTCTAGCTCAGAATGACTGCTGAACTAAGTGACATGTTCTGTTTTAAAGACAAGAGTAGCTGTAGAGTTGGGAATGTGTGGACATTTGATCTCCCCTAAAGATTGGATTATATTAAATAATAAGACAATGTTGGACACAACACAAGGCCAGGCTCAACTCAAAGGCTCTTGTTATATAAGAGAGAAGGTGCCTTTAACAACATATCCACCAAGGGCCTGCTTCGATGTCCGAATTCATAATCCGAGAATATTATCTGCCGCAGGACAGCCAGAGATGTTCCAAGAAAATGATTACAATAACTAACAAGTTGAACATTTGGATGAGCTGCAGGTTTCATTTGTCTTCAGGGACAAGATAAATCACCATTTTGCAAGTTTTGGTTTAATCCAAGTTCTCAGAACTTGGTATACCAGTCCAGATCTGTGGGAACTGGTTTTCCAAGTGACCTTTCTCAATGTTTCTTGAAACTTCCACACAATAGAAAATTATATTCATGGATAATGTATCCAGGGATCCAAATAGGTGCTTAAATTTCTGCAATCAACTTAGCTCATAGTCACAGTAGAAAAATTATGAAACCAACTAGGAGCATGTTTTATTATTTCTGCAGTCAGGTCACCAGAATCTTTTCAGGAAGATATCTGTTGTATGGTTGTGGTTTTGATATGTGATGCTAATCTGAAATATCCATTTTTGTGGTCTACTCAGCTGAAGAACTCAGTTACATGCTGAAATCAGCACAATTCACTTTCTTGAGCAAGATGGTGACCCCAAGTGTGTCCCTATACTAATGTGTTTTTCTATATGCATGATACTTGGGATTTGAATGATTCTGTAGTTTAATAGGTTTTGATAAGAATTCCTTCAAGTTCGTGAACTTACTAATTTAACCTGTGCATGCAAACTACTTAAGAAAGTGAGTTTTGAAACTGTGAGCAGTGATTGTGGAAAGGTTAGGAGAATAACAAATGTGAACATAACAATGTTTAGTCTTTCTCAATTGCATTGCTTAGGACAGGTAATGGTAGAAAACCATGGATGGTTCATAGTCTTTAAATCTATTTTGTAGTCAAAATATTTGTTAACATTGCTTAAGTGGCTGTGCTAGGATGAAGAAAAGCTGCAGAGCATTTATAACAAGAAGTACAAACGCCTGAAAGCTTTGGATCATGGAGGAGCAGAGTTCTATAAAATTGACTCTACTCGAGCATCAATAAGAAAGTTGCGTACCAAAATAAGCATTATAATTAAATCAGTGGATGCCATTTCAAACAGAATGCACAAGATAAGAGATGAAGAGTTGCAGCCCCAACTTACTGAATTGATTCAAGGGTATGAAAATTGATTCAACTGTCTTAATCTTCTGAACATCTAATTATTCATTATCTCTAAATTTGTTCCTTAATTTTCATTAATCCATTGTATGTACCAAATGTATTTTCCTGATAGAGATAGCATGACACAAAATGGTTTGTTGAGCTAAAGAGTGTTGGACTTCCAGGCAGCTTACATTTTCATGGGTAAGCTGGGTTTGAAGCGACCAACCCCATGCTGCAAATGTACTTTTTAAGCATCCAAGCTATGGGTTGAAACCCATAGATAATTATGCCCTTGTATTTTTGAAATTTATAATTATCAGTAGCCTCACCAGAAACTAAGGCATTTTAAATTTCATTAGGGGTGTTAATTTTGTAATTTCTTTCCCATTATGTCACTTAAAATTAATGTGTAGTTTAAAGAAAAACGTTCAAGTCTAGAATGGTTGGTCAAATATACAACCATATTACTTTCAAATTACGAACTAGTAGTTTGTTGACATCAGAACTTAAAAGCTTCTCCAGCTTATGCAATTTAGTTTTGTTTAAGTAGATTGATGAGATTAATAAGTTTCCTTTAAATATGACTTATGGAATTAGAGTGTGACACTGTTAAGAGAGTTGAAATTGATGGAGAAAGATCTGAAAAAGGTGAATTTTCATAAAACTGAGGAGAATTGATATGGGAGATGAGAAGTTAAGGCTGAAACCTTCAGCATCAGATTTGAAAGACTGGGCCATAAGAGATATTTTATGGGTCACCCACTACAAGATATTTACTAGCATAACCTATTTTATGAGTTCTTTTCATGGTAGGATCTCTTTTTAAAAATTTTTACTGTGGAATTTTTTTCGTAGTGAATAATCTCTCATAAGGTGGTATCCTAATCAAAGATATCCATGTTCTTATCATTTTGTTTCCTTATCAAAAAAATGGATGAGACACTGCAGATATTTGACCTCATAACGATTTTACTAGGCCTTACATCTACGATTTTCTCAGATTATCTGTTTATCCTGCCAGCTGGCTGAGAGTGTTTTAATGCTCCTCCTTGCTTGAACGATACTCTCTTTAGGTTCTATTGTTACCAGTTTGTATGTGATTGTGTATCATGCTTTGTGTTGGAAAATTTGGAAAGTGAAACACGATGGTAATTCAAACACACTTGCTGGACTTGGGTAAAAGCAGTTTTTTGTAATGCTTTCTGCAGAGAGTTTTAATATTCTTTGTAGGACTAGAGTTGCTTTTTCTCTCTTCCTCTTGCTCTTCTTCTTCAATTTCATGCTCGGGTGGTGAAATTATTTTCTACCTTATTTGAAACAACTCTTTGTCAATCAACTGTCACAAGAAGAACAAAAAAGAAATTGCTGAAAATTAAAATATCGCCAGGCTTCTAAAAATCAAGGGAGATCAGCATTCATTTTGCATTTTTGATATGATAAATTTATCTTCAAACCAGGTCATGCAAAGAATCTTTTGAGCCTTCGATACCTTTTACATCCAAACATGACTGGTACTTTCTAGAAAGATATGCATGGTAAATTATCAAGTTGATTGGACACTTTGTTCTTCTTTAGATGATCTTTTTTTATTGATTATACTTTTACATAACTCTATCTCGTACTATATGGACATGATATTTGAAATAGAACGCCGAGCTTACATTATCGTCCTTTTCGTGTGCAGATTGGTTAAAATGTGGAAATCTTTGCTGGATTGTCATCAGAAGCAGTTACAAGCCATAGTTGATAGCAAAAGCCAGAGTCTCACGGCAAAGACTGGAAGCCAAACCCAATCAATTGCAAAGGCTACCAAGGAACTGGAGGTGGATCTCTTGCACTGGTGCCATTGTTTTAAGGAATGGATCAGCACTCAGAAAGCTTATAATGAAGCATTGAATGGATGGTTAATGAAATGGCTCCCAGAAGAACTGGAACAAACACCTGATGGGGTTGCGCCTTTCTCCCCAGGCCGGATTGGAGCTCCTGCTGTATATATCATCTCTAATGATTGGTTCCATGCAATTAAAAGTATTTCTGAAGACAAAGCAACTGAAACAATACGTGATTTTTCTGTGATCGCACATAAATTATGGGAGAGTCAAAACAAGGAACAGCACCTAAGACTAAAGGCAGAGTATCTATCCACGGATTATGACAGAAGGCGTAAATCTCTGCAGCAGGACAGTGGGATGAATGAGCGCATGGATATAGTGTCAGTTACTGAGAATGGTGAGGAACACCATGATGATCGCATGACTGAATTGGACTCGATGAAGCAAAGATTGGAAGAAGTGAAAGCCGAACATGAGGAAACTGTTAAGCAAGTCCAAGATGCAGCTTCCAATATTTTGCAGACTGGTTTAATTCCTATATTTGAAGCCTTGGAAACTTTTAGTTCACAGACACTTAAGGCTTATGAGGGGCTTAGATTGCCAAACGAAAGGGGATCATAAGCACACAAACATATTAACAATTATAGCCAATTTATGTTGGGTTTCAACCAAGCAAACCCGTTCTGGTCCAGCAAAAGAAATCTGTATGATAACATCATTCTCACTCTGGATCAAATTACACTAGCACTTCTCACCATCACTCTTGGAGTCTAATGTAAGGTGAGATCACCAGAGTGGTTTGGGACCCCTTTTAGGAAGCCATCGAAGCGTGGGTTCCTTCAGAAACCTTAGGGTTACTGGTTCAACAGGAAGCATCTTCGGGACGGTTAGAGGGATGTACAGCATTCATTTATTGGTTTATCGATTGGTTGGTAGGGTTTTTAGGGGTCATAATGGTCACTGCTGGTTGTGGTTCATGATGAGGAATATTCAAGCTTCGCAACTGGCTGGTTAATCAATAGAAAGGTAGTGACTGGATTCTTCCTCTAGAGGTTTGTAGACTTCAATTTTGATATCAGATGAGCTAACAGCATTATACTGCTAACGAAACGGGGAACATGGGCTGCTGTTGATTCAATCACAGTTGTATATCAAGCTGAAAAAGGAATTTTGTTTAGACGCCCAGCAGAATGGTCTTGGATCTCAGTGATCCTTTGCAGATTTTTGAGTGGCTTTTCTAGTGCTGCTGGGAATCAGTTCCATTGCTGGATAATTGATCAGATGGCTGGTAATAAATCGTCGATAAAGATACCCATGGCATTGAAATGTGCAGTATCACTTGTAAAAGCGCGTGCATGGTGAGCAGATGCCCTTGTTCGTATACCCTCTCTCCTGTGATGACTTGCTGACAAGTGTGGTTTCTGTCTTTATCCAAATTTCATAATCATAGTTGAAGATTCTTGCGCCCCAATCCTACTTCAGAAAAAGCGGCATATCGGTGTTTGTAGATCCTCTTTAATCAATAATTTTGTTAACAATTAGATAAATTGTTAACCAAAAATATTGTTCACATACTTGAGCTGTTGAGCCTCCATGAAGCCGCATGCAATTTTATGTCAGCAATCTTGTTACCAAGTCCCCTGAAAGGTAAATCATGTTCGATGGTAATTTCATAGACACGCTATGTGGCGAACCTCATTTTTTACCACTCAAAGCTGACTGTACTTACAAATGTATGATTGTACAAGCATTCAGCGTGGAGCTCAATTAAGGAACGGGTAGGCAAGCACACAGACATTGTTTGATGGATTTAGTTTATTATATTTTTTTTTAATCCGTTGTTCTCCATGATTGAACTATGGCAGATCTATTCTTTTATGTAAATATTTGAACCCAGCATTCTCCGGAAGTCATGCTGTTCTGCATGCAGTTCACCGAATCGAATTCCATGCCCCATCTGCCATCTGACCATGACCTAACTTATATCCCTCGAACAATTATAGCATACCCTTCATACCCTTTTTTTTCGGGGTCAGCTGAAGAGCGAGGCCATCAAAGCCCTTGCTTTAGGCCTACGCCGGCTAGCCCCAGATCCTCTATCGTGTGGCACGTGACCTGCACGAAGATGAACGGTGTCCTGCTGCGGGCCATCCATGCCCAGAACAGGGCCGGCGTGGTGCAGTGGTAGGATCCCTGTCGCTACCGTAGCCACCTATGCTCGTGTGCCATCGCCATCTGATTTCTCGTCTTTCTCATTGAGCAGTCTGCCAACTCCGCCGTTCTGCCTACGGCTACTTCATTGGCCGCCCGCCGTCCCTTCAAAGTCTTTCTCAAACTCTCAGTTTTCACCATCTCCAGCCTCGATTGCATCCACGATCTCGCCGGTCTTTACAACGCCGCCACTAATACCTGGCCGATGGTCAATGGTCATGATCTCCGGCAGTCCGGCTCCTGCCGTCCTACGACTAGGCAGTCATGATCCCTGGAAGGCCCAAACCCCCGCTGCCCGCTTGGTTCGCGACTTAAGGACGGCCCTAGCTGCGTCCACGGCCTCGTCGGCCTCTCCAACACCGATCTGGGCACTACCGTCGTTTGTGTTAAACCGCTATTTGTATAAAAAAAAATCTCATTTTAGTATTTAGCTTGAGGCTTCCATTTGTGTTGAGACGCCCCTGCCTTTCTTCCAGGTCCTAGTCCTGCAAAAACACAAAGGTTAACCGATAATGGCAACATAATATCAAAAAGCCCAGGAGGCAAAATTCAAGCATATAGGCTTTAAGATATGTGATAGTAGCTTCATCACAATTATAACGTCCCGAACCTAGCACTCGGATCAGATACATGATGGCTGCATATTCTCTAGAGCAAACCTTAAAGTTATGCAAATCCTAAATAATAAGTCTACAAGAATATCGAAAGAATAATAAAATTTCAATCATATTCATCAATCAAACAAATCCATCTTTATTCGTAAATTTAAAATATTTGTTTGGTATCAGAAAAATAACTATTCAACTAATTAACTAAAGACTCTATCGCTCGAATTTGATGCCCAATTTGATCGAAATTAAGCATCTTGCAAATCTAAAAAGGAAGAGAAAGAGGGGTTATAAGCTTTGCAGTCTAGTAAGAATTCTCCATACTCACACCACCATGAGTATAAAATATCTTTTAACAAATATATATATAACTGAATAGAAAATAATCATATTCATAATAATTAAATAATATCATCATATACAATTTCATTAAACACTTCACATTATCGCCAATCAACAATTCTAATCAATATTAATTCAATGAAATTACTTATCATTTACTGATTAACACAACATCATTGTTCCAATACTAGACTAGACCAGCTCATGCTCCAGCCCGTGGTAGGCTACCACGTTTTCGCCTATGGTTGGCAACCATATCTCAGTCTGTGGCTAATATCACAATATAATATTTCATATATGCCAACTAATCCAGATATCCATCAATTAAATACAGTTCATCATCTTGATTTGACTTCAACACTCAACCTAGTTTCAATCATGCTCCAGCCCATGGCAGGCCAAAACATACATCACATTTCACACATGGTTGACTAGTCCACGTGCTTTCCTTTCCCATGCTTTAAGTTTATCTTTCCAACGTTGGATTGATTACAACCATACACCAACCCGTAACAGGCCAAACACATGCTGCACCCCAGCCCGAGACTGATCGAGCACACACACCATGTTTCTTGCATTGCCGAACAATCCAAACACCGCCCATGCTCTATCCATATTATTAAAAATCATAATTTAATTTTTGGCATTAGATTAGTCATAATCATGCTCCAGCCCGTAGTAGACCAAGCCGAACCTCAGTCCAAAACTAATCCGATATATACACCATATTTCTTGCATGACTGGCTAACTTAGATGCCGCCCACCCCATTAATTATATTAAATCATATTTTTTCTTACTCAACAATCATTAAGCATCAATTAACATGATTCAACCAATATCAGTTCAGTATATAATACGCATTTCAATAGATATAAAATATACAACAATTATGCAGATAAATTTTCATAAACATGCATGTCAGTAATCATGTTGAAGAATTCTTACCTTTACTGGTGATGGACTCAGCATAGAAATTGCTGATCCTCTAAATCTACACACTCGAAAGTAAGGTATTCCGTTTGACACCTTATGTAGATAATCATATCTCTACATGATCAAGGTCAAATATAAAATCATATATAGAGAAATTATGGATAAACAGACCAAACATTATAGGTTCAAGATTCTTCCCAAGACTAGCTAGTCAATCCAAGTTTTCTAAACACCTGGATCCTTCGTGATCCACAAAATCTTTAGAGAGAAAGTTCTAAAGAGAGAAAATAGAGAGAGAAGGCTGAGAGAGAGAGAGGAGAGAGAAAAAAGAGAAAAGGCTTTCTCTTTTTTTTGTTTTTTTCTCTCTCTTTTCTTTCTGATTTTCTTTTTTTTTCATTGAAATAGGGGAAGGGAAATAAAAAAAAAAAAATCGGCCAACCACTTCCCATAGTGATGACCCCCAACAGCGGTAGCCTCCCACCAACACCAGCAGACCCTGATGATGCCGACTCAGTCGCCTAAGTACAGCCCACTCCGATAATGATGACTAGCATGGTGAAAGAAAGAGAAGAAAAACAAAGTAAAATAAGGAAGATTCATCTGCCATGAAATCCGACGACCGTCGGTCATTGGCGACGACGTCCAATAGCTCCAACGGGTGGCTCCAACCCTCACCAACCAAAGCAAGGTCATGTCCAGCAACATTGGCTGCTTTGGTGAAGGAAAAGAGGGAAATAGAACAGAAGAGGTTGATGTTTTATAAAATCTGATGGCCAGCGACTTAATTCAGTCATCAAAAACTTCATGGGATTTAGGAAAGAAAAGAGGAAGGAGGATAGGGGACCTTACCATAATTTCGGTGAGGAATCAGCAATAGATTGATGGTAGTTTGCCAAGGAACAATCGACGGAAACAATGAGAAATTTCATGAGTTTTGCCGGCATTTGATTAGGGATTGAGTTCTTGTGCTAAGAGGAGGAGGGATGGTCTTCTTATAGGCGAGATCTAAAGTTTTGAGGAGCCCTAGACCTCCCATCCTTACTAAACTCGGAGAAAGGAAGCCGACTCCAATCGGGAATCCTCCTCTTTTGAATTTTTTTTTTGCTTTTAGAGGGTTATTACATTCTCCCTCTCTTAAAATAATTTCGTCCTCGAAATTGACCTACTAAAAAGTTGAAATCTTAAACATATAAATTTTTTATCCTATCATCGAGCTCCTATGTAGCATTTTTCACTCAAAAAAAATTCCAATCCTCTATCATAATATCCTCCGAATTAAACTAAATCTTTTCGATCAAATTTAAATAACTTAAACTACCACACTTTCACTATGTACTCTGATCAAAATCCATCGAATTTTTCAAGTTTACTAAATAATTTTTGAACCAATAAAATTATGAATTGTCAATTCTTCAAATTTTAACCCGAGTTTTAAATTATCCATCCAAACCCTATGAATCACCTCTATCATAATCTTAGTGATCATATTCTTAAGTTCAAATGTCACTTAAGTCACAATTCCAAATAATCATAACCTCAAACTTCGATATCACTCATGCAACACCCTAGTAATCTTAAACCTAAGCTCTGATACCACTCTATCACATCCCAAACCTAGCATCCAAATCGGATATGTGATGGTCACATATTCTCTAGAGCCAACCCTAAGAATATGCAAGGCCTAAATAATAAGTCCACAAGAATACCAAAAAATTATAAAATTTCAATCATATTCATCAATCAAATAAATCCATCTTTGTTTGCAAAATTAAAATATTTGTTTGGTATTAGAAAAATAACTATTTAACCAACTAATTAACTAAAGACTCCATCGCTCGAACTCCATGCCCAATCCGATCGAAACTAAGCATTTTGCAAATCTGAAAAAGAAGAGAAAGAAGGGTTGTAAGCTTTACAGTCTGGTAAGAATTTTCCACATTCACACCAACAAGAGTATGAAATATTTTTTAGCAAATATATATAATTGAATAAAAAATAATCATATCCATGACAATTGAATAATATCATCATATATAATTTTATTAAATACATCATATATCATCAATCAATAATTCTAATCAACATTAATTCAATAGAATTACTTATCATTTACTGATTAACACAATATTATTATTTCGACACTGGACTAGACCCGCTCATGCTCCAGCCCGTGGTAGGCCACCACATTTCTGGCCATGACCGACAATCATATCTCAGCCTATGGCTGATGTCATAATACCATATTTCACACGTGCTAGTTAGTCCAGATATCCATCAATTAAATATAGTTCATTATCTTGATTTAACTTTAGCACTGAACCTAGTCATAATTATGCTCCAGTCCATAACAGGACAAAATATACGTCACATTTCACACATGGTCAACTAGTCCACATGCTTCCATTTTTCATGCTTTAAGTTTATCTTTTCAGTGTTTGATTGATTACAACCATGCTCCAGCCCGTGGCAGGCCAAACATATACTGCATCCTAGCCCGAGGCTGACCTAGCATACACATCACGTTTCTTGCATCGTCGAACAATCCAAATACTACCCATGCACTATCCATATTATTAAAAATCATAATTTGATTTTCGGCATTTGATTAGTTACAATTATGTTCCAGCCCATGGCAAGCCAAGCTGCACCCCAGTCCAAGACTGACCCGGTATATACATCATGTTTCTTATATGACTGGCTAACTTAGATGTTGTCCACCCTATTAATTATATTAAATTATATTTTTTCTTACTCGATAATCATTAAGCATAAATTAACATGATTCAAGTTCAGTATATAATACACATTTCAATAGATATAAAATATATATCAACTATATAGATAAATTTTCATAAACATGTTAGTAATCGTGTTGAAGAATTCTTACCTCTATCGGTGATAGACTCAGCACAGAAATTGCTAATCCTCCAAATCTATGCACTCGAAAGTAAGGTATTCCGTTCGATACCTTATGTAGACAATCATACCTCTACATGATCAAGATCAAATATAAAATTATATATGAAAAAATTATGAATAAACAGACCTAATATTATAAGTTCAAGATTACTCCCAAGACTAACTAGTCAATCCAAGTTTTCTAAACACCTGGATCCTTCGTGATCCATAAAATCTTTAGAGAGAAAATAAAGAGAAAGTGGAGAGAGAAGGCTGACAGAGAGGAGAGAGAAGAGAGAGAAAAGGCTCTCTCTTGTTTTTCTATCTTTTCTCTTTTTCTCTTTTTTTTTTTGATTTTCTTCTTTTTTTCCTCGTTGAAATGGGGGAAGGAAAATAAAAGAAAAGTCGGCCAACCACTTTCCATGCATGGTGGTGACCGTCAACAGCGGTGGCCTCCCATCGACACCGACAGACCTCGACCCGGCCGCCTAAGCATAGCCCACTTGGGTAATGGCAACTGGCATGGTGAAAGAAAAAGAAGAAAAACAAAGTAAAACAAGAAAAGATTCATCTGCCATGAAATCTAGCGATCGTCGATCATTGGCGACGACGTCCAATAGCTCCGACGGGTGGCTCCAACCCTTACCAACCAAAGCAAAGCCATGTCCAGCAACGTTGGCTGCTTCGGTGGAGGAAAAGAGGAAAATAGAACAGGGGAGGTTGATGTTTTATAAAATCCAATGATCGGCGACTCAATCCGGCCATCGAAAACTTCATGGGATTTGAGAAAGAAAAGAGGAAGGAGGATAGGGGATCTTACCGCAATTTCGGTGAGGAATCAGCGATGGATCGGTGGTGGTTTGCCAAGGAACAGCCGATGGAAATTATAAGAAATTTCATGAATTTTGCCGGCATTTGATAAGAAATTAAGTTCTTGTAGTAATAAGAGGAAGAATGATCTTCTTATAGACGAGATCTAGAGCTTTGAGGAGTCCTAAACCTACCAATCCTTACTGCACTCGGGAGAGTAGGCCAACTCCCTTCATAATTTATTTATTTATTTATTTATTTTGCTTATGGAGGGTTATTACGACAGTGGCCTTCATAAGCAGCAATTAAAAATGCTCAGAAGTTGGCTTGCAGTGCTTAGCGGCTGAACATGCTAATTAGCTGAATGCAAATCAAGCACTTTGTGTTTGCTTTGTAGCATGGTCACCCAGAACCTTCACAATTATTCAAAAGTGAACGACAGATGATTTAAAACCAATTTCATGAATACGGTCATAAGTCAACTTGAGTTGCACCACGCATAACATCCCTTTGTACCCTTGAATGGTTGAGCTGAAGTCTGAACTGTGACTGCATGCATTTCAATCTCTTGTTGAAAAACATCACAGCCACTGCAGCACAAAAAGATGTAAACAAGCAGGCAAGACATGCGCGACCATCATCACTTAATAGATTTAACAAATCAATCACAATTTTATGCGGACACGCTTGCATCCTTTAGCTTTAATATTGATTTTTTGATTTGCGGTATGGGTCAAGCTCAACCATTCCATGTGAAAGCAAACAGATATAAGAAAACAGCAACAAGGTAGGGTGATTATCGATGGGGAGGGCATGCAGTTTCCAATGATGAATCCATTTCACAAGCACCAGAAGCTGAGTTCTCACTGTGACAATATGAGTCTGAAAAAAGAACATATGATACAGCAAGTGCAAGAGATTGAATACCGACTAAGCCCCCTGTTACCTCTGGCTTTAGGAATACTTCTTGATGCAAGAATTCTCTAATCTGAAATTAGTCCACTTGACAGAGAATAAGAAATATCAACACTGATTGTTTCTGCATTGCTATAACCACTGCATCATTTTCAAAATAAAAAGAATTTCATAGAGGAGCAATCTTTGTACATATGAAAATCAAGGAGTATTTCAAGTTTACATAATGTTTGTGTTATGCATTACAAGATCTTCGAAAACAGCAGGAAGGCACTTAGACTAGCCCAATAGATCTCAAGATAATGAGGCCACCAAGTCCACCAGCCTTGACAAATCAAAGATTCAATCATTATAAATTAATGGAGGAAAGGTATACCATTATCAGAGCCACCAAATGGAAAGAAGGAGATCACACAGCATGTTTTCTTGTGGATCATTAACCCAAAATATAATATATTATACTACCTTGAGCAGCATGCAAAGGTTAGCTGATCATCAGCAGTGCACTCTCTATCAATTTTGACAGTAATCATCATCCATCATATATTTTTCCTGCACTGCTGCTGTTGTAATCATCTGTTAAGGGAACTTGTTTGGCAGATAATGGAAAGGAGGCTATGTCATAAAACATCAACCAGTAGCCCATGCTTGAATTCAACCATGTACACCCAGGTACTTGCGAATCTGATGATGCAAAGGCAAAAGCAGGTTCCGATGAATGCTATCAAAACAAGTTTTAATTTAGTCATGCTGTTTTGCCTATATTTTAAGGAAAACTATCAAACTTTTAAGTCTTTAAGAATGCTGTTGCAGGCTTCATAGAACTTATTCAAAAACATGAATTTTTTGGTTATTGTTTGATAGGAAGACAGCATAAACCAAGCAATTGGAGAAAGAAAAAAGAGGGGAAACCAGAAAAAGGATATCGGTAGTAGTCCCAGTCAAGAGGTGCAGCTGCAATTTTGCTGAACTCCACAACACTCCCTTGTATGCTGGCAAATATATATCCATTGCTTTTATCAATCAGCTTCACAAGATTCCCAACACTTTCCTTGTCCTGGAAAGTGAAACACGCGTCCACTGTGAAAACAATGATAACATATCAACAAATTAAATTTTAAAGGAATTAGAATACACGGACATGCCTGAATGTCCAAGGTTGTGAAGTTAACCAGGCTGAAATCTTCAATGACATCACAGAGCTCCTTGGTGAGCTTTCTGCAATTAGTTTAACCAAGCAGCTCAGTAAATAAAATAAATCTGAACACATGTAATATCTGATTAAAGATAACCTGACTAATATTTTTCCAGACATCGATGGAGTGTTGTACACTAAATGATTTAACAAAATATGCATACATGATTCCCGGACATTCTAGCAAGATTTAGAGAAATTTAAAATCGACATATGTTATAGAATAACGAGAATATCAGCTTATCATGACTAGTGAAAAAGTAGCTGAAGGAAGTCATGTGGACAGAAATCTGCAGCATATTCAGACTGCAAGAAACACCTGTATTTGGCTGAACGAGGATCCTGATCAAGGTGGTTCTGTAAATAAGATAAATCTTGAACATCTGTGTAGAACTCAAGGTTGTAGGCTGCAAGAAAAGTATCAGCAGATCAACCACTCCTGATTGTACATGCATTCACAAAAAAGCTGTGCGCCTTACAATTCACCAGCAAGATACTAGATATTTGGACCATACCTAGCTTCCCATAGCTCTCAATAAGATCAATCTTAGACAGGACATTGATGTGAGGGAGTTCCAAATGTAACATTGTTGTTAGCGAAAGAAGCAGTGCACTCACATATTTTCCAGGATCACAGCATAAATGGGCATCAAGTAGGTGAACAGCAGTCAACTGGATGACATAAAACAAAAATATAGATATTCTTAGAAACTCGTCATGTAAGGTCAGTTACATAAGCCCAGAAAGAGCATTCACAAACAAATTAGAACCACCACATCATTACAAATAACATACCCGAAGGTTCAACTTCTTGACAAGTTTAGTGATAATGTTCTTTGCATTTGAATGAAGGAAGAAGAGTTCAACTTGGCCAGGAAAATCAAATAGAAGATAGTGATCTGCAGCAACAAGCAGGACAGTCAGAAATGCTAAATTTTTTAAAGCAATTGGCTTCACTCGTTAACTGACAAGTTCACCTCTTTAAGAATCACTTAGTACTTATTTTTGCGATTTAGCAAAGAGAGCTTTAGAAGAGCAAAAAAGGAGAAACCCAGAATCCCAACCAGAATCGAGTTTGCATGTTTGATTGAATTTTTTAAGTCCATGCCAAGGTATTATCAACTTTTCCATGCCAATTGCTGTCATGCATACTTTACAGAGACTTATGGGCTATTGCATGATAAATGGATCCTATACCATGCTGACAAATGTGCAGTGCAGTAATGTCATATGATGATATTTAGATCCTTCTACATCTCACAAAACAAACATGATGATCCAGTTAAAAAATAAAGGGTTAATTATGCTTTTGGTCCTCTAAATTTAGGTCAGGTTTTTAATAAGTTCTTAAACTTCAAAAGCTCAAATTTGGCCCCAATTTTTTTCAACTATTTTAATGTTGTCCTTTTTCCGGAATCCGGCCATTTTCTCTCCTAGGAAGTCCCTGTTGCCATTAACTTGAGATCATATGGCCAATTACATGGCAGAAACTGCTTAGATGGGTGATTTCATGGCCAATTAATGATAGCATGGCATATAGATGATGACATAGTATATAGATGATGATGTGGCATAACAGATGAAAATTTATTTTTCATAATATGGCATATGGGTGATAACATGGCAGTTGATGACCAGCCACTTTTGGATAGAAAATTCTCCAGCAAGTGCCACATTATCACCTATATGACACAACATCAAAATAAAAATTCATCTGTTATGCCATATCATCATCCATATACCATGTCATCACTAAATATGCTGCATAATCACCTGTTAGTGCCAATGGGGAGTTCTGATAAGAGAAAGTGGCCAGAATCCAGGATAAGGACTCAATTAAAATAGCTGGGGAAAAAATAGGGACCAAATTTGAGCCTTTTGAAGTTTAGGGACTTATTAAAAACCTGACTTAAACTTAGAGGACTAAAAGCATAATTAGCCCAAAAATAAATAATGCTAAATAATCCAAATACTCCATTCATACCACAAGATTGTATCAAGATTTCTATGAATTTGCATGCCTTCAAAATTCCTAGAGGTTGCAACAAGTTCTCAAACATGTTTTCTTTGTATATTATTGGGCTTGCTCATATTTTTATGACTTATGGCATATTTAGTACGATAATTACCAATATATTCTTTGTAATTTATCCAAATTATCAGAAAACATGCATCATCTTTTTATTTGGTATCATCTTAAAGAGCCAGCTTCCAACAATGCTTGTGGGGGTTGTAGCTTCCATTACAGCTATACCTTTAATTCTGTCTTGTCTTTATCCAAATATTATGTGTTAAAGAAGGATACTGCTGCACAGTTTTTTGGATCAAACACACATAACTAAGGAATAGTAGGGCCATAGGGAGAGTGGGGGAAGAAGAGGAGAAAATTATTGTAATCACTTGCAGCAAGAAGAACATCAGTTTGTAGTTATCTTGTGTATTTGATTAAATAGAAACCAATTTTAACATACACTGGGAAGGTGAATGGGGGAAGGCAAAATTCACCTTAATTTCCCTGGGGTCTTTCATCCCTGAATCAAAATTTGTAGATCTTACTCCCTCTAAAATGGTGAGCATTGGAGATCAAACTTGAGATACTCCTCCATGGTTGTTGTACATATTTGAAATCAGAAAAATGGTGGGAGAAGATAAAGGCATTGTAATTCTTAACTCAGCACTATGTTCACATCAAATGGCGCAGTTTAATATGTACTTGAAGGGACCTTGAAAGAATGCCATGAGCATTTTCCACGACAGTGATAAATTCAGATGGTAGATTTTATACATCATTACATGGACCGCAGATATAGAAGCAAAGAAACTTGTCTCTGTTTTTGAATGATATTTAAGGATTGCTGTTGTTGGCCTTCAAATATGTACAGCATGGAGAACAGTCTTGCTAGACAGTGTTGGATAACAAGATTTGCATGTGGCACACATTTCATGCTGTATAACATTTTAAGGAACAGCTTTTTTTTATTTGAAAAACAATGACCAATTTTGACCTTTACATTTGATAGATAGGAGTACTGATGATGCAACAATATTCACTTTCAGAATATTAACTCTCACCAGAGAAATAATAAAAGAAAAGGAATGACAATATAAGCACTCAAGCCATCATACCAAACAAGAAACTTGCCAACAGCAACCATCAAAGCCTTACCACATAAAATAAAAGACCTTATGATACTCACCATTAAGGAGAGGCTTCAATTTGGACTCTAGCCAGTCAATATTTTTCTCCAGATAGTCCATGCAATAAACAAGACCTAATCAAACAGACCGTTAAATATATAAGGAGCATGTTATCTAATATCAAGAACCATATGGAACAACCATGCATCAGTGGATAGCTTCTATAGAAGATGTAACTGTGTTTGCTGTGTTAGAGAAGAAAGCAATCCATCAGATTTTTACCTCCATTTGGACCAAGAGAATGTTCTGCCATAACATCACTAAGTTTTATAAGATCTTCAATATTTACAGCACATTCATATCTAAATATATTGTTAAGAAAAGCCACCAGGCACTTGTTAAACGAAGACTTGCTTTTTGCCACATTATAGATTAGATAGAAGCTGAATGCAACAAAAATTAAAGGTGGAAAGGATACGGCAATGCATCATTTGCTGGATCCAAATTGATAACAGCCACTTTCCTGCAGGGATAGGCCTACTGACATTACATGGTGAACATTGAGCACCAAGTACACAAAAAAAAAAGAAAAAAAAGAAAAAAAAAATTCTAACAAACTATGCAGCATGATGGACAGATATCAATTTGGTTATGGCCTTATGTCATTTCTTATGGGTAATGGAAATCAATTAACAGTTGGACCTCATCCAAGGCCAAGTCATCTGGGATGGAAATAGTTTTTAATCCCTTCTAACTATTTCTTGCCAAAACTTCCTTTGTTGTACTCTCCTTTCTTTTACCCTTGCAACTTTATAAGTGCAATTGTCCTTCACAAAGATGTCGATAGCTTCTCCTAAACTCCGATAATGGAGGCTTATGTTTGCTATGAAACAGGTCACTAGAAAATAAGAGCTGAAGAAGTGATTCCTCATAAGGATGCCTGCCTTCAGGATGACAGATTACTACATCAATATCATTCACCGTATGCAGTGAAACAAATAGAGAAAACACTGGGCATGAAAAAGTGACTGAATTCAATATATTTGAGTTCGCATGCCAATACCTTTCATCTTGATGAATAAAAATTGATTTTTTAAAAAGGAAAAAAATACCCAGCAAATCATCATTTGCCAAACCAAACGACTAAAATTTGAAGCTAATCTTGTATCCTCCATGAACATCGAGCATCCTAAATCAGCAGTTATCCTTAAAAGAACTTATTTTTATTGGCCCCAAACTTTATAAACATGAAGAGTAACTAGCCTTAACTAATGTTTCGAGAAACTAATTAAATCCACACACAAAGTAGTAGCTTAAGTGGCCAATCCCTATAAATAGACAACCAAGAGAAGATTTTTACGCTATCGAATACCTGCCGATGAGTTTGAGGAACTGCGACATGCCGTTGCAGTAAGTGGTCTTCCCGGACCCCGGGGGTCCGATCACCACCTGCCCGAAAACCATCCTCTTCTGTCCCTCGACGATACACTGGCAATCAAAACCGAATCTTTGCTCGAGAATTACTGAAAAGAAGAAAAGTGGAAGTTCTTGGAGGTGACCTAAAAAAAATTTGAGAGAGATCTTGGGAGAGGAGAAGAGGGAAGTCCTAGGGGAGGACCTGAGCTTCGACGCGGGATCGGGGTTTGCAAGGAGGGTGAGAGGCAGCGTGGAGGGTTCTAGAAACGAGTTCGCTCGATGGGTTTTGTTTTCTTCTCTACAGCTTGGCGGTCGGTTGGCCGCGTTGTGGGAAGGAAAGCACCTGAAGAAGATTGGAGGGGGAAGGCCAACACCCGTGATAATGGAGAGGAAGGCGAAGACGGAGATCGACGGGAGATGGCAACGAGGAGAGATGGGCATCCACGAGGGAAAAGACGATGGCGGAGACCGGCGGATGGTGGCAACGGAGGTGGCGTCTGCGGGTTCGAGAGGGCTCGCAAGTCGCAAGGATTAGAAGAAAAAAGAAAAAAAATATTATCAAAAGAATGTCAATTGACGGTATTTTCCTATTGATTCGAAGTAACTACGACGGTTTTATTTGCCCAGCTTGGCGAACCGCATCCCCGCGCCGCTCCTGATCGTTCTCGCGAAGTCTTTGCAACGGGCCGGAAAATCAGTCTACGAAGCGAAGCCTATTGCCACGCTGACCATCAAATACGAGATTGGGCCCTTCTCAAATGTTTGATAGAATAGCCCAGTCCAATAAAAAAAGGTTAACGTATGCAATACGTTTCATTTGTATGAACCACAAATATACCATGCACGATCGAACGTAGAGCCAAAATTCACCGAGTCAAGCATAGGTGCCAGATCCTAAAAGTAGAATCCCGATCGATCTAGTGCACCAACCATATGGTACGATGGGCTCTCAGATCTGGCGAATGATGGCCTACCCCACCCAAGAGCACTTATGTCATATGGGAACTCATGGCTGGAAACAATCCTTATGGTTTTTATATCCGATAAAAATAATAAGAAAGAATCAAAGTCCAAGTTGATTGGTGAGCCTAGTGATAGAAGACTATCTAGTTTGATTTGGAGAGCACTTATTGGATTAAAGATTTCTTTTTTGCTAAATGTTATGGCCTAAATGCTGAACTATTGACCCTACTTATTCGGATGGATGTTCACCCTAAAGTGTTCTCGGACTGCATGCATACATCCATAAGTAACTTAGTGCAACATGGCAAATTTCATTGAGAGGAATTAGCAAAGAAAAGAAATATAGAAATATTCTCCGGATGACTGGATGGATCGCTCCGGTGGGGTCGCTCCAATGCGAAGGACCTTGAGAAGCGCAGCACTCCCATAACGGATTGTTTTGTAGGTGATGGGGCAGAGTGGACTCCGATCCCCCTAGGCAAATAGTTTCTGTTGTTTTGCCTTAATAAGTGGGGGAGGTAGCCGAATTAGAAAATCACTATTGGCACGGACTGCGCAGAAAATTACGATCCTTTAAACAATTTCTCAATGAGAAATCTATTTCCCCCCTTATCTACGATAAGTCCAATTATGAAAAAACTACTTATTTTGATATTTTTTATTTTTCTTAGATACAAATTTGCCTTCCTATTTATTCTAATAATAAAAAGTATTATATATGGTTTGAGTTGTCTTTTCATCAAATTGGATTTTCTTAATCTCTTCCTTGTCAAGATTCAATCCATGATTCTCGGCAAGGGACTCCACTTCCTCTTTAGTCGGCTGGGGTGGTGTGCTGGGAGTCTCTTATAGCTCTTTTTACTCTATTTCATACTGAACCCATCATCTTTATAATGGATCCATTGGGGAACGACCCACAAATCAAT
Source organism: Cocos nucifera (assembly GCA_006176705.1). Classification (NCBI taxonomy): domain Eukaryota; kingdom Viridiplantae; phylum Streptophyta; class Magnoliopsida; order Arecales; family Arecaceae; genus Cocos; species Cocos nucifera. The sequence goes on from QRFJ01000132.1 coordinate 2,179,125, forward strand.
GCGGAGGGAGCCCCTCATTCCCTAATGAGTCCCGCCTATGAGGGTACCTCAAGCCCAAGGCTTCCTCTACCGTCAAGGTCCTCATCCCTCCTACCCTCAATCTCAAGCTGGGGGGGGGCCACTTTCCTCAGCCCCAAACCGGCAGCAAGGGGGAACTTCCCCCTTACATCCAACCCCGCCCGCGCACCCTCCAGTTCCGAGTGGTGATCAACCACCTCTGGTCATGGAGCAATCAATTCCCTCTTCTTCTACTAATGCGGGGCCTTCAGAATCGAGGCTACCCTCCAATTATAACCCGTTTAAAGCCCAGGTGGAACTAGAACTAATTTGGGTTTTGCAAAAGTTAGAACCAAGTGCTCTGCAAGTGGCAAAGTTCCTGCGGTTATTAAATCGCTTGATACTGGAAACGGCTTCTTCTGAACTGCTAATTGCTATAAAAGAATAAATTTATGAACTCAAAAAAAATAGATCATGAAATAGGGAACAGGCGATTAGCATTCTAGAGCGCTTTATCAAAAATTGGAACTCACAGGGGTAATACTTTTTTTAGTAAAGATTTTAAGTGGGAGCATCACGTTGGCTTTGAAGCAGCTGCATAGTACTGGCATTTTATTGAACGAGAATTTTACCCCTTGTACTCCATTTTGTTGTTTTTTTGAGTGGTTTGGTTGTTTTTTATTAAGCTTTGTTCGGGTATGTTTGTTTTTGGCTAAAGGGAGGCCAAAGTAACACAGTGAAAGAGCAGGACTTCTTTCATACGGCGAAAGGCAGGCCTTTATCATGGTGGGTCTCATCTTCTGTTTTGTGACCTCCGTGATAAGGGGAGGAAGAGTGGTGAGGTGGGCCCCTTCACTTTTTTTGGAAACAACATTAATGTAAATAAATGCCCGTCCGGGTAAGAACTAAATATCACTTTTTGATTCGCTAAATTGTTGAGCCACAGAGAGAAGATTCTTAGCCACTTGAGGAAAAGGAGTCTACTCAAAAGTATTATGACCATCCATAACTGAAGGAAGAGAGATTGAGCCAACCCGAACAATTTCCAGTGGAAAGTTAAAACCTGCCCTGGCATTACCTGTATAAGACGAGGAGGAGGTTCAGGCCTCGGCATCGGCAGTCATGTGCTTTGTGGCCCCTGTATCGAGATACCACTTTGGATCTACTGGAGAGTTAAGCGATATGGCTGAAACCTGATGTGCAAGAGGATCGTCCTGATACGAGAGATTCAACCGATGATAACATTTGATTGCTCAGGTGTGTGGCAAACATGTCTCCTGACAAATCACAGAAGAAGAAGGCTTCGCACCGAGAACGAGAATACGACCGGAGCCCTGACCCCGGTCATTTCTGCCCCGTCCTCGATTATCAGATGTGGTTTGCTGAACCTGACTGACTAACGCATAATCAGTAGCCAGAGGAGTGGAGGAGGCGGGCATAGGCTTGTAACGGGCAGCCAGCAGGAGCGACCGAAGTTCACTGAATGGGGGAAAGGGAACCCTCATGGACACCGAAGTTACAAAGACCATATCCAGCCCGTCCAAGATATACATTACTTTATCATCATCTGAAACAGATTTCTGAATAGCAGCCAACAACTCACAAATAGCTTTGAAACGATTCAAGTAGTCGGTTATGGAAGATGTACCTCTCTTGCACATAAGTAATTCGACTTTGAGTTGTTGCTCTACTTCTCCCCAAAAAAAGTCATTCCTAAGATATGTTCATATGGCATGCGCTGAAGGGAGATCAATGGTGTTGGCAAGAATCTCTTCGGAAAGGGTGGTATTTAGCCACGACACAACCATTTGATCCTTCCGTAACCATGCTTAATAGGCCGGATTAGGAACAAAAGAGATAACAGTAGATCCATCTTCTCCTGCTGTGGATCGTTCAAGTTTCTCTGGGGGGGCAGCCTCAGTTCCATCAAGAAAACAAAAATTTTTCGAAGGCTCATTGGAAGAAGGTCAGAAATTGTCCTTTCCAGACAAGGTGGTTGGAGCCGTCCAACTTGATCTAACCGTTTACTCGCCTCCACACCACAGGCGAGTGAAGTAACTGCGAGCAGCAAGCAGCTTCAAAGGAAGGCTAAGGCGCCCTTACGTTTAGGCTAGCGCGTGTAGGCTTCTTTTTTTGCTGGGGTCAGGTGTTTTCGTCAGCCGGAGATAGGAATCAATGTTGCTACTCTAATTCCGCGGAGAACTATCTTCGTTAGAAGCAGCTAAGCGGAGTCTTGAAATAGATCCGAATAGTGGGTTCACAATTTGAAATGGTATGTATGGCTGCCCAGAAAGAAGTATCATCGACGATAGGGGCTTCCGGTGTGAGGCAAGGTCTTTCCCTATTATTCCAATAAGGGATGATGATGGACACCAAGCTAAACAAATTGCATTCCACCCGTCCGCGATGCATGGAAAGATTGAGGTGGCAGATCAGGAACCGGCTGATCAATCCCAAACTGCCGTAACACTCTCTCACCCAGGGCGCTAAACTAAGATCTCTTCTTCCTAAGCTTATCTTCCATGCTTCAGCGAATCGGCTTATCATCGAAAATGGACATGAAAAAGTCATTTCTAGAGTCAGATGAATGTGCAGCTGATTCTATCAAAGAGCCAACCATGGCATTCTCTGCATCAACAATTTCATTGCCTCGACGCCTATTACTCTTTTACTCTTTAAAAGGCTACTCGGATGGGACATTTTTTGGAGCAGATGTGGCATTTCTTCCTCTCATTCCTGGCATTCCTCCATCAAACCTTCCACCAGCAGTTGATTCTATAGCAGCGGTTATTCCAACTGTAGCAGCGGATACTTTTACATCGGTTATTCAACTAAGAGCATATTCTGGAACAACTTCCTATTCTTTCATTCCGAAAGAAGCCCTTCTGATTAACTTCCTCACAGCCTCAGTTCCTTGTCCTCTTGTTGGCATCTTCCTTATACTAGGGAAATTGGCTTCATTCATTCCTTCCTATTCTATTCCCAACAGCGTTTATTCCGCCATCAGGCATATTATAGCACCAGAAGAAGGAGTCCCGGTAGGAAAGTAGTTCATCCCTTCCTCTGCTAGCTGCAATCCTTCCCTAACCCTAATCATGCTTAAGACATGGAATTGCAATTGGCTCTTTCCTGCTTGAAGGCAAGTGACGGACTAGAGGTATTGGATTCCGCTTTCACTAATATAAAGAACAGATGGTGGTTACACATGCCAACCGCTTAAAGTCTTCTTTTAATGTAATGCCCTAGGCCTTATAGAGCGCTTTTTTGGAGCAGATGTGGCATTTCTTCCTATTTTATTTGGACAATTCTTCCTGCAAACAGGCAAAGATGGCATGGAGGTCTCGACGAGCCTTTCCTTTGTGAACATTTACTTGCCTTTGCCTTTCCTTCCCGCCTTAAGAAAGAAAGCCCGGATCCGGATAAGCAGCTATCGGCTTCATGCCATCTTCATTCATTTGTCCAATTCCGGGCACTGTCAGAACCGATTCTCTGATCTTTCCTGGTAGGAAAGTAGCTTGCCTTGGTCTTCTGCTTTCATGTGAACAAAAGGAAGAAGCGGTCGTCTCTTTTCACGAATCCTGTTATCGATGGGAAACAAAAATCTGACTTAATGGAGTGTGGCCAAGCAAAGACCTTACCTTAAGTGGAGTAGCCAGTGCAAGAAAGAGGAGCTAAGCTTGAAACAAACTCCGCTTTGAATGCTTACCCCAGCGAGAAAGGAAGCTCGGAACCAAGTGCTTTATTAAAGGAGGTCATCGGTAGCCTACGATCCCTTTCTTACTGATAGACGGTGAACCAGAGCGAATAAATTGAGATCTTTTCCTCTACATAGTTAGGAAAAATTATCCAATCTCGATGAAAAAGGGATAAAGTAAAGTAGACGCAACAAAATAAGTAGAAGGAAGGTTAAACTGGGCTAGCCTATCAAGTGCGGGATTGGCTTCGAGAAAGCGTGGGACCAGTGCATACTCCTTTAAGAGCAAGCATCTCTTGTCAATCGGATGGGAGCCTCCCCGGAAGAGCAGGATCAAGATCTGGTGTCAAACAAGCAAGTAGGTGTCACTGTTTAGTAATATGGTTGGTGACTCACTGGGCTTAGTTCTGGTGATCCCAGTGAATAAAGATGCGTGGACGTGCAGGTGAAATTGATCAGATCGCCTTTGAAATCGTCCGTAGTGGTCTGAGGGCTTTGTTCCTCTTCGGGCATGCTACATCGGATCGTCTCTTCCTTTCTTTCTTTTCCGAGCGCATCAGGCAGGCTGGTGCTTCCCCGGTCCTCTCGAATGCGGAGTCTGAAACGGATGCATCTTCTGAAGAAGATGATAGCGAGAGCTCCCCCTCTTCTGAAGTTTCTGTGTCCGAGGAGGAGTCAGAGGTCGAGTTTTCCCCGGAAGCAGCCGAGGTCATCTCGATTCCGCCGTTTCGGATGGAATCGAGGGAGCGAGAGCATCAGATATTGCTCAAAGCAGAATATCTCCTTAGCCGGGGGGAGGTAGATGATGAATATGTCCATGATATTCATCGCAACCTGAAAGAAACCGCAGACCTCGGGGAGTGGGCGTACCGACCTCATCTCGACTTTGAGGAATTCGAAGTCGGGATGCTAGAAAAACGGCTAGAGGTAAAGGATCACCTCTTCTCTCTCTTTTCGAGAGACCACGACCCTGAGGTAGTACAATATAAAGAAAAGAAGAACAGACAACAGGCCAAACAAGTCGTCTGGATGATTACTTTAAAGATTTCCATCAGGAAATCACTAAGGACATTGAAGCCGGGTATTGCCACGACCAGGACTTTCGGGAAAGGGCCCTGGACCACGTGGGCTTTTTTCTTAATGATCTCCAAACAAATGGCCACGCTTCTATCACTTATCTCAAATTTAGAGGAGAAGTTATCAAAAAGACTAAAAAAGAATAAGTCATTTGCTTTGACTAAACTTACTTACTTATTAGTGACGGCAGGTTTCTGATGGCACTGTAAGAAGCAAGGGGGGAGATGTATGTGGGAGTTAGGTTAGGATCGACCTCGCACCATTGACGACGCTATGCCTCGCTCTTCTATCAAGTGAAGAGCTCGCCTCCGCTTCACTGGAAGGCTACCAAAGGGCGCTAAGCCTGTTAAAATAAACGAAAACGAAAAAGTGCTCTTTCTCATTTCACGATTTGGTTAGTGTGAAGTAAGACTCAAGGAAGAAAGAGGGGAGTGACGACCTCTCCGCCCTACAACTCAAGAAGGGTGTGAGACGAGGCGAGCCCACCTATGTAGCCACACTAAGAAAGAGCCCAAATAATGCTGATCAGGGCCCTATCCCGGAGTCTATACTTCAAGTTATTGAGGAGTTCCAAGATGTTATGCCTAAGGAGCTCCCCAAGTCTTTGCCTCCGCATCGAGACTCTCTTTCGAAAGTGAGATCACCATCGACTTTAAGAAGAGGGAAAGATCACTCCTAAATGCAACTGTGATCCTATATATATACTATAGCACCAGATGCGGTCGGATCGGATCTATGGCCTAAGTAGCTAAAGAAAAAATTTTGATTTTTTGGATCAGATTCATTCAGATCTGATTAGATCAAGAGAGATATTTCAAAAATTTTTCTTTTAATCCAGATCAGATCTGAGATATTTCAGATCTGATTTTTATAGATCTAATAAATAAAATAAAAGATAAATTAAATCTAATTTAATTTTATACCTTGTTATTGGATAATTGGATTATCCTATGATGATTTTGCTGATTGTCTGAGGTTCTGGATCTAGCCATGCAAGTATCTAGCCTCTATTGGTATCCACTCAGGCTGGATCTAGAAATCTTCTTCTTCTTTATCATCTTTCCAAAAAATAGATCTAGATCTGATTTGGAGGATGTTCAAAACTTTTTTCGAAGATCTGTAGTCATCTCTGCAACAATACTGCCTTCTTCCTTTCTCGTCATCTTTCTCTTATTTGGATCACACCAAACTGAAGCCCAAAACTCCTTGGATGTGGAGAGGAGAAAGAGGACCAGAAGATGGCATGAAGGAGAGAGAGGGATAGCCTTGGGGCATGAGCTAAGAAAGAACCCTTCAAAGCTAGGCGTAGATAGGGTTTATATAGATCCTACTGCGCCATGCAGTGCTGCATCATCCCGGTCAATCACGTTGCTTCATGCAATCAGATCTAAATCTGATTGGTGGGATGACATCACTTGATCTAATCAGATGAAAGCCTCTTCAAATCATCCTTAGGTGATGCCAAGACTGATCAAAGCTAAGTCTTAGGCATCTACCTAAGTTGATTCTAAGAAGCAATCTGGAGTCTCATCTGTATGGGACTCTAGGCATCCCTATCCATGGATGCATGCCTCCCTAGGCATGCGCCCCCTCTTTTCCATTTTCTAGCAAGGGGACAAGCCCCTATCTGCTCTCCTACAAGTGCATGACATATGGACAGATGTCTAAGTGTCAAAGGTCAATGTTTAACCAAAGTTAAAAGACAAAAATTAGTAGGTGACGAAAAATGGCAGGTGTTGTCTCAAATTTATCTCATAAATTAAGACAATCTTTTTCTGATCTAGACAAGCTCCAGTTAGACCAAGTAAAGGTATCCGAGTGAGCACAAATACATTTGGCTCAGTCGAGATAATTTTTAATGATAGTAGAAAGAAAATATTAGGCTCAATCATGTACTAGCATGATTTTCTTGAACCTAATTGAATCTTATTCAAATCAATTGAACTGGATTAGTCCAATTGATGATATCCAAATCCAAACTCTTATTTGTGTAATCCAGTTAGATTTAGTTCTGTATGATAATGAGATATGTCGTGATCTCTATCATTATCATCATCGAAACATCTTTCGATGGATCAAAATTCTTCTGATTCAGATAACTAGAATGATTGATCATCCAAATCATCCTAATTGCTCCCAAAATCCACCAATGACATCTAGCAGTATATGGTGGCAATCCATCAGAACTGAAAATGAATCTCTCGGTGCAACAACCTGTGTGATTAAGTTCTTCTATCTTGAGCTCCGATCAGATTAGGGTTAAGGTAAACTCGTCAAACCCTAATTTCTGTCATATGATTTAATCATTTGATTCAAGTTCGATGTGAAAACCTTAATAAAAACTCTTTCTATTATTTCACTCTACCATGGCCATGGACTTATGAACTTAATTTTCATGATCATCATAGGACTGCTCCTCATCTACCGAGGTAGATAGATTCTCTCTTGGTGCAATCTAATTCCTACAATGAACATGCTATAACCAACATACACCTCAAGATTCTAAATGGCTAGGAGATCAAGTCATGGTGTAGTCAAACTATAACATCCTCAAGATGAATTATCGATGCACCTCAGATCAAAGAATCAGACATACTACTACAGTTTTGAGTCAGTCATCGACGAGAAGGTAGACTTTCTTATGACTGCTCAAGATGGTCACGCTCAGTGCCCTCGTTCTCTAACGAGTATCTGTACTCTCACTTCGATATCTCTACATCATAGACTCAAAACTCATCTACTATAAAGAAGCGATTATATACCAACCTTTCGGATCAATCACCATCCTCATGATGATCCTACGGTCAGGAGAATTTTATGAGTTAATAATGAAAATTCATGTCTTAAATTTTCAACTCTTGAAAATATGAATTATCATTATCATTAACTCAAGGGATGTATCACAGACACTAAATACATATTTATGATAGAAAATAACCCATTTTATTATTTATAATCAAAATTATAATTTTATCTCTAGAAGTGTAGTATAAGTGTCAGCCAATCTGACTTCTAGAACACACATATCTAATAAACTCTCACTTGATCTAAAGCCAATTGGCTACAAATCTAAGTTCCATCTTCTCAAGATGGGCTTTGATCTTCTGCTGGCCCAACGACTTTGTAAGTGGATCCACCACATTGTCTGCGGAGTCGACTCTCTTGACCTCGATGTAACCCTTCTCGAGGTAATCGTGGATGAGGTGGTATCGCCGCTTGATGTGCTTAAATTTTTGATGAAACCTCGACTTCTTAGTAAGGACTATGGCACTATTATTATCATAGTATAGAGGAATGGCATCTGATGGCATCACTCCGATCTCTACGGCAAACTTCTTATACCATAATGCTTCCTTCGCAGCTTCTGACATAGTGATGTATTTTGCTTCCATGATGAAATCTGCTATCACTATCTACCTGAAACTTTTCAACTGACAGCTCCACTATTACACACAAATAGACACTCAGATGTCGACTTTCGATCATCTACATCGGACATAAAATTCGAGTCTATATATCTCTGGACTTGGAGTTCTCTATTACCAAAGACCAACAACATATCCTTAGTTCTTCTCAAGTACTTAAGGATACATTTCATAGAAGTCCAGTGTTCTTCATCTGGATTTGACTGATATCTGCTCATGACACTCATAGCATGGCTATATCAGGTCGTGTACATAACATGGCATACATGAGGCTCTCTATTGTTGAAGTATAAGGGATCTTGCTCATACGTTCTATTTTCTCGGATGTGCTAGGGCACATCTTCTTGAAAAGATGAATGCCATATCTAAAGGGTACCAAACTCCTCTTAGAGTTTTTCATGCTAAACCTCTTTAGCACTTCCTCTATGTACATCTTCTGTGAAAGTCCTAGCATCCTATTCGGTCTATCTATATAGACCTTAATTCCTAGAATAAAGGATGCTTCACCTAGGTCTTTCATGGAGAATTCTTTGGATAACCATATTTTAATTATGGTCAACATGGAAATATCATTTTTAATAAGGAGAATGTCATCCACGTACAATACGAGAAAGACAACAGTGCTCCTACTGACCTTTTTGAAGACACATGGCTCCTCCTCATTTTTTATGAAATCAAATAATTTGATCACATCATTAAAATGAGTATTCCAGCTCCGAGATGCTTGCTTAAGTCCATATATGGATCTTTGCAGCTTGCATACCTTATGATCATCATCACTGGATGTGAAATCTAGCAGCTATTTCATATAGATATCTTCCTCAAGATATTCATTTAAGAATGTCATTTTTACGTTCATTTATCATATTTCATAATCAAAATAGACTGCAATAGCAAGCAATGTGCGGATGAATTTTTGCATAACTACTGATGAAAATGTATCCTGATAGTCAATGCCTTCATGCTGACTATAATCTTTTGCCACTAATCTAGCTTTGAATGTCTCCATATTTCTACCTGCACCAATCTTTCTCTTGTAGATCCATTTATATCCAATAGGTACTGTTGGGGATAAATCCCGCTCCTGCCGAAGCCCGGCCCGACGCTCAGCCCAATGTAACCAGTAGCCGCTGAAGAGCTTTAGCGCCAGGCGCCAGGCCGAGCCCCTACCACGGCCGAACTGCCTAGAGGCCGAACTCCCCTGCGCCAAGCTCCGGGCCGAACCCCCTCCACCCGCCGAACTTCCCACGGCCGAGCTCCTTTGGACCGACCCCAGGCGAGCCCATGCAGCCGAACTCCTTCGGACCCCACGGTCGAACTCCTTCGGACCGACCCCAGGCGAGCCCATGCAGCCGAACTCCTTCGGACCCCACGGCCGAACTCCTTCGGACCGACTTCAGGCGAGCCCAAGTGGCCGAACCCCTTCGGACCGACCCTAGGCGACCGAACTCCTCAGCGAGCCCTGGCCGAGCCAACTAGCAACCGAAGTCCTTCAACTGGCCAGCCGAGCTTCTTCGGGCCTCTCAGCGGTCGAACTCCTCGGCAACCGTCCCGCGGCCGAACTCTACAGATGGCCGACCCTTCAGCCAGACGAACTCCCCCAGCTTCCCCCTCGGCCGAACTCTGTTACAAGTCCGGACTCCATTGGACGAACTGTCGCCTGCAGCGAGACCGGACGGCGCCTTCCTCTCCGTACCGGACTCCATGCGGCCCACGACTCGCCGGTATGGCTCCCACGATCCTACCGGACGATGCCTTCCTCTCCGTACCGGACTCCATGCGGCCCACGACTCGCCGGTATGGCTCCCACGATCTACCGGACGACGCCTTCCTCTCCGTACCGGACTCCATGCGGCCCACGACTCGCCGGTATGGCTCCCACGATCTACCAGACGACGCCTTCCTCTCCGTACCAAACTCCATGCTGCTCGACGACTCTCTGCCAGACGGCACAGCCGTCACCATCAACTAAGCTCCGCTATAAAAGGACCCCTCCCGACATACTAAGGCTAAGCTTTCTGAACTCTCGACTCTCTAAGCCCCCCTCCACATCTCTAAGCTTCGGAACTCATTCCGAGCACTCCATTACTGTTGGCCGAAAACTAACTTGACCGTCGGAGGGTCCTGCCGGAGCCACCACCCCACCGGTTCCGGACGGGACTTCGTTTTGCAGGTCCCCGGCGGCGCCCAGCGGCTTCGATTGCGGCGACCTCCGACGGCGACGGATTTCTGCACCAACAGGTACTATACCTTCTAATAGATCTACCAAGATCCAGACTTGGTTTGAGTGCATCAAGTTAATTTCTGACTTCATTGCCTCTAACCATTTCTCGGAGTCGATATCTGATATCATCTTGTTATAGATTTTGGGATCATCACCATGAACCCCATTACCTACGAGGAATATTTTTTCTACTCTCTGAAATAGTACCTAAGTACCTCTCAGGATGACGAAAAATTCTTTTCGATCTATGAGATGGAGGAGGTAGTGATTGTATTGGCTCAACCTGATTTGGTTCTATTTGGTCCTTAGCTCGTTGCTCTTGTGAGACTTTCTCCTCGAGCTTGATCTACTTTCCAATACCACTATTTTGAATAAACTATTTTTCAAGAAAGATGGCATGTCAACTCACAATCATATTATGATCTTCTGAAACGTAGAAATAATATCCTAATGACTCTTTAGGATATCCTATAAATTGAGCTCTAAAGGACCTAAAGTCTAACTTATCCGCTTGTTGTCTTTTGATAGAAGCCGGACAATCCCAAATTCTAAGATAACTCAGACTTGGTTTTTACTATACCATATCTCATACGGTGTGAAAAGAACGATTTTAGAAGAAACTCTATTCAGTAAATATATTGCAGTTAACAAACAGTGTCTTCAAAGAAAATAAGGAAGGTTTGTGAAGCTCATCATGGATCGAACCATATGTAATAGGGTTCGACTCCTCCGTTCTGAAATTCTGTTGAGTTGAGGTATTCCAAGTGGAGTCCATTGAGAGACTATGCCATTTTTTTTGAGATAATCTAGAAATTTTTGACTAAGATATTTACCTTCTCGATCTGATCGAAGAACCTTAATGAGTTTTTCAGTTTGTTTTTCTACTTCATGTCTGAATTTCTTAAACTTTTTAAAAGCTTCAGACTTGTGTCTCATAAGATATACATATCCATACCTAGATAAATCATCGATAAAGATGATGAAGTAAATAAAGTTGCCTCTTGCTGGTACATCAAATAGGCCGCACACATCAGTAGGACAAGAAGATCCGTGGCCCTTTCCCCATATCCTACAAAAGAAAGCTTAGTCATTTTGCCATGAAGACAAAATTCATAAATTGGATATGACTCGGAAGTCAACGAACTCAATAGTTCGATTTTCTTCAATTTGTTAACCCTATCTTCTACTATATGACCTCATCTTAGGTGCCATAGATACCTATCATTTGTACTATCCCTAGGTCATTTCATAGCATTCATATTTTGCTCGATATTAAAAATAGATACATCAATATGTAACTGATAAAGACCGTTAATAAGAAAACCACTTGCGATTTTATTTCTTTCATAAAGAATGTTATAATTGTCCTTAAGAAAAACTAATTACATAGCTTTTCAGTACTAGGCATGAAATAGAAATCAAATTTCTGCTTGCTGCAGGGATATAATAATAGTCTTTTAAAACTAAGTTTAAATCAGATGGTAGTCGAAGAGGATATGTTCCCACGACCACGGTAGTAACTCTTGCTTCATTTTTGATGCGCAGAATCATCTCATCATCCCTCAGACTCCCGCTATCCTCAAGACCCTGCATAGAAGTGCACAAATGAGCACTAAAATCAGAGTCAAGCATCCAACTGGATGTAGAAGAAATCATAAGGTTAGACTCAATAATGAGCATACCTCTAGAAGGACGTGCCTCCTTCTTCTTCAGGATGGCTCGGTATGTAGGGCAGTTCTGTTTCCAATGGCTGTCATTGTTGTAATGAAAATACTTTTCTAGGGCAGGTCCAAGTAAATTTCGAAGGGAAATCCTGATTTCCCGGTCCAGGTTCGTCCAGATCTGATTAGATCAAGAGATATATTTCAAAAATTTTCTCTTGATCTCAATCAGATCTTGATATGTTTCAGATCTGATTCTTATTATTTTAATAAATAAAATAAAATAAGATAAATTAAATCAAATTTAATTTACCTGATTTGGGTAATCCTATTACCCTGTAGATGATCCTGATTGCAGCGGAAGGTTCTGGATCTTAGCCACGCAAGCGCCTGGCCTCTACCGGTATCCACTCGGGTTGGATCTGGAGATCCTCTTCTTCTCTATCACACCTCCAAAAATCAGATCTGGATCTGATCTGGAGGATCTTCAAAACTCTTTTGAAGATCTGCAGTCGTCCTTTTGCAGCAGCGCAGCCTTCTTGCTTTTGATCGCCTTTCCTTGATCTGAATCGCACCAACCTAAGTCCAAAACTCTTTTGGACGTGGAGAGCAAGGGGAGAAGAGACTATGGCATGGAGAAGGAGGGGAGAGGCAGCCTTGGGGCGTGTCTAATTTCATTCATTAGAATTAGGGTTGGGCGCAGGGTCTTATTTATAGACCTCTTGTGATCCAACTCCTCTTCCTCTCAACCAATCACAACCCTTTGTGAAATCAGATCTAAATCTGATTGGTTGGAATAGAGACCCCTGGATTCCTCCTTAGAGGGCGCCTAAGACCAGTCAAACTGGATTCTTAGTAGAACTCTGATTGGAATCCAAAAGGGAGGTGGAGTCCTTGTCCAACAAGGACTCCTAGGCGCCTCCTACTTGGGCTCACGCCACCCTTGGCGTGCGCCCTTCTCCTTGCCAGGTTCTGGCAGGGGGACAGGCCCCCACCAGCTCTCCAATAGGTGCATGACATGTGGTCAAAAGTCAAAGGGTCAATGGTCAACGTTTGACCAGTCAAAGGTAGACTTTTGACCAAAGTCAAAGAACAAGAAATGGCAGGTGACCAAAAATGGCAGGTAATGTCTTACAAATAAGACAACCTATTCTGACTTGGACAACCTCCAGTCAGACCATATGAAGGCCTCTGATTGAGCACAAACTCCTTTGGCTCAGTCAGGACAACTTATTTATGATAGTAAAAGAAGAACGTTAGGTTCAATCGAGTGCTAGCACGATTTCCTTGAACCTAATTGAATCTCATTCAGATCAATTGAACTAGATCAGTTCAATTGATGATCACCAGATTCAAACCCTTGTTTGTGTGACCCAGTTAGGTTCAGTTCTGTATGGTAATGGGATATGTCATGATCTCTATCATAGACATCATCGAAACTCCTTTCGATGGATCAGAACTCTTCTGATTCGAACAGCTAGAATGATCGATCATCTAAATCATTCTAATTGCTCCCAAAATCCACCAGTGACACCTAGCAGTATATGGTGGCAACCCATCAGAGCTGAATGCGAACCTCTTGGTGCAGCTACCTGTGTGATTAAGTTCTTCTATCTTGAGCCCCGATCAGATTAGGGTTAAGGTGAACTCGTCAAACCCTAGTCTCTGTCATATGATGTAATCATTCGATTCGAGTCCAATGTGAAAATCTAAATAGAAACTCTTTCTATTATTTCACTCTACCATGGCCATGGGATTTCTGGACTTGATTCTCATGATCATCATAGGGCTGCTCCTCTACCACCGAGGTAGATAGATTCCCATCTTGATGCAATCCAGTTCCTACAATGAACATGCTATAGCCAACATACACCTCAGGGTTCCATATGGCTAGGAGACCGAGTAATGGTGTAGTCAAACTATAACACCCTCAAGGTGAACTGCCGATGCATCTCAGGTCAAAGAACCAGACACACTACTGCAGCATCGAGTCAGTCATTGACGAGAAGGTAGACTTCCTAATGACTACTCGAGGTGGTCACGCTCAGTGCCCTCGTTCTCTAACGAGTACCTGTACTCTCGCTCCGGTGTCTCCACACCGTAGACTCAAGACTCATCTACTAAAGAGAAGCGATCGTACACCAACCTTCCGGATCAATCACCATCCTCGTGATGATCCTATGGTCGGGAGCTGTTTATGAGTTAATAATGATTATTCATGTCTTAAATTTTCAACTCTTGAAAATATGAATTATCATTACCATTAACTCAAAGGATGTATCACAGACACTAAATACACATGTGTGATAGAAAATAACCCATTTCATTAATTATAGTCAAAATTATAATTTTGCCCCTAGAAGTGTATTACAAGTGTCAGCCAATTCTGGCTTCTAGGGCACATATATCTAACAATCTCCCACTTGTCCTAAAGCCAATTGGCTACAAGTCTAAGTCCCATCTTCTCAAGGTGGGCTTCGATCTTCTGCTGGCCCAACGGCTTTGTAAGTGGGTCTGCCACATTATCTGTGGAGTTGACTCTCTTGACCTCAACGTAACCTTTCTCAAGGTAATCGCGGATGAGATGGTATGCTACCAGTTTGCTTGGAACTCTTCCAGCTGACAGCTCCACCATTGCACACAAACAGACTTCCAGATGTCGACTTTCGATCATCTATATCGGACATGAAGTCCGAGTCTGTGTATCCCTGAACTTGGAGTTCTCCATTACCAAAGACCAACATCATATCCTTAGTTCTTCTCAAGTACTTAAGGATACATTTCACAGAAGTCCAGTGTTCTTCACCTGGATTTGACTGATATCTGCTTGTGACACTCACAGCATGGGCTATATCAGGTCGTGTACATAGCATGGCATACATGAGGCTCCCTATTGCAGAAGCATAAGGGATCTTGCTCATGCGTTCTATTTCCTCAGGTGTGCTGGGGCACATCTTCTTGGAAAGATGAATACCATGTCTGAAGGGTATTAATCCCCTCTTAGAGTTTTCCATACTAAACCTCTTTAGTACTTCCTCTATGTACATCTTCTGTGAAAGTCCTAGCATCCTATTCGGTCTATCCCTATAGACCTTAATTCCTAGAATAAAGGATGCTTCACCTAGGTCTTTCATGGAGAATTCCTTGGACAACCACATCTTGACTGATGTCAACATGGGAATATCATTCCCAATAAGGAGGATGTCATCCACGTACAATACGAGGAAGACAACAGCGCTCCCACTGACCCTTTTGAAAACACATGGTTCCTCTTCATTTTTGATGAAACCAAACTTTTTGATCACATCATTGAAACGAGTGTTCCAGCTCCGAGATGCTTGCTTAAGTCCATATATGGACCTTTGCAGCTTGCAAACCTTGTGATCAGTATCACTGGATGTGAAACCTAGCGGCTGTTCCATATAGATATCTTCCTCAAGATATCCATTTAGGAATGCCGTTTTCACGTCCATTTGCCATATTTCATAATCGAAATAGGCTGCAACAGCAAGCAATGTGCGGATGGATTTTAGCATAGCTACCGGGGAAAAGGTATCCTGATAGTCAATGCCTTCACGTTGACTATAACCTTTTGCCACCAGTCTAGCCTTGAATGTCTCCACATTCCCATCTGCACCAATCTTTCTCTTGAAGATCCATTTACACCCAATAGGTACTATACCTTCTGGTGGATCTACCAAGGTCCAGACTTGGTTTGAGTGCATCGAGTCGATTCTCTGACTTCATTGCCTCAAGCCATTTCTCGGAGTCGATATCTGATATCGCCTCGTTGTAGGTTTTGGGATCATCACCATGAGCACCATTACCTATGAGGAACATTTCCTCTACGTCCTCTGAAATAATACCTAAGTATCTTTCAGGGGGACGGGAAACTCTTTCCGATCTACGAGGTGGAGGAGGTAGTGTTCTTATTGGCTCAACCTGATTTGGTTCCACTTGGTCCTTAGCTCGTTCTGCTTGTGAGACTTTCTCATCAAGCTTAATCTGCTTTCCAATGCCGCTATCTTGAATAAACTATTTTTCAAGAAATATGGCATGTCGACTCACAATCACATTGTGGTCTTCTGGAATGTAGAAATAGTATCCTAATGACTCTTTAGGATATCCTATGAATCGAGCTCTAAAGGACCTAAACTCTAACTTGTCCGCTTGTTGTCTTTTGACATGAGCCGGACAACCCCAAATTCTGAGATGACTCAGACTTGGTTTCTTACCGTGCCATATCTCATACGGTGTGGTAGGAACGGTTTTAGAGGGAACCCTATTCAGTAAATAGATTGAAGTTAATAATGAATGTCCCCAAAGAAAATCTGGGAGGTCTGTGAAGCTCATCATGGATCGAACCATATCCAATAGAGTCCGATTTCTCCGTTCTGAAACCCCGTTGAGTTGAGGTGTTCCTGGTGGAGTCCATTGAGAGACTATGCCATTTTCCTTAAGATAGTCTAGGAATTCCCGGCTAAGGTATTCACCTCCTCGATCTGATCGAAGAACCTTAATGGGTTTTCCAGTTTGTTTTTCTACTTCATGTCTGAATTCTTTGAACTTTTCAAAAGCTTCAGACTTATGTCTCATAAGATACACATACCCATACCTAGACAGATCATCGGTAAAGGTAATGAAGTAGACAAAATTGCCTCTAGCCGGCACATCGAATGGGCCGCACACATCAGTATGTACTAGGGCAAGGAGATCTGTGGCCCTCTCCCCATGTCCAACAAAAGGGAGTTTAGTCATTTTGCCTTGAAGACAAGATCACAAGTTGGATATGACTCAAAAGTCAATGGACTCAATAGCCCATTTTTCTCCAATTTGTTAATCCTATCTTCTGCTATATGACCTAATCTCAGGTGCCATAGATATCTGTCGTTTGGACTATCCCTAGGTCGTTTGGCATTCACGTTTTGCTCGATAGTTAAAACAGGTACATCAATATGCAACTGATAAAGACCATTAACAAGGAAACCATTTGCAATTTTATTTCTTTCATAAAGAATGTTACAATGGTCCTTAAAGAAGGTGATCACATAACCTTCTTGTGCTAAGCATGAAACAGAAATCAAATTCCTGCTAGCTGCAGGCACATAATAACAGTCTTTTAAAACTAAGTCTAAACCAGATGGTAATCGAAGAGGGTATGTTCCCACGGCTACTGCAGCAACTCTTGCTCCATTACCGATGCGTAGGATCATGTCTCC
The DNA here is from genome assembly GCA_006176705.1 of Cocos nucifera. Lineage (NCBI taxonomy): Eukaryota > Viridiplantae > Streptophyta > Magnoliopsida > Arecales > Arecaceae > Cocos > Cocos nucifera. The sequence goes on from QRFJ01000132.1 coordinate 2,196,422, forward strand.
ATCCCTCAGCCTCCTGCTATCCTCAAGACCCTGCATAGAAGTGCACAGATGAGCACTAGAACCAGAGTCAAGCACCCAACTGGATGCAGAAGAAACCGTAAGGTTAGACTCAATAACGAGCATACCTCCAGAAGGACCTTCCTTCTTGTTCTTCAGGGTGGCCAGGTAAGTAGGGCAGTTCCGCTTCCAATGGCCGTCGCTGTTGCAATGGAAACACTTTCCTTTGCCATCGACCTTCTTCTTCGGTTCTGCCTTCTTCTTCTTTGATCCTTCCTACCTTTTGCTTTTTCACAGACTTCTTTTTCTTTCCATAAGACTTTCTTTTGGAAGAAGTCCGTTCCATAGCAAGAACTGAGCCTTTAGAACCTTTCATAGAAAGCTCAGCGGTAACCAGCATATTCATCAACTCGGCCAAGGAATTTTGAAGTTTATGCATGTGGTAATTCATGATGAATTGCCCATATGCATCAGTCAAGGATTGCAGAATAATATCGTTCTGCAGATCCAAGTCCAACTTCACACCGAGCTTCTCAAGCTCTTCCATGTCCTTGATCATTGTCAGACAGTGATCTTGGACTGACTGCCCATCACGCATCTTAGCCTTAAAAAGTCATTTTCGTGACTTGATATTTGGCTGCGCGACTCTGTTCACCAAACATCTCCTGCAGGTGAGCCAACATTTGGCGAGCAGTCCCGATATCTTCATGTTGGCGCTGGAGCTCATCAGACATCGAGCCCAACATGTAGTATCTGGCCTTATTGTCTTCGTCAATCCATTTTTCCAGAGACGCTCTCTGTTCAGTGGATGGACGAGCTGGTAAGGTGGGAGGGTCCTGGTCCAAAACATGTGTTAACTTCTCTGAACCCAAAATAATTTTGTAGTTCCTGAGCCAATCTTTATAATTGGGTCCAGTCAGTCTATGTGTGTCTAGGATACGTGCCAGTGGGTTGGACGCAGACATTTTCCTGTAGAGAGTCAAAGATTCTAGTTAGATACTGTAATTTTGACTTGACCAATTTGTTTAGGGATTTTATTTTTAAACAAATTAGCTCCCACTATTTTCTCGGATCCCTACACTCCCTCTGTAGAGATGCGAAAATCTCCGCGATTGATGATTTCTAGTGGGTGGTGCGGTCTCACCAACTGACTCATCACCTCACCTAACAGTTATTGGTGATGGGTTAGCCAATGAGTGAACAACTCTTGTTCAATGATTCTCTAATCATGGTGCACCCAAACTTGGTCTCTAATTCATGAATCTCACCGTATCCGGAATATTGATCCACTCCTTAGTTAAGTCAGACCCACCATTTGCATAGACTGGGTTCCTAATTGGGTCTCTCACCGTATCCGAAATATTGAGCCCAACTCATCCTCCAGCCCATAGCATCCAATGCCTAATAGACATGGTTGCGTCTTCCCGGTGCAACTGAGCCACTGTATCCAGCCGAGAACAATCAACCCCGGGAAGGGCCCGCACGTCTACAATGGTGGAAGACCTCGGACTTAATCTTTTCTTAGGGAGAATTGATTCAGGTCTCATTAAACTAGACTTGGCTTAGTCATAACAATTATGACTAACCTAGTGGCATGGGTCAGCTCGGATTATTGACCACCTCAGATCAGAACTGTGTCAACAGATATGGCCAGGTAAGTGAGACCGGTGGAAGGAATATGCCGTTAACTCGCACAAGAACGCATTCAGGTCGAGTAGCTTCCAATTAAAAACCAGTCGGTCGTCTGTGCCAAACTTACCTTAGACACCAAATTGTTGAGTCAGAACCAATTGGGTTAGCCTACAATCCAGACTCTAACCTCTGAGCCTAATTAGGTCTTGCTTGATCGTGACTCGATCTTGACCCAGACTTAATCCTATTAGGCTGGTCAATTTAAGCATTGTTGATCCCATCTAACCAACTCTTGATTCGGTTTGATCAACCGCTTAGACCTAATTGAGCTACCCAAGCCCGAACCCAGTATTATGAATATGTCTTAGATCTGAAATTCTCAATTTTAGACCTAATTAATATTCCATAAACTTAATTCTTAATTAAGTTGGGTTCATAAACAAAATATGCACAATAAATCCTAGGGTTTCAGGATCTAGGGTTTTGCAGAAAGTAAGTTTTGGGTTTCTGATTAAGGACGAACACGCAGCACCCCTACACGTCATAAGAACACCCCATCGAATGGGAAGAGAGGGCCTTTAAACCCTTCTTCGTTCTTATGACCGGACGGCCAAGAGGAACGCCTTAATCAGGAACATGTAAATACTACAAAACAGTTATAGATCTATATCATATATCTCATATACAAATTTAGATCTAATCATGGCATATTTTGCATACATCTCATGTATCAAATCATGCATGTTTTCAGATCTAAATTATCTCATAATAATCTAAAAAATTAGATTTAAATTGATCTAATCAAAATAAATTCTAATCTAGACAATTATGTAGAACTATTCTACAACTAGTCTAGACATGCATCAATCATATCTCATATGATATTTAAAATTAAATAATTTTTATTTGCTGTTTATCAGATGTTATTATAACACTTATAATATCAGAAAATAGTAAATAAGAAGATCTAAAATATGATTTAATCAGATTAAATCAAAGACATGCAAAACTATTCTATAGAACTATTCTATTCTAGAACTAGTCATGCATATCTTCATGTTCTTAGATCCAAATCATTTAATTTTAATTTTTCTGATTTCAGATCTGATCACATCTCATGTGACATCTGAAATCACTTTATTTTCTAATTAAAATAAAATTAAAATCAGATCTAAACAATTTAGAACCATGGCTCTGATACCAGTTGAAGGGAAATCCTGATTTCCCGGTCCAGGTTCGTCCAGATCTGATTAGATCAAGAGATATATTTCAAAAATTTTCTCTTGATCTCAATCAGATCTTGATATGTTTCAGATCTGATTCTTATTATTTTAATAAATAAAATAAAATAAGATAAATTAAATCAAATTTAATTTACCTGATTTGGGTAATCCTATTACCCTGTAGATGATCCTGATTGCAGCGGAAGGTTCTGGATCTTAGCCACGCAAGCGCCTGGCCTCTACCGGTATCCACTCGGGTTGGATCTGGAGATCCTCTTCTTCTCTATCACACCTCCAAAAATCAGATCTGGATCTGATCTGGAGGATCTTCAAAACTCTTTTGAAGATCTGCAGTCGTCCTTTTGCAGCAGCGCAGCCTTCTTGCTTTTGATCGCCTTTCCTTGATCTGAATCGCACCAACCTAAGTCCAAAACTCTTTTGGACGTGGAGAGCAAGGGGAGAAGAGACTATGGCATGGAGAAGGAGGGGAGAGGCAGCCTTGGGGCGTGTCTAATTTCATTCACTTAGAATTAGGGTTGGGCGCAGGGTCTTATTTATAGACCTCTTGTGATCCAACTCCTCTTCCTCTCAACCAATCACAACCCTTTGTGAAATCAGATCTAAATCTGATTGGTTGGAATAGAGACCCCTGGATTCCTCCTTAGAGGGCGCCTAAGACCAGTCAAACTGGATTCTTAGTAGAACTCTGATTGGAATCCAAAAGGGAGGTGGAGTCCTTGTCCAACAAGGACTCCTAGGCGCCTCCTACTTGGGCTCACGCCACCCTTGGCGTGCGCCCTTCTCCTTGCCAGGTTCTGGCAGGGGGACAGGCCCCCACCAGCTCTCCAATAGGTGCATGACATGTGGTCAAAAGTCAAAGGGTCAATGGTCAACGTTTGACCAGTCAAAGGTAGACTTTTGACCAAAGTCAAAGAACAAGAAATGGCAGGTGACCAAAAATGGCAGGT
>QRFJ01000132.1:2201241-2322903 GCA_006176705.1 Cocos nucifera
AGGGCTGGTTTTACTACTTTCCTCCGCCTGGTGTCGAAAAGCCGGAAGAAATTGGAATGAAGGGAGCGCTTCCCAAGGATGGATACAAAGCCTGCCAACTTGATAGCTGCTTCGAATCCATATATCTATTAGGGAGCTGATGAACACTTCCAGTGTGAGATTTTTCTGCGAATTCTTTCCAGTAATACCTGAAAATAAGCGGATCTTGGTGCTCCCACAAAGAGCGGCACTCCCAAGTAGTGAATAGGTAGCTCTTTCCTTATGAAACCCGTGATCTGGGAGACAATGGCGACTCTAGATGGATGGGTCTTCTTATACATCAAGAAGCCACTTTTTCCTCTATTAATCTTTGGATCATAACCTTTCTCGAGTTATCTCCGTAGTGGTCCTTGGTTATTCATCTTAGATGAAATAGTAATAGTTCCATTCATTGGTATTATGAAATTAATGAAATCTCTCAACTCCGAGATGAATGAATCTTTATTTCGAGAGGATCAGAAAAAAATTGGAATGGAGTCACCTGAGCTACGCAAAGGGAAGGAAGTCGTGGGCTGAGCCGGAGGTCACTTTTCCCGATCCATCCTGAAGGTTTTTTCCCCTCTCTCGCCCCTTTCTTAGTAGAAGAACATGGACGTGCTTCAGCCTTTTTATCGTTTGTCTATGCAAAGTGTTCGGTGTTAGACCCCCACCCCCATTTCCTGAGAGAGGGCCGGGCTGTGTTTCCCCAGCGGCCACCCAGTGGCGGCAGAAAATGAACTCGGGTGGGCTCCGCGCAGTTCGCATTTTATTGTTAAGAGAGAGCTTCTCATTCTCTTATAGAAGCCCACGTCCATGTGGGTAAAGCCCAGTGAAGCTGCAGGGAGCACTGAGCAATGGGATTTTTGCCGCCAGTAAGCCTCTTCCTGTGCCCACATACTTTAAACTTTGTCTTTCATCATATTTCGATGATGTAAATTTTTAGGGGTTCATCGAATCCCTGTTGAGCTATAAGCACATCATCCTTGAGGCTTAGCTTCTTCTAGCACCCAGTTAGTGTGCCTAGGCTTCTTTAGCGGTCGCTGTTGATCGATTCCTTCATTTTAAATTAGAGGAATGGACTTCGGTAATATGGAACTGGCCTCCTTGCTTTATTGCTGAGACCACGTAACGTAGCCGTAGCCTCCTTTGACAAAGTTAGTAAGAAGATCAAGTTCAACTTTCCATTTATTTAACTAATAGGCTTTGGCGTCTGTCTTTCTTCTAGGAAACATCCGCACAGTCTTTTTGGATTGAAACTTACTTTTTCTTTGACTGGATCCCCACCAATTCCCATCCCGATGTTTTTGTGCAATAAACTCCTTCGACCGAAGACTAGTGATAGGTGGTCCCGCGGAGCTTTCGGAGAAGGGTAGCCTAGTGTGTAAGCATAGCAATGAACCACGGCGAACACCACCATAGTCATAACTGAATAGCCAAGCCACCTCCGCTTGAATTTACCGACCAGACAAATAGGGGAGTGAGGAGTCTAAGTTTTTTGAATAAGCGAAAGAGATTCTCTTTAAGCAAGCAAATACAAATATATATAGCATGGTTACTGGAGTTTATTTATCACATATATACTTCAAAGGACATCATGGCATAACCATCGAGGTGAGTAGAGACCTAAAAGGTCGAAGGGAATGATATATAGACAAGTAAATCCCTTACGAGTCCCAAAGTATCCCCTTTAAGGGGATTCATCATTTGAGGGGTGGGATTATAGAAAGACTTTAGAAATGACTTCTCTATCGGTTATGACTAAAAGGCCTAAATACTGAGGGATAAAAAAAGCGTAATATTCAAACTATTTGATTCTCACTTCATAAATTGACCGGATTCGATATACCAATGCAAAAATAATTTAGGCCAAGAACTTCTCCGTAGGTCATGGACTTGGGTTCTGGTTCTGGTGAACTACTCGTTTCACCTAATGCTTAGCACTACACTCCGCATCCTAACGGAAGCCATCACTTGTTAACGAACATATAGAAAGAAAGATATGTTCTCTCTTTTTAAAATAGAAAAATATGGCGAGCAGGTGGTATCGATATGGTATCGCATGTGACTCCGCTTAAGGGTTTGGTACTTCAGTAGGGCTTGCCTCGACGGGTGACTACTTTGTTTTACTTCTAGGGTGACCTTCAGTATTTCAAGAGTGAACAAAAAAGCCCATGGAGCTTGGCTCGAGATAGTGGCCCTTCCACTTTGGTGTAGTTGTTGAACCTGATCGGGACTTTATTTTATTCAATGCCAAGGTGATGATATTTATTTCTGGGGGAAAAAGAGTGATAGATAGAAAGGAAAGGCAGCGAGACTGAGCCGCTGGTAGGATGGCACTGTGCAGCTGGGAATGAGTTTAAACCAATGGAGGGGCACCCTTCCTGAAAGCATTTCCTAAATGCGAGAGGTTTGACAGATGACCGGCGGAATTTCATTCATTCATAGGTATCCTATCTCTCGGTTATAAAGAATAATTATGATACATGAAGTGTCTAAAGGAAAGATATTCATATGCCTCTCCGGTTCCTAAGGCGTAACCACCGCGATCCTTAGGTCATCCGGTGGCGTGATTGTAATTGGTTTTTGATACATGTCTGGGCAGGTATGATTGAATTTATCCATTAACTCAGCTAAGGCAAGTGAGGTATGGTTAGCATCATTGGCGATAAGGAATTCTTCTCGTGTGATAGCAAAAAAGGCCTGTGGGGTCAGTGAAAGCTTTAGTTCCTTTGATGTGGAAGGGCTTTCTCGGCAAGAGTGCCGTTATGGAGGTCTGTGGAAGTCATTCCAAGTGCTATGATGGGGAATAGATGGAGGGCGTTGATTAGGGTAAACTGGAAAGCTGAAAGGTGCTGGCGTCCTTACAGGATGAATCTGTATAGGCCCTTCCCTCCTATTCATTCAAAGTGGGCATAAGCATATGAGTACTCTTAGGTATACGCACTCGATGCCTACGAAATGAACAAAGCATACGACTCGTCTAAGGCAGACGAGGCACGCAAACAGTTTGAATATTACATTTTTTTTTATCCCTCAGTATTTAGGCCTTTTAGTCGTAACCGACAGAGAAGTCATTTCTAAAGTCTTTCTATAATCCCACCCGTATTGAGATATCTTTTTTTATTGAATAGTTATATTCTTATTCCCTTGTGGTGTGTGACACTTGTTTTAATTTCTATCGAGTGAAAGAATCCCAACCCACAGGTTGTGAAGATACTAAGTCCGTAGAAGTGAAAGTAAGACCGCCCCCCCGATCATTCGCTTGTTGTTGGTCTTATTGCTTAGCAATAGTTCCTAATGCACAACTATTGGCAGATATTGCACCTCACAGTCTAATTGTGCGCGCTTTACTTTAGACTAATCACCAAGGCCTAGCGATAAGCTTCTCAGCTGGTCCTTAGCATAAGAAAGCAGCTCGAGAAGAGCTACTACTAAATTTGAAAATGTTCGTTTTTCCCAGGATGACCGATAGCGAAGTAATACTGTGAGGGAAAGATGAAAAGAACCCCAATCGAGGAGTGAAATAGAACATGAAACCGTCATGAGCTCCCAAGCAGTGGGAGAAGAATGTGATCTCTGACCGCATGCCTATTGAAGAATGAGTCGGTGACTCATAGGCAGTGGCTTGCTGGAAACCCAAAATCTTTACTTGACTTATGAGCAAGCCGAACTCCCCCTTCGCAACACCTACTTTTTTTCTTCCTGAGGTGGGTGTCCCACTTGAAGCAAGAGGATTAGACATCCTATTTATTGAGTCGATGAGATCGAAGTAGTAGGTTTTCAGTCCAGCAATTTATGGAGAAGAGGGGAAAGTTTGAGGAGAGGAATAAGAAGAAGAGAGGGGACCTTATTATGGCATGCTGGAGCAGAAATTGAATCTACACTTGGCTCTCATAAAATCAAAGCAAAACAACCTTTCACTGCCACGAAATCCTCCTTTTGGATCAGCCAAACTTTCCTTCTGCTTGACTTAGAGTAGATTTCATTCGACATATGCGACCAACTGCCCCCACTCTTGCTTTTGATCCAGCTAATGGTAATGAGTGCGCCTGAAGCCCCTGGAGTTCTTCCTCTTTTCCTTTCCCGATCCGATTCAACCCTCCGATCTCTCTTTTCGTAGAGGAGAAGAGCTTCACCTTGTTTTTTGGCATCAACCTTTGTTCTTTCTTAACCAGACCTCGACGAATCCAAAGTGAAAGGTCCAACTGATCAAATTTCTTATTCATTGGTCTAGGGTATGGAAGCAGTCCTTCCTATCAAAATTTAGATCCCATCCCTTAGGATACAGATTAACAAGGACTTAACTGATAGTGAAAAGCTTCCAGCTTTGTTGGCACAAAAAAGCTCTTGGATAAGAAGGGCCTACGTGCCGCTAAGCATGCCCAAATTTACCAAAAACGTATCAGTTGAACCTATGATAAGAAGGTCTTAGAAAGGAAGTTTAAGATAGGTGACTTAATCTTTAAGAAAATCATGCCTTCTAGAGATCCACACCCTAAGAGAAAACTTAAGCCGAATCGGGAAGGGCCCTATTATTTCATATCCGCCGTCCATCCAAAAAATGCATATAAACTTTAGAATACGGATGGTGATGAACTACCCGATCCCTGGAAGGCCATCTACCTTAAGAGGTACTATGCATAGGCCAACCTTTGTTTGGATTCACATTTTGGCCTTACCTCGAGAGAACTTTGTTATGTTTTCGAGTCTAAAGAGTAGGGCATATGTTTGTTGTCTAAGTTCTAAAAGATAGCAAGCTAGTGTATTCATTCATTAGTACTTCACCAGCAGATAGGATGACTTTCTCGTTCTCGACCTTTCTCCAATCCCCTATTCACTGAACCATTCTTTCCATCGTGAACCTTTATCCCTGAGTCAACCGAAAAAATATCCGCCTCCCCTCTTATTCATTGAAAAAGGTAGGGATGGGGATATCTACTAAATATGCTCGCTCTTATTAGGAGTATATTTACTAATGAGACTCCTCTTTTAGTTTTATTCTCTGAATATGCACCTCTCTCTTTCATTCCTTAACTCATTCATCCATGAATTTATTTTCCGCTACCCCCCTTTTTGGTAGGAGATAGTTTCCTCTCCCGATTAAATTTCTTGCATCGGATAGAAGCAGCCCATGGAATTCATTTCGATACCATCTTCTTATCAGTTGGTAGAAAGTCATCTCTTGGGCAGTCGAAAGGGGGGCAACGAATCATCGAATGAATTCCTTGTGTCAGGTGGAGAGAAGAGGGTGGTAGATAGAATGAACAGTCAACTATTATGGGAGAGGGAATCAACTAGGAACTGGCATCTCCTGATCCCTTTCAATCATTAAAGGTATGTGCTTATTACTAGGAGTGTCAGATGCAACCTGTGTGCTCAGTCTCAAACTGTATTGATGACCAAGCACGCAGTCTTTATAGTGCGCTTTTCAAGCGCTTACCAAGCAAGCAAGCCGGCATACTCTGAGAGCTCTTCGCCTTTGGTTCGATGTGGGGGCCCTTTCTTATTGAATGAAGTAGGTGGTAATGGTAATAAGCGATCGATCATTAGTAAGAGACGAAGACAGGGCCAGACGAGATATTGAAAGGCTTGAATGGACAGATAAGGGACAGACTGATTGCACCTATCTGGCATGGGACTTATTGGCTTAAGAAGCAAGCCAAAGAAAGAATGGATTCGCTTATAGAAGTACTTTCCATATTTGGAAAGGGAATATATCTATTTGAAGGAAGGTACTCATGTATGGGAATCGAAGTGATTAGAACAGAACTGAGCTTGCCAGCTAGGAATGAAGAAGCAACGGATGCTATTTATGGACAGAGCAAGGGACAGATAGAGGAATGGTTTACCTCCTCTGTCCTTTCCATTAATTGATTGCATACCGTCTCGCTTATATTTACTGTACGATTAGTTGTACTTCTTTCCGAATGGTTGATATAACCATTCCCTACTTACTCTATTAGGGACATACTCTATAGTCATATTTCCTTTCCTGTACTATTCAAATTACCCTTTTTTTTCTAGTAAGAGGAAGGGCAGACCGCTTGTCATAAAATAGAAGATCAATATCGCACAGAAGGCTTGATATCGCCCTATTTGAGATACTGATTCAAGTTATAGTACTTCTTCCTCAGAGCAATTGAACTAGCCTTTTGATTAAATAGATATAAGCATAGAGAGGGAATCCTGAACTATAGAAAAAAAGGAGAGCAGCCAGCCTTTATTTTATTATATATTAGCTGATAGGTTTTTCTTTTTCCTGAAGCTTAGATGAGATTAGAGATGGAAAAGATGCTAGCATTAGAAGAAAATCATTGATCATACTTTCTTGTCTTAGCCACTATTGATTAAGAAAGATTTCTACTTGGCTTAGATCACCATCGAGAAAGAGAAACTCATAGCACAGATGATTCTTATCCGGGAAGACAGAAAGAGTACCCGTTGTTAACAAAATGGAGTCTCAAAAACTCAATTATTATATTTTCAAGCAGAGCATCAGTAAAAGACCTAGAGGCCTATGAAAGTCATGTTTTTACTTAAGAAAGATGGTGCCTTTGCGAGGATGTCTTTAATCAGCCAATGCTAAGGCAATAAAGCTAGCATCAAACCTACCCGCCCAGAACCCTTCTTAATTTCTACCAAGGTTTCCATTCCCAATGACAGAAGAAAGATAAGCTAAAATGGGACCTGGAGAGATAGGAAGAAAGATTCTCACTTGGACAGGAGATGTGGACGAGTTTTGGCCGAGCTCCAAGAAACCTGGGAGAGCAGGAGGCAGGGCCAAGCTGAGCTAAACCTAAACGTATGCATGGTTAAAAAGAAGTATACCTAAGTTCCTATGTTGCTCGATAATTTGTTGATCCTTTTTATCTTTATCCTGGTGGCGCTCTCTTACTAACTATTTTTTTGGTGCTTTAGCTAGCTTTACTCATCTATGAGACAGATAAGAGAGTGGGAAAATGCGGTGTCATGACTTTTTCTTTGAAAGGCATCGTTTGATGAATTCATTTTAAGCCTAAGATTCTTCTAAGAATGGATCTCTCATTTGGACAAAAAGGCTGTGAAAAAGGATTCCAAATCAGACTTTCCTCACTTGAGTAGAAAGCTTTTCAAAAAGGAGGATATCCTGAGTCAAGCACAAGCAGTAGTCTCAAAGAGTAATGCGGTTGGATTAAGAAGGCCGAAACCCTATAATATTGATTATCGAACAGTAATAATTTAAATTATTTAGTAATATAGATTATCTACAATTTGGATAAATTATCAGTAATATTGATTATTATATTTGTTACACGTAGGTAATGTTGCAGTAAAATTACTAAAAATCTTGATTGATATATTTGGTATGACAATCAAATTATTAGTAATGTAATATCAAATTTTTAAAAAATTCTTAAATTTAATTTAAGAATTATATATATATATATATATATATATATATATATATATATATATATATATATATATATATATATATATATATCAAACATATTATATTCTAATATATATTTATATTTATCATATATATTATAATATATATTATATATAATATATTATATTCTATTATATATTTATATTATAAATATATTATATATATATTCTTAGTATATGATCATGTATTATTATATTATTATATTATATTATTATTATAATATTATAATAATATGAATATAATATATTATATTATATTTATAATATATAATATTTATATGTTATATATTATAAATATATTATATTTTAATATATATTTATATTTATAATATATTATAATATATATTATAATATAATATAATATTATGCTATATAATATTATATGATTATGTTATCATATATTACTCTATTATAATATTATAATATTATTTATAGTATATTAAAGTAATAATAATATAATATTATATTATATTATATTTATTATTGTAATAATATATTAATATGTTATATTTATAATATAAATAAATATATTATATATTATATATGATAATATATATTATATATAATAAATTATATTCTAATATATATTTATATTTATAATATATAATATTATATTATTATAATATTATTATAGTATATTATTATATATTATTACATATTATTATATTATAATATTATTATATTAATATAATATAATATAATATTATATTTTTTTATGAAAGTATTTTCGTCTAAATATATCATTATTAGATAACCAAATATTTGATAATCCGGATAGCCATCCTCCACTTAATAATCTAGATTATCTCATGAAAGATAATATAGATTATCTAACAATCTGAATTATCAACTTAAAAGATATATCAAACATGCTAATTTGATGGAACTTTTTTAAATTATTAATAATTTATCTTAAATTGCTGGCTATCAAATATAATCTAAATATTATGGTGGATTCATCCATGATTGGAGGGTGTCGTCATGCGAAAGTTGGAAGTCATCTTTCCTCAAAAAAAGAAAAAGAAAAAAAAGGTCACCACCTATGGGATTGCTTTATTTTTCATAAAAAATAAAAAAAATTTACATCACAGACCTCTCATTTCTTAATCATTGTACTTCATGCCGAGATGCTAAGGAATGTATTACTGGAAAAAAAGCCTTCGGTCAAACTTTCTCATTAAAAACTTCAAATTGAGATGCTCATCAATCAGAGAATTCAAGGCCATTTCGCTTGTAGATGGCCATACATTATTCGAATTTGTGAAAGGAGAAGATAGAGATTGTGTGATGTAAGATTCTCAGGCCGTTGCCGGATGATTTCTGGTAATTGAGCACTAGAGACCCAGCTTCGGTGCAGAAGGCAGCTCCCGTGGAGGCGTGGCTCCGATTTCTATACGGTCTATGGGACGGCGATGACTGGCAACATGGTTTTTCTTATGCGGTGCGGAAACTGATCCGCCGTGCACTAAACATTCCGACACATCCCAAGGGCCGTCACCAAGACATTTCTCAGACGGACCTTGAATCCAAAGGCCACGTCGATGGTCCAATTATATTTTGCCACGTCGGACGTGACTGTTTGTGGAATATTTCCTTGGGCCGAATGGTAAAATCACAAAACAACCGCCCACCGGAAAAGTCACGGGCAAGAACTAAAATTCTAAGACCACCCAGATAAACGGCCACAATCGAAGAAATATGCTCCTCATGCTTCCACGTGGACGATGATTCCGTAATTTCCCCTCTGGTCTCTGTTTTGTCGATCTTGTGCAGGTCTCTATGATCTCGACACCCGAAATTCCAGCGATTCGCATCTCCATCTCATGAAAATCCCCTGGATCCGCTGCAAGAAAAAAAACACAGAATCCCTTTACACTAAAGAATCGACGGACGCGTAGATCAACTCAAAGGCTAAACCATATGGCATAGGTAAAAATAAATGACCACGAAACGATTAGCCATTTGTTGTAGTTTATGTTTCGTGTTAATGCGTAAGGTATGGCACGGGCGCGTTTTTTCGCCGCCACCTACGCTGGCGTTGTGTTCTATAAAAGGTCTCTCTCACGTCTTGCTCCCAAGGTCTCCATTCGATCTTCCGAGATAAGAGTTGGAAAGAACTCTTCCTGTGAGTGTGTTTCTCATTCCCATGGCGATTTCTAGGGTTTCGATCTGCGCCGCCTTTTTGGCGTTCCTTGTGTTCTCGTCTTTCTCGCCGGTGCGATCGGAGGAGGCTGGAGCTGAAGTCGTGGAGGAGTCGGCGGTGCTCACCCTTGACGCCTCCAACTTCTCCGAGACCGTCGCCAAATACGCCTTCATCGTTGTCGAGTTCTACGCCCCATGGTAACCAAATCATCTCTTTCTCTATCTTTGTCTACTAAGCTCCTCGTAACAAAGCCGATTCTTCTGTTTTGGATGGTAGATCCCTGTCTGGATTGACCTCAGATTAGAAAGGGATCTTTCTTAGGGAGTGTCGGAATGGATCTAACGATTTTGGACTCTTATCAATTTTTATAGAAGCTCTTCTTTTACTTAATTTTATTGAAAGAATTGTTGATGATTTTTAGGATATTTGCTTCTATATCTCTTTGTTTTAGTGCTGGAGTTCATCCATCTTTTTCTATCTTTACATACCAAGTTTCTTGTTTTTGATTTCTGGTGAGATCTCGTATCAAAATTATGATTTTTCTTGAAGTTTTGTCTCTTTTGGTCATATTTTCGACCTTTGTTGTTAATATTTCTTTCTTTCAAAAAACTTTATATGCCTTTTATTTTTGGAGCATTTTCGTTCGGAACATCAACATGTTCTATGGCTCCCTAGTGAACTTTAAGATGACCGATGGCTCCACAGTGAAATTTAAGATGATCTATGGCTCCACCTTCTCCATGACTGATGTTAGATCTTTGAGATAAGGTTTTTGTTACCGAATTCACGAGTAGTTCAAGCGCTGTTTTTTTTTTTTTTTTTTTTTTTTTGTTTTTATTTTTTCTTGTGGATTACTAGTTGGAGGTAGATTTCTTTAGGATCTTGAAATAAATGTTATCATGTTATCACGCCAATGGCCTTTCTTCATTTTTGGGCACTGGCATGATGCAATTCATTCTTGAGATAATATTTTTCAATTGGAGTATGCTTCATTGGACTCTTTGGCTCACATTTAGAGATAATTGCATCTCCCTATAACAAAGCTATCTTTTTCTCATTGGAAACTTTGGAGTCTCTCATGTTTGGAGGGTCACTCCTTGATTGCATGAACCTGAACTATGAGCTACACTGCAAAGTGGGATTTTGGTTTTAGGTGTCATATGTGAACCCTTATCAATGTCATCATTGCAAACTTGAAACAGTTCAACTATTCTGCTTCCACCTTTTATTTATTTGTTTATTTATTTTCCTGTTCACCTCTTTGTTTGGAGAAGGAGATTGAGATTAAACTTCATATATTCCATGGTAAAATCATCTTTGACATGCATCTCATTTATAGTTAGACCATGGCACCATGAATTATAGCGTTTTTATAATCTAATTCCAAATATTTTTAAGTTTATGTCAAAGATGCCCTTCTCTTTGACTCTCAAGATGTTAGTGCCTTCTCAGGATTTTTTTCCCAAACAAGGAGCAGTATTATAAATGGGATGTTTTCATCAAATTCAGAATATCAACAAAGCAATAATCAAAAAATATAGTGCAATTGATCTTCAATGAGTATGGTTTATAGTAAATTTAATGCTGATGCGATTACAACTTTAACTGGTCTTCCAAAGTTGTAGATCACACTCTGTTTTGTTAGGGTATGTGCTTTTTTTAGGTAAGCATAAGGTGATATTCTCTATGGATGCCCCATATGTCTGTTAGTAATTATGATATACTGAACCCCTGTTGTGACAGGTGTGGACATTGCAAAAGACTTGCTCCGGAGGTAATGGTTTGTCTGAGAATCACCCATGTGAACTAAGAATTTATATGCATATTTGTTGCTTGATTAAGACTGTGCGTCCTAATTCCTTGATGATGTTTTGGGCGGGGTATTGTACTTGCAGTATGAGAAAGCTGCATCAATACTGAGTAAGCATGACCCTCCTATTGTTCTTGCTAAAGTTGATGCCAATGATGAGAAGAACAAAGAATTTGCCTCTAAATATGAGGTGTCGGGCTATCCCACACTTAAAATTCTAAGGAATCAAGGGAATAACATCCAAGAATACAAAGGTCCAAGGGAGGCCGAAGGTATAGTTGAATATCTGAAGAAACAAGTTGGTCCTGCTTCAGCTGAGATAAAATCATCAGAGGATGCTGGCATTCTCATTGAGGACAAGAAAATTGTTATTGTAAGTTATCCATATCCTCGTGAAAGTTTCCCACACTTGCCTCTTTTATCTCTCATGGTGTTTCATGCTGAGTTGCAATCTTATTAAACATTATTATAGGTGGGGGTGTTCCCTGATTATTCTCAAGAGGAGTTTAAAAATTTTATGACAGTAGCCGAGAAACTACGATCAGACTATGATTTTGGTCATACTTTGCATGCTAAGCTCCTTCCCCGTGGGGATTTGACAGTTGGTGGACCTATAGTTAGGCTATTCAAGCCATTTGATGAACTTTTTGTTGATTCCCAGGTATATTTGATGCTTTATTAATTTTAAATTTTCAATTTTCAGTTGTTATGCATATGCTGACAGGCATATACACATTGCATATTTATGTTTTGATTTATCTCATTGCAAAAAGCAAAGCATCTCTCTTTGACTCACTGTTTCTCTGATAAACTATTTGATCATTGTGTTGTGCAGGATTTTCATGTGGATGCTTTAGAGAATTTCATTGAAGTTGCTAGTGTGCCTAAGGTTGTCACTTTTGATAAAGATCCAAGCAACCATCCCTTTCTCATAAAATTCTTCAACAATCCTAATACCAAAGTAAGATCTTATTTTCTTTTATAAAGTAAATTTGTTTAATAGAAAGCCGAAGTAGCAACAAATTTTGTGCAGTTTTTTTTTTTTTTTGGTAAACCTCTACCGTAGTCAATGCGTTGAAGGTTGAGTTTTTATCAACAGACACGAGTAAACTAGTTGTGATGAATGCACTCAATATGTCTATTCTTTATTTATAATCAACCCTTGCAACCTGCTAATCCAGGATTTTGTGGTATTTCTGAGTCAATGAACTATGGTGCATGCTTGACTCTTAACCATCTGCAAACGCTTGATAATTACCTTCCAGCAATTCTATATAATTTAGTGCTGTAATCTTACATCATACTTCCATTTTAGCCCTCGTATGTGACGTGTTCTTTCTGTTGGAATCTGGTTGTGGATAGGCTATGTTCTTTTTGAATTTCAGTGGCGAGTCTTTTGATTCATTTAAGTCCAAGTACTATGAAGTTGCTGAGCTCTACAGAGGAAAGAGCATAAGCTTTTTGATTGGTGATCTTGATGCCAGCCAAACTGCTTTCCAGGTTATATTCGCACCACCCTCCTTTTTTCCCCTTACGCTCATATAATTTGATGGTTTTCTGATAGTTTTATGTGCAATTGGTTGGATGCTTAGTTCTTTGGCCTCAAAGAAGAACAGGCACCCCTCATCATCATACAAGATAATGATGGCCAGAAATATCTCAAACCAAATGTAGAACCTGATCAAATTGCAACATGGGTGAAGGATTACCTGGTAATGGTTTCATTGCTTGTCTTACAAATTGCAATAATGTCCATATCATTCTGGAACTGTGATAACTTGAGGTTAACATTCTACTCATTTTGTCTGTAAGGATTTGTTCACGGTGCCTGCAGTATGAACACATTCATAAAATTTCACATTATGCAATCAATTTCTGGCTTTACTAAGTTGACTGTGTGCATGCAGGATGGTAGCTTGTCACCATTTAAGAAGTCAGAGCCAATTCCTGAGGTCAATGATCAACCTGTAAAGGTGGTTGTGGCTGACAGCCTTCATGATGTGGTTTCCAAGTCTGGAAAAAATGGTCAGCTCATTACATCCATTTCTTTTTCCAAAGACATCCTTTTTTGTTTCTTTTTCATTTGTAGATCTGGAGCTGTTTAAAATGCATTTTTGTGGTGTTTAAGAAATCGGTCATTTTAAATAACTTTTGAATGCTGTAAAGTGTAATTTTATTAATTTCCTTTTTAATATATTCATCCATTGATTATTAGTTAAATTTGAATTAGCAGTTCTTTTGTACCATTTATCCCAAAGTTGCAATTATGATTAGTTGTATTTAATCGTCTGATTTTTTTTTGTTGAATATTCTCTTCTGGTTTCCTTTTTCCTTAATTTTGTATTTCATACTATTCTTTCCCCCCTGTTTTGGGCTTGCATACATCATAGATGGGATATGGAAGAAATTGGCCTCCTCATATCATCATGAAGCATGAAGTAGAGAACAACTTAATAAAGAATCTTAATTTTGCAAAAAAACTTAGAGGTGAAAGAAATAAAAATTACGCTAGCCCTTAGAATGCTGAAACCAGACCATGAACCCTCAACCATGCCATTCCCCAGCCTCTTGGTTGAATGACCTTCTGTTCTTTCCATCCAAGTCCTTGCAACTTAAATTGTCATAATATTTTTCATGACTTGTGTTGTCTCAGGTCAGTCTTTTTTACTGCTTTGATCTAAATAGACTTTATGATTTTTGATAGGAAAGGCTTTCAAAGTTCTAGTTAATTAGCAATAACATACATACATACATACATATGTATATACATGTACATGCATGCATGCATACATACACACACACACACATATATCACATGTGCATGTATGTGTGTGTGTGTGTGTGTGTGTGCTGCGCTGCTGCACTATTGTAGCTTTTTCGCAGCAGAGTTGAGGAAGCTTTTTATATCAAGTAAAGATAGTATTCATTGAGACAATCTATTGTATGTAGTGTTACAGTATAAATAGTTAACATTCATGATATTCTATTCCATTTAAAATGGCCAGAGAAAATATGCAGTGTTCTGGTCATATGAAATTTTTTTTGTCGAAGTCATGCTTTTATTTCCCCCGTTTTCTTGAAACCTTTCCTTGATCCCTTGCTACTATTCTTTAGGTCTGGTGATCTGATTTTCATTTCTGTTCTGCAGTTCTGCTTGAATTTTATGCACCTTGGTGTGGACATTGCAAGAAACTAGCACCTATTTTAGAAGAAGTTGCTGTCTCATTCCAAAGTGATGATGATGTTGTTATTGCAAAGATGGTAAGTTTCCTTTCATCCATGATACAGTGTTGTAATAGTAGGGCCTTTGCCCTTGTTCTTTTGTTACTCTGTTTTAGTTTAGCAATATTTATGACAAGCTAGGCTCATGAATGCATCCATTGATGCCTATGAGCTGGATCTAATCTCTTTGTAATTGAATTCATTAACTCCAAGACTTTCAGAATGATAAATTCAGACCGATCCACTTGTTGTTTCTAAATGTTTGATAGGGAGGGGGGAAATAATTAATGACCTACTTTATGAGTGTGAACTCAATTGGTTTTGCTCATTACCTTTCAAAACATGAATCTGTCAATTGAAAACCTGAACTTCATGTCCATTTTTATCTTTTCATTCCTGCAAGGTTGCTAGTACGGCTCTAATGGGCTGGAATATGCCCATCAAGCATTCACCTTATTGTACATTAGCCTGATAGCACTCTGAGGTTGACCGTAGGCATACCTGTCTAACTATCTCGACATAAAGATATCTTGCAATGTATGGCATCTGAACAGATATTTCAAGTAGAAACTCAGTTGGACAATATCACATGTCTGTGGACATTGCTCATACAAGATGGGGAAAATTGCCATACGAGTTTCAGAAGTAATGGAGGTGCAACCAGCCAAGCATGCAGAATAGTTATAACTTACCTGAAAAGTTGAGGTGGATTGTCGTGAAAAATAGCACAGATAGGTATAGCATTAATATGTTGACAACATATGCTGAAAATTGTTGGAGGAAGCTCAGGATTTGTGTTGATAGTGGATGAAGAAACAACTTGATTGAGAAAGTAGTGCATGGTTTCAAGTGGATAAGTTAGGATATGTGCCCCAGTTTACATGGATGATCAGTGTGAGAATCTGTACAGCTTATCTCGACCAGGAATTTGTGTTAGGAATCTAGGCATGATCTTAAATTGATGAGTATGACCTTTTTTTGTTTGCTAGATTTGGTTCAAGTGATGAAGTTGGGGAAGTTTGTTCCTTGGGCAGTAGAAATGAGAACAAATGCAGGTGTAAGGAAGTGCAGCAGTGTCTGCAAAGTGGGTGTGTGAATGAATTTCCATCGAGGCAGGTGCAGCACTCCAAATAGAAGTTTCACCATCACTTTGTTCTTAAAACAGGTAGTGATTATGGAGCGGTGTTATATTGGATTGACCAAACTTGCTGCAATACATACATACACACATGTATGTATTATGAGGATCATCTATGCAAATTGCAATGTCCCTAATCTTAATGCTCCTTGAAGCATTCGAGGCACATTGGTACTTTAGGGTGACATCTTATGTGCCTTTGGTATATGAATATTAATCTATTTTTGCTAATCAATGTGGAGGGTTTTCTTACCTTTTTGATAATTCACTTATTTACTTGCTAACATATATTCAATGGTAGAGTGTTTGTGTTTGAGAGAGAGAGAGAGAGAGAGAGTTATGCATAGATCTAATATAAAGGTGCAATCTGATGATTATGATATGATTATGGTCAAGTTTGAAACTCTGGTTCGGTTCCATACTTTTATAACAATACCATTACTTGTATCAAGCTTTGTTTCATTTTGTTTGAATCCTCTTGGTCAAATGAAGCATGCTTCTAGACCTGTGGGCTCTACCATGTTACAAGATGGTCCCCTTGTTGAGATGTCTTTGTATGTGCAACTCCTTTGTGCCAGCTTGAGACTTCAAGAGCAGCTAATATCCAATGTCTAAAATTGTGTTATTAGACTTTTTCTTTTATTAGGTTTGTTTGGTCGTGCCTTTGCTATCTGTCAGATAGTAGGAGTTTTTTTTTTCCATTCTTTTACTTTAGTCACCTGTTTGCACTTGTTTTTGTAAATTTTACACTGCCATCAATTTATAATAGGACTGACCTTTTCTTTTTAATTCTTCATCTTATGATGTTGCATTCACTTTTATGTTTTAATGGTGGAAAATGGAGGTCTTTTATTGTTGTCTAAATTCTGACGTGTTTCATTAATCTGTATTTCTAGGATGCTACTGCAAATGATGTCCCAAAGGAGTTCAACGTCCAGGGTTATCCAACTATGTATTTCTCTTCAGCAAGTGGCAAACTTGTGCAATATGATGGGGGTAGGACAAAAGAGGACATCATTGATTTCATACAGAAAAATAGAGATGCAACCACTCAGAAGGATACGAATGTCCAATCTGAGCCTCTAAAAGATGAGCTGTGATCGAGGTTTGTCCACATTTTGTACTAATTGCTTATATGTGCATACCATTGTTTTTTACTTGACCTTTCCAGCTTTCTCTCTGTTACTGGTGGCATCTCATATTCCTCACTTTACATTGTCAACAATGATACCTTTGCCAATTTATCATCCATCAAATTTTCAATGCCATTCCTGATTTGTGAAAATCCTCTTCTTTAGGCTGCTAGCGGATACTATACTAGTTTAATTAACTTGTAATATCTGCAGGCAGTCACTAGATTCTTCATGTAACTTCAAAATGATTGGAAACCTGCAATGTAGATAAATAGATTTATAGTTTAGTACTTGGGAGTGACATGATAATTTTGTTATTATTGGGGTGCAACTCCACTTATGAAGGGGGTTGTGGCTGGGTGCAAAACTCCATTAGAGGCAAAGAATCAAGAAACATGTCATAGAAGGGTCAGTTTAGTACCCATTGGAGATCTAATTTGAATTTTCTAAAATGTTTTGCCTTGAATGTACCTCAAATCTGTGGATTGGTGTTATTAATGCCTGAAGTGCTTCTCTGCTAGTGTTAATTGAGATGGGAATTTAAAGAAACACCAAATTATATTTTATGCTCTTCCTTGGATTCTTTCATAATTATTTGGGATCTGTAATTACATCATTGGTGCATACTTCCTGGACATTTGCTCTGATAGTTTCACAATAGCTATATAATTCAGTCTGTTATTAATTTAGTTCATTAAAAATGGAGACATGCATTTTTGATATTTTCTGTTCTTTTACCATTTCTTACATGTCCTTTCTAAGCAAAAGTCTTGAGTTAAAAACTATAGAATGAGATTTAATTATACTCCACATGCTGAAAGAAAATCATTCCCTATATGATCTTATATGAAGACTGATTTTTCAGTTTATAGTTATCTTTGTAATTTAGAAATGACTGAAGAAACTATGCACCTTTAAATTCCATCCTTTCCGCTAGGCCTTCATCTTCCCTTTAACATGTGCACGTTCAAATGGATTACATATTCCAAATAATATTTGAACATCTGGACGTAAATGTGGGACAGATGCAAAATACTGAGGCACATAAAATATTCATAGTTGAATATTTTTTTAGCTAGTAAGGTCTAGAACTTTATGGACAGTATTCCTATATTCTTGTATTCTTAAGTAAAAGATTTGGAACTCTTCTACCTTTTCATATAATCCCATATCTCAAACTCTAACATGGTTCCCATGCAATTTATGATCCACTTTTGTTCTGTAAATAATCTAGTTTTAGTTAGACTGCCTGTAGGGCTAGAAATGTGCATGGCAGAGCCTGGTCCAAGCCTTGCTAGACCCTGGCTAGGTTCAGAAATAATAGTTTGGGCTTCTTTCTGGGTCTAAGCGCAACAATCCCTGGATTCCAAGCTTGAGTTTAGCCTTAAGACCCAGATGGCGTCTTGATTTAGCTAGGGTTGCTCACTCTAGATATAACGACTTGCTGGGGGAAATCAAGGCTGATGTGGAACAGTGGAGAGAAGGATGGAGCTTAGGTTGTTGAGGCTGTGACTGCTGATAGGTGGATGGGTGGAGGCTAATGCAAATAGATTGGTGGAAAGCATGAGCCCAAAGTCCTTGATGTATGGAAGGACAGGATCTGACGACACCATGGCTTGGTGAAAAAAGTCAGATAAAGGAAAACTATTTTGAAAATCTGGTCAAAGTTATGTGAAATAGGTTAGGGAAAGCAGGAGTCCGAAGTCCTTAATCTGTGGAAGAACAGAATATTATTATGCCATGGCTTGGTGAAGTGGAGGAACTTAGCACGGGAAATTAGTAATCAAAGTTGCTTAAAGTTGTGCGAAAGCGATAGGATTTATTTTATTTTATTTTATTTTATTTTTTTATATTGGTGTTCCTAGTCATCGACAAAAATCTGTTATATGGCTAGAATATGACTAGTAAATAGAATATACATAAATATACCATCTGAAACATGCTTGGCTTGCGTCTAAAAAATACTTGAGCCCTGGGATTGGGCAATGCTTGACCAAGGGTTTGCTCAAATACGGTCTGAATGTCAAATAAACCTTAAACTTGACGGCAGGCCTGTTCCTAGCCTATTTTTGGTGTGGCCGGGCCTTATTGTCATCCAGGCCCATTTCCAGCCTGGCCCATATGATTTTTTCCCCCCTCAGCACTAGGGGAAAATGGAGGCAGTTCCATGGTCATCTACCTCTTGGTGACTTTGGATGAAGAAATTCTGAATGCGTCACTAGAGATCATCATTAAAAGATTTAGCGGATCTTTCTGTTTGGAAAATCACGAGGAATGAGAGTCAGAACCCGTACTGTTTGCTACATGAAATAATCATAAAAGTTAACTTTTGATTACTTGTATGCATGTGTAGATACTGTAGTAACAATCAGCCTGAAATGAGGGGAGTATATTGATTGCTGTTACTGTGGCCTTCCTTTTGAGGTAAATGTATCAAGCAGATAAGGAGTAGATTCTCCATGATGAAGGTTATGGTTTAAGCATTTTAGAGGGGGCAATCTGTGAAGTTACTTGTGCAAGGAGACTGAATAATGTTCCTAATTTTAATTTAATTCAGTTTCACAGTGGGCATGACAATCGGTGGGCTATATTTGCTCATAAAGAACCACCTTTTGACATTGAGCCATGCATTCCTGCAAAATGAAATTGTCGAATGATCCATAATTTTGAACCTTAGTTGTCATCATCTTTATGTCCAAACATTGCTTCAAATTATAAGTAGAATTATCCACCTCTGATGGTAGATGAGAAAGCACATCATTTTGTTCTACAAGGTTTTGGAATTTGTGTTAAAGGTTTTCTTTTATAAGGGTCAAAATGCTGGAGATACTGTACGCAATAAATTAAGCTGACTACGTGCAATGTCAAGAAGGATCTTTTGTTTATTTAAGAAGGTCAGCTTGTAACTTGGTCTTCCAAAGTTCTCAAGCCTCTGATTACTCTTGATTAGGTAGAATGTAAACTGGTAGCTTTAGGCAACTAATCTGCTGATTTCGAAAAAATAAGATGTTGGTTCTGCTGAAGCAGTTCCCAAAATCAACCCAGTAAAATTGATGATGGTGTTAGACGATTATATTGCCAGACAATAAAGAGCATGAAACTGGATGACGAATACTGTAACACTAATGTGACTGCTGGTATGCATTTAATAAATTTAAAAGAGTAAGGTGGACAGACTACTGTAGGGGGCTCAAATCTGCAAGGTTTGGAGAACATAGAATGGTTACAGTTACTGGGATCGTTAGTTCCGAAGGAAGACTTGATTAAGTGCTATTGTAGTGAGAATTAGTCCTTGGTGGAAACTGAACAATTATATACATCAGCGTTCCTTTAGATATAGAAAAAGACAGTATTCTCTGTTGTGCGTTTAAGAGCTTGCTTCTACATCAGGAAGTATTTTGTCCAATATTGTTATGATTTTACTTGTCCCTGATTCCATAAATTTGCACAAACAGCATGAGTAATATTATTACTTTAAGAGGTGATGGCTCTATTGTTTTGTCTTGGTTCCTTTAATTGGAAACTGTGTTGATATTGTTATTTTTTAAAATCTATGAATCTTTGTGGATATCGGTTGGCAGAACTTTTTCTTGAAAATCCCTGCCATGCTGGGTATACAAGTCACGTGGTTGCTGTTTGATATCTCTCTGATAAATATTTGACCTCTATTTTTCTTCTGCAGAAATTTGACAGTCACCTGTGGACGGAAGAGAACATGCATGCCCTCGGAGTGGCATGGTAGACAAACATCATGAATCTTGTCGGACAACTTCTTATCAAACAGATTTGAGGAAGATTTCGTCTTGTAATTTTCATATTTAGGGTTCAAGTATCGGACATGACATCCAGGTTCTTCTCGTTTTATCTTGATGACTGAGTTTCTCAGTCATTTAATACTTGCAAACCTTAGTTTTGTTTTTCCATCTTGTCTCAAATTTCATTGGGCTTTCCTTTTTATAACATGGTACATGCTCATGATGTTGTTTAGGGCATCTACCTTCTAGTTGTGCGCAAAAATAATAATTAAAAAAAAATCTTCCTTTCTCCTTTGCACGAAAGTTATGGTTACTGAAATTACTTGGTTTGAGTACTGTAAATTCTGGGAGTATGATGGCTGTGAACTTGTATCCATGAGTAATTTAGGTCAAAGTAGATTATGATTAAATTTATTAGGCATTTATAACCCAACCATGCGTGAGCCAATTGGTGACTCATTCCTAGTGGGTTGTTATTATCGGGCGCCGAAGTCATTTTCCTGTTCTACCTGGCGGCACCAATCCGTTAGTGCTATCTCTTCTGACAGAATTCTGATCCGTTCTCTAAAGTACCATGGCCGTTAAAATCCGATGCAAATGCCCTCTGTTTTCGAAATACGTTTTTAGCTGATAGGCACTGCAATGTGAAACCAAAACCAAGAAGTTTAGACATTTTACTGCATCTCTTTTTGATGATAGACATTTTACCTGTGCATGAAACAGTGTGTCATGGTTAATGCATTTGCTGCTGCCTGTTCACAAACTGATCATCTTAGTTTGCCTTCACACTTGCCCACCAAATGATTTCCTGTTTTTATATTTATGAAAGGTTTTCTTATACTCCATTCAAACAGTTTCTTCCAACATGGCTGCACGCATATATTTTGTCTCAGGGTTATTGACTTAAATGGCTGCTTTTCTGAGCTTTTGTGCAAATATGTTTTTGCACACGTTATTCGAACCTTCATTTGATTTCTTTATCTCTGTAACTGGTGTTGGACGTTGCTCTTTTAACTGGAGGCGGTATAAATTCTTGTGCAATAAAATGAATCTGTGAACAAAGTTTTGAACTCGGGAGGGGATTGAAGTAGGTTTGATGCTCGTTGGACTATTTCGTGGTCTGATGCAACTCCAGCCACCGAGTAACCATTGAGATGCATGATAGGTTCGGCCCTTGTGCATGCCTGGGATGCGTATTCCTATGTGTGATTAATATCAAATACACCATCAAAGTGGTTCCAATCATGCTTGACCTATGTCTGGAGGCCTGGTAGACTCCATTCCTAATTCCCATAAAACAGGCCAATAGACTGCAACCTTCTGGCTTTCCCTTCCTTTCCGTTCCCCTTCTAGGAGGAGCTTGTTTGTTGACCGACGTATTTGCTATATTCTATTGGTTCCTTGTGCATGGTAGGTAAAAGAGGATCAATTCGTAGGGAGAAACTAGTTATCAGACTCGCATTAGCTTTGCATGCTTCTCTCACGGAGGGGGGCCTACATGCCATTTCTTTAGCAGCTCTTGTTTGTTTGTTTATTTATTAGTTTTCAATCTAAAGAAGAACTTCAGACTAGCTATTAAGAAAGTCTTTAGGCGAAGCCTAGGCTCCAAACAAAGTACATGCCGTGCAAACTTCCACATTTGACGGCTTTGGAATCCATGTCTGCAAGTTCTACGACGCAATGTTGTTCACCAAAAGCATGTGCTGTTTAATCTCCATTCTGGTACTTCGGTGCTAGATTTCCACAAATCTTTACAGTGACGAAGGCTTGATTGTTATGATTGTGGGTGCTGGTTTAAACTTTTGCATCTCACTCCCTCTGCTCCTAGAATCATGAACGATCGAAGCTCCCTTGGACCAGAACTTATTTTCTAACGAGGAAAAATTTGCAATTGACTTTGATTTCTTGACCACCAGTCTGTCAATCATCGCGACTTAAAACTCTGTTTCCTTGATCCCCTCATAAGTTTTCCTTCTAGACCTGCCAAGGGTGGTCGGTCAATGCTTAGAAGGTAGTCTATACTCAATAGGTTGGAGGTTGCTTCATTAGCTAAAGTTTGATAGCAACTTATTCTTGATATTGTTACCGCCCAAGGAAGACATTACACAAAATAGTAGGTTGCCTCTTGCGTGACTCCTCATCTCTCTCTTCTCCTTACTTCACAATGAAGCCCTTAAGCATCACGTTTCCTTTGTGATATTATGTTGTTACTCTCTTTACCCTTTTTCCCATATTCTCTTCCCTTTCCTCTTCATTTGCAGAAAGAGAAGGGGAAAAGAAAAGAGATCTAAAGAATAGTACCCCAGCCATGTAAAGGATGATAAATCCTTCAGGATAGAAAGTATCAGATTCCTCCGTCCCTAAAACCAAGCATGACCGGTACTCAAAAGCCAAGGTGAGCCTCAAGACATTGCCAAAGCCTCTCTCTCTCTCTCTCTCTCTCTCTCTCTCTCTCTCCCCCCTTACTAGGAATTGGGTGTTATTCCAGAGGCATGGGAAGGCCGGTTCTTCCATGTTTCCAGTCTCGAAGCCAGTGTCTTCATTTGACCGAGGATGCCTCTCACTTCTGTTCTTCTCTCACTAGAGATCTCCAAAGGCTCGAGCAGTCGTTTGCAAGGGACTCGGTGTCTCTCAAGTGGTCGGTCGAAGCCATGAGCCTTCTGAAGAAGATGCAGGTTGAGCTCCTCGTCTTATTCAAGAAATCCAAGCTGCCAATCTCTTATGGAGCTGAGGAGGATTGGTTTGATCAATACATGAAAGAAACTGCAACTCTTTTAGATTTTTGCAACTCACTAAAGTCTGCGGTCTCTGGAATCAATCGGTATCGCATGGTGGTAGAACTTGCAATCCAGAAGCTAGGTGAAGACAATTCATCTAGCATGGTTGATGTCAACAACGTAGAATTCGAGAGAGTGCATAGAGCCCATGAGAGATTTTTGGATGCTGGAGTAATGAAAGAAACATCAAGACTAGGCAGTGGAATCTCATCAGGAGGCAACCAAGTACAGGTGAAGAGTATGGCTGTTGTGATGCTTGCTGCCAAGACTACAATGATAGTTTTATCATTGCTCCTCATATCAGCCATGGTTTCTCCTGTTTCCATCGACATGGGAAATGGAGACATCACTCATAAGGTACCTCAGCTCAAGCCATGCATGGAGTTGCTCACACAATTGGTTGGGAGGTTTCATGAGAGAACTCCAAGGCCTGAGAGTGGCTCTGGACTAGCTTTGGTTGAGCATGAGATGGTGGATGAGGTGGTTGGAGATTTGAAAGCCCAGGTGGTGGAAGGAAGGATTGAGGACAGAGAGAGATTCTTGAGTGGTGTTGAGTTGCTGAGGACAAGGTCAGCTGGGTTGAGCGAGGGAGTGGAGAGGTTTGATGCTGCGGTGGATGAGGTGTTTGAGGAGGTGATGAGAGGGAGAAATGAGATGTTGGGAATATTCAGGGATGGATCCTTGTCTGGGGGATGAATTCTTGCTGCACCACCGGATATTTGGGAATATCAAACATGTGAAAATTTTCAACTAATTTTTATCCTGTTAATTTGTTTTGATGTAATGTGATGACGCTCGAAGTATTGAAAGCTAATTCTAGCGGGGTGTATGATGCTTATCCTGAAAAAAAGGGCTGAAAAAGGTTTGGCTAAGTTATGAATATCTTAACAATTAAGCTGGACCAATATTTGTCAAATTTATATGTATAGGTTTTATGCTTTATTCTAAAAATGAAGATGTTGTTCAGCATTAAAAAAAAGCAATATTTCTGCCTATAATCTTATGTTTAAACGACACAATCTAAAGTCTCCATCCTATTATGCTCCAAACGTATCTAATGTTAAATAGTCACCATGAACTTATTTGTCTTCTCTCTTCCATCAGCATCTGAAGCAATTGGGGTCCATTTAGATGCAAAAAAAAAAAAAACCAAGCCTCTAGATTTCACTGATGATAGATGATCCAAATGAGGGATAAATGTACATTTAATAGTAGATATTAGTCCAGCTATTAAGATAACTCATTAGGGCATGAATGGAAAGCAGTTCTAACAAAGCATATGATATATTTTTTCTGAGACTCCATCAAAGCAGAAGTATGAGGTATTAGTAGGATGACTTGTCAACAATAAAAAGAGCATCATGGATAAAAAGCACTTTCTTAGCTTGGAAGGAATTTGATACCGAAAAGGACATAAAGTTTATATTTTACGGCCAACGGTCTGCTCATAGGATTCCAGTGAAAATTGTAGACTACCATAAACCAGACCAGATTGAAAGCCTTCAAAAGCAACAAGAAGGCTATTTAAAAAATATCAATAAACTGATAAAGTTGAACATGATACAAGATTGGCAGTCAAGTCCATAGGATCATGGAAATCATTATGATCTGGCAAATGATATGATGTGGAAATATACAAGCTGCCACAAAATAAAAGCAAAAATCCGCAAGAATAGGACCTGTATGAATATGGGGCCAAGCCAAAATTTTACTTGATCAAATGAAATATATGACACGAACCAAGATCTTGTGACCTCCCAAAGCAAGAGAGATTTAACTAAAGATGGGCAAGTGCAGAATTTCACTCTTCAACATGCAGCATATCCACGATGATGACCATATTACCTCCAGGCATCAGCTGAACCATGGCAACATGCATGAATGTGACCATGACTCGAATACGAACAACTCTTTCCTCTTTCCTCTTCTTTCGCCAATGTTCAGGAAATCGTATCTCATCTTGTTGACTGTGCAGGTTTATTTCGCTTCTCTTCTGCTCTGTGATGGAAAAGTTTCGCTATAGATCGTCTTTCACAATCCTGCAGGTAAGTTTTAGAATTAGATTAATTAGAACACAAGCAGCTCAGCGAGAACAGACATGCCCAACTTTTTATAAGTTAAAGGGTCAGTATTAGAATTAGAAGAATTGGAAGAAGACAAGTGGAAATAAACAAGCTGGAAATTTTCTGAGCTGGTGTGGTGTTTGCCATGCACCTTGAACATGTTAAGGTGAAAAGGTTTCCCAGGATTCATCCTGCTAAGCTTCAGATATGTGTAAGCAAAACTCAGCTGGTCACGTGGAGTAAAGCGGTCGACCTCATTGAACCACAGGCAGGAGAACAAGTTTGACATTGGTGTGTGAGCTCGAACGATGAAAGAACCTTCTGGGACATCTGTCCATTATTAACAGCAGAAATGGTGAGATTGATGCCAACATGCATATTTTATATTCATGGAAAAAAGTTTAATAAGCTTATGTACAGCTAGGAAGCAGTCTGCTGGGATCTGAGGGATCAAATCTTTTCAAACCATCAGACTGGTAGAATTCGAACTGTTGATCAATGATGGTATGGTTGTATTTGTTCAGCTTCTTATTTTGAATCACCTCCTCCCAAACACAATGCCGATCATAGTGATTGGAAATGGCATATTCATAACCTCGCCGCCACAGGAAATACTCTAGAATGCGGTAAGGATCGCTCTGAAGTCGCAATTTGCTGTCCAGCCAGATTGAATACCTGAATTTAGATTTCCCAAGTCCTAAAATTAGAAAATGGAAGTTGTATATAAATAATAAAATGAAAGGCAACACTTTTACATAAATCATGACCAAACAAATATGAATATGAACATCTTAACAGGAACATGGAAACACAGGATGAAATGAAAAGATCAACAGACACAAATAGATTAAAGGTCCAAAAAGTAATATCAAATATTATGACTTATTCAACAATACAAAAAGGATTTATTTTAATAACCAAATTTATTGACTATCTAAAGCACATGGTATCCCCCCCAACCCTAACCAAAAAAAGAAAGAAAGAAAGAAAGAAAGAAAAGGGAGACAAACTCATGCAAGCACACCGTGCCTAAGCATTAGTCTTCATTATTTGCCGTGCTAGTCATATAGCTTCATTCTCACCTGGCAGAAGGGAAGAGACGATGTGACAAAAACTTTGGTATCTTCCCAACTCTCCGCATGTCAGCGTAAGGTAAGTTTTTAACCACTATAATCTTCCATAGACCAATAAACCCCATATTATCCATATTTTCGCCTTCTGACAATAAAGTCTGCAATGTACTTTCATCCACAAACATAACGAAGCAGACATTTTTCCTTGATAGACGCGTAATCTGCAAGGATTTTAATAATTTCAATTCAGCAACAAAAAGAAGTAAGCCTTGTTTCATATGATGATTGATCATGCAAAGAGTTGTCATCTACTCATGCCACTCATGAGAAGGTAAAAGAAGCATGCTCCAAGAAGAATCCTGCATATCTCTAATGCTAGATGCATAAATATAGCAGCTATTGCTTAAACAATGAGCACAATATGCACCTTGCTGATGCTTGTCTAAAGGAAGGATTTATTGAAGGGACATATGCATATAATTTCAAAAAAAAAAAAAAATCATATAAATCACTCGACAAAACTGTAGAGAAAATTTTTATATAAATGGATGAAGTAATTAGGGTAAAGCAAGTAATTTCCTTACAACATGAGAACAAAGTGAATGACTAAGTGAACATAAAGGAATAAAAGGGCAGCCTAGCGCATGAGGCTCCTACCACCAAGGTTTGGGGAGGGTGGATGTACGCAGCCTTACCACCATGATGCAGAGAGGTTCTTGCTGTTTTTTGATGTATGCAGCCCTACCACCGTCATGCAGAGAGGTTGTTTCCATTTTTTAAAACTATGACACAAAGGTCACAGTGGAGCAATCTTACCATTGCTCCAAGACTCACCTAGGTCACATGAAGGATTGTTGGTCCCAATTTTGATATGTAGTCACTGTGATATGCTATCAAGAAAAAAATGGAGAAAGGGGAAAAACACATTGTGATAAGACTCCTAAAATTTCACATACATTTGCATCGTTACCACACACTTGGAACCTAGGAATATGAGCATATTATGTTTCTTTTCAGACCACATATCAGCTGCACATCTAACTACTTTAGTCAAGGACAGAACAAGAGTTCTCAACATGTAGCACATAATCTTCATGATTGCAACTTGATCATTGTTTCAATTGTAGATATCAACCTCCCACTTTATTCAAGTTGGCAGGTACCACATTGATGCAATCATAGATGACGATGCCATTAATAGGAGTAAAGGCAAGAAGGCACAGGAATCTGCACATAAAATAGGAATAGTGCACCTTGAAACTTTATTTAAGCATCCACCAAGGCCTGCAATCTTGGTACCGAAAGCCATACTAGTATCTTCCTGATTCGGTACAGTATAGCCAGTATGGTACCGTATGCATCCATATTGAAATAGCTCTCCAACCATTTTTCTCACTTTTTATCTTAGTACATCTTAGTATGGGTTGATATGCCTCGATACAGGTTGGTACACACATTGATATGGGATAGTACAGGATGGTACATGGTAGTACAGGGCCTGCACTGACCCAAACCGGAGTGTCATACTGATTCTTACTCAGTACAGTACAATATGTCATGTACCGAGTGGTATGGCAATACATGGTACTCATAGCTTTTAAGTATCATCAACCACATATGAACAAAGTAAAATACCTGAGAATAAGATCTCTTGTTCCTATATAAGAGAAAACTAACATGGAGAAGCATTTTTTTTTTAAATCAAAAAGGGAGAGAAGATATGGCTTCATCCCAGACTTCAGGATAAGCTACTTAATATTTTTTTTTCAAAGAACCATCTTTATATATGTTGATATCCTATCTGCATCTGAATATCTGTTTTATCAGTTTCCACATTTAGATGTTCGTATTTGAATAACATATCAATATCTGAATCCATATCCATAACAGGAAAGAGATTTACAAAAAATGAATACACATCTATATCTGATATAGACATGCAGATGTTGATATTCAAACAGTTTTCAGCACAGTTGAGCTTTACCAAATTTGTTTTAAGCCCTGCTGGTTCAGATTTTAAGCAGATCACATCTTAGCTTATGCAAATGCAGTTGAAAGTGTACGTCAACATTAGGAATAATAATTCAAATGATTGAGCAGAACATATTGCGGATCATGAAGGTGATATGTGAGTTATTTTTGATACAGTAATGATCATATTGGTGCATTGTCAAGGATTTGTTGACCGACTCAGCAATTAGAACTAGAAAGTTCTATGTAATTATCATTTAACTCTTAGAGTTGAAGCAACAAAAAATTGACACTTTACCCAGAATCTGAATTTAGGGTTATGGCATGACTAAACCACATATATTACGATGGAAAGATGTCACATATTTGTCTAGATTTAGTCAACCACTTGAGGAGAAAAGCATCCAAGATATTTTTGCGAGTTAACTTTAAATATGGAGACTGTTGAAGAAAGATCCAAGACAACACATATGATAAGAAAACCAGTTCCTGCATGCTTATCCCCAAAAGGTTGGGCTAAGCAATGAAAGCTATTTTAGAAAAGAAATCCAATGTGTAAATCTTGTATAGTTTTATAAAGTGAAAAACAGGTGCTCAGGATAGTTCCCACCAATAATATATAGGCCAGACTATTGTGATCCTCGGCCAGCAAATATTTCAACCTCATGTGGTAAAGCCCACAATCAGAAATAAGAAATCTATAACAACCACTAGCATTTAGCAATAAGGTCATACAGATTAAACAAAGAATTTATTTCACAGTTAAAGCTAAAATAATGAGCCTCATGTATCAAAATTTAAAAAAAAAAAAAAAAAAAGCATCATTCAGAATGTCAAAAGATCTATGAAACAAAATGTAACATTTGTCAAGAAAATAATTTCTACTGTAATTTCAAATTTAACGACTGCGGATAGAGTTCCATAAAAGTTGATGATTCAAAAGGAAAAAAATAATTCAATCAATATCTGAACAAATATAACTCCAATAAACAAGCTAAGTTCATAAAGAATATACTGACTAAGACATGAGAAAAGAGAACTAGCCACAAGAACAAATAAATGGGATATTTCATGCCTCTTCAATTTATAATCTTTTTTTATAAAAATTACCGTCTTTCCAAAAGGAGTTCTTAGACGGTCTGAGTCACCAAAGATGCAAGAAGATACAGCTATGTGACAACTGCTCATGTATCTCACATCGTCTTCTGAAAGGTCAAAGCCAGTGCTTGGTGATCCATCAGGGCCTTTAACAAAGCCACAGTTAATTTTCTGGTCATGGGCATAATATGACTCCTCTCTTTCTTGGAGAGTCTGGTGGCCAGCAAATCTTGGCTCCCAGTTCTTGGATCCATTAGGCCTGTCCTCAACATCAGTATATTGCAAGGAAAACCTTGCAAATTTCTTGTTTTCAACAGGCTCTACAAGTAGAGCTGTGGAATTCAAGAATTTTATCTCACAAGATGAACCTGACAGGCATTTCAAGAAAACAAAAAGTTTCAGGAAAACAAGACCAAGTAACAAAAAATGACGGTGAATATTTATTGCAGACAGACATATATAAGATGCCAATTTACCCCCATAGA
Organism: Cocos nucifera; assembly: GCA_006176705.1. Lineage (NCBI taxonomy): Eukaryota > Viridiplantae > Streptophyta > Magnoliopsida > Arecales > Arecaceae > Cocos > Cocos nucifera. The sequence goes on from QRFJ01000132.1 coordinate 2,231,359, forward strand.
TTAAAGGCTATAAACACACTAAAGCAGAGATCTTGATAAAGGAACAAAAACAAAATGCAAGACTATAAGCACCGTAAGCAGATTCTACTGTGAAAATTCTACACTAATGAAGCCCCACAATAAATAAATTGGCATGCATGCAGCCAAAAGGATTCTATAGCAGGCTCAGTGGATGCTTTGCGGTTTTGAGTTATTACTATTAAGCAGCTTCAGGCCCCTTACAAAATGATGCATCTATTTAAAGTAATTTACAGAAGGGATGTTGGCTTGATTCTATCTCATACAATTTAATGCGGATTCTATTTAGCCACCAGAATTATTGCCTATGCGTTAAGCATGTGGTAGAAAACACTCAAGTTGAGTAACTGAGGAAGATAAGAATTAAATGGGCTAATCCATAGGATCTAGTTTTTTTATTGGGTTATGCATGCATGGGCAGCTTTGATTTCTTCATAAATTTCATGTGGAAGCAGAAGAAGAAGAAGATGCATAGATAATATTCATAGGATTTATTGAGGCAGAGATAAAAGCAGTATGGGGAGCTTCAAAATTATGTTATTCAATGGCAATTATAGGAATTTGAAGTACATTACTTGATGAAACTCTCATGTTCAGTAAGAAAGAAATCATGAAAACCATATGGATGTCTTTCTAATAATTTTAACACATTATGGTGCTAATAGTTTACGATCATAAGATTTCCCAGATGGAAACTCTAGTTAAAGAAAACAGTGTTGTTGAAAGAGGGTTGATCCAGTGAATTATGAGATTAATATTATTACTTATGACATTATTTGAAATGGACTTCCAATCACTGGATGAAAGTAAATTTAGACAAAGGCTACATCAAAAAATTATGAAAAGAAGAAGAATCCCTAATGCATATTGTTGGTGCAAAATCTGATTGATACCGGATCGAACTGGAGTCGAGGAAGAAGAGGTCACCGTCGGTGATCTGCAAAACAAAGTTCCGTCCAGAGTCGGTGGTGGTGGCTCTAGCAGGACCCTCCGACGATCAAGTCAGCTCTTCTGACCAATAGAAATGAAGTGCTCAGGCAAGAATTCAGCAGAATTTTAGAAAGAAGAAGAGAGCTTAGAGAAAACGTATCTGGAGGATCCTTTTTTATAGACGGAGCCTGTAGCAGACTGATAGTGACGGTTGTAACCGTCCGATAGTGGGCCGCTTAGGGCTACGTGAAGTTTGTTATGGAGAGAGGTGTCCGTTGTTGTGATGTGGCCGTTTGGTAGTGGACCGCTCGGGGACACGTGGAGTTTGTTACGGAGAGTGGTGTCCGTTGCCATGAAGTGGCCGTTCGTTGAGATTTAATAGTCGAAGTTCGGAGGAAGCAGGCGTTGGTTGGTGAAGAGCTTTGACATACATCAATTCCAGAAGAATTCGGACTCCTAAAGGAAACACGGCTAGAGGGGATCATCTTGGAGGAATGCTAGTTGAAATCCGAAAGAAATTTACTGGAGAAATCCGGATGGAGTTCAACTGATGGAGAAGTCCAGAAGGAGTCCGACTGGTAGAGAAGTTCGGCCGAAGGAGAAGTCCGGAAGGAATTCGGCTCCTGGAGGGATTCGGAAGGAATCCGACTGAAAGAGAAGTTCGGAAGGAGTTCGGCTCCTGGAGTTAACTGGCTGAAGGAGAAATCTGAAAGAAGTTCGGCTCCTGGAAGAATTTGGCTGAAGGAGAGATCCGGAAGGAGTTCGGCTCCTGTAGAAATTCGACTGAAGGAGGAGTCCAGAAGGAGTTCGACTCCTGGAAGTATCCGACTGAAAGATAGATCCAGAAGGAGTTCGGCTCTTAGAGGAACTTGACTGAAGAAGAAATCCGGAAGAAGCTAGACTCCTGTAGAAATCCGACTGAAGGAGAAGTTCGGCTCCTGGAGGTATCCGACTGAAGGAGAGATCCGAAAGAAATTCAGCTCCTGGAGAAACTTGACTGAAGGAGAGATCCGGAAGGAGTTCGACTTCTGTAAAAACTTGACTGAATGAGGAATCCGAAAGGAGTTCGACTTCTGGAGAAATCCGACTAAAGGAGGGATCCGAAAGGAGTTCGGCTCCTGAAGGAACTTGACTGAAGGAGAGATCCGGAAGAAGTTCGGCTCCTGTAGAAACTTGACTGAAGGAGAGATCCGGAAGGAGTTCGACTTCTGTAAAAACTTGACTGAATGAGGAATCCGAAAGGAGTTCGACTTCTGGAGAAATCCGACTAAAGGAGGGATCCGAAAGGAGTTCGGCTCCTGAAGGAACTTGACTGAAGGAGAGATCCGGAAGAAGTTCGGCTCCTGTAGAAACTTGACTGAAGGAGTCCGGAAGAGTTCGGCTCCTGGAGGTATCCGACTGAAGGAGAGATCTAGAAGGAGTTCAGCTTCTGGAGGAACTTGACTGAAGGAGAGATCCGGAAGGAGTTCAACTCCTGTAGAAACTTGACTGAAGAAGAGATCCGGAAGGAGTTCGGCTCCTGTAGAAATTTGACTGAAGGAGAGATCCGGAAGAAGTTCAGCTTTTGAAGAAATTCGATTGAAGGAGGGATCCGGAAGGAGTTCGGCTCCTGGAGGAACTTGACTGAAGAAGAGATCTGGAAGGAGTTCGGCTCCTGTAGAAACTTGACTGAAGGAGAGATCCGGAAGGAGTTCGGCTGGGGTTCGACTGCTGGATGAGTTCGGCTACTGAATAAGTTCGGCCACTGAATGAGTTCGGCCACTTGAGGGATTCGGCCATTGAAGGAAGAATTTTCGATCGAAGCTCCTCCGGGATTACCAATTGCATTAGGCTAAGCATTAGGTTGGACTTTGGCGGGTGCGAGATTTATCCCCAACATATATAAAACACAAAAATATAACCAAAAGTTTCTAGATGAAGAATGCAGAAGGAAACATTTAATATAACAATTTCTACACGGACGGTATGTCTTGCTAGTTAAAGAAAATTATAGAAATTTGTGGCTTTAGCTATAGAAAATAGGACGGCCCTATAGCAAAAAATAATTGTGAAACAAAAGGCTCCTAACATAAGGAAAAATGTGGTAGGTATAAAGTATTCATTAGGAACTACATTGAGTATCAATAAGAGAGTCAACCATCTAACAAGTAATCCAATGAACAAGAATCCTTGAAAAACCCCAGATATTACCCAATGCTAGAGTTGGGTCATGTCAGTTTATAAAAATAAAAGAAGTTGAGATAGTAAACCCATTCAATGCCCAAACATGTGGTCTAAACCCTTCACATGCCTAGCCCAGCACTAAAACATACTGGAACTAAAACTAGGTTCCCTTATTACATTTTGAAAGAGTATGTTTTCCAGATATTCCTCTCTAATTTATCAAGATATTGGGAATCTATGTTGTTGTCCACTCTTCTTTGGCAACAAGTTGGAAGACATTTGTTGCGTCATGTTATTTTTCATTGATTTTATTTTCTTCCTGTATATGATTTCCAAATTATTCTGATATGGTATTCTAAAGGTCTATCCATTTGTTTAACCACATACTACTCCACCCCTTCCATTGATCTAGATATACACATCTTAAAGTATGTGGTTCAAAATTCAGTGGGATTGGAGAGATCTAAACAATAAATTAGAATAAATCAGCTTAATCCTTCAGCTGAAACCATCCATTTCAAGTTCAGATGATGCAAAATCTAAAACATCTTCATTTAGCTACCATCATGATATACGGTGCTTATCATTCATTTAGATTGCACATCATATATTTTAGAATGATAAAATTTTGGCTAAGAGACTCCCGGTCGAACTCTCTCACTCTCTCTCCCCTCCCCCCACCCCCACCCCCTTGTGTCTGTGCATGGGTGCTTGTGCATGCACACATGTGCATGCTTGTGGTGTCTGTGTGACCTTCTTTTAATTGTTCCATTATCTAGTGACAAGCTTCCAAATGATCTGAAATAGATAAAAAAATATCTGCACCAACAGATTTCCATGCTTTCAATTCTATCAGAAATTATTGTTTCTTTTTTATTTTGATAATTTGGTCCAAGGTTATTGTCAAATACTCACTGAGGGAGCTTAGACCTACGTACTGATACTTTTCTATATATGTCCACATGATGGCCGTACACTATTCTCTCTGCACCTTAGATCCTTTCTTCAGCATAGCTTCCAGTTAGAGATTAAGCTGTTTTAGAGACAGATTAACCAGATACCAGCTCTCTAATAAGTTTCAGGTTGAATCATGAGATTGCTTACTATTTTAGTTAGCCTAATTGCCATGATGGGGTCATGTTGCAACCAAGATACCTAATAAGAATCCTTTCTTATTTAAGCAGATCAGAAGTGAGAAACCAGTTTAACAGCCCAATACATAAGGAAGATTGCCTCTTGTAATCTTATCGAGGTGAACTCTACACAGACTGTTGCGTGGAGCAAAAAGGATTCTGTAGTGAACCTCCTCCAAAATACAGGCTTCCAACAGATCAAGTCAGCAAAAGTGACAGACTCAATCCATTTGTGATTGTTATCCTTTTCTTTAGTCGAGGACTTATAGTTAACAGAAGTATAGGCAACAATATAAGTTAGTATATATTGTCTCAGTAGTATTTCGTAAAGCATGAATGCAGATTTCTTTTCCCCCTTTCTTTGTTCTAAAAGAATCATTTTCCTTAAAACTTAGGAGTTCAGGGAACAATGAGAACTTAGAGCTCAAACACAAGTGCAGAAGATAAAACTCACTAGAAGATTTGCGGTGCTTCGTCTTTCTCTTCGAGCCAGACTTCTTCTCAGAACTAGATGTGTGGCCCTGTTCCAACTTATTCCCACGACCGATACTTCCCAAAACCTCAGTAGAACCTTTCTCACCTGCATCCAAGAATGCACCTTTCTTGATTCCAACCATTCCACCATCACGACCATCATCGCGATGAACCCCTTTATCATGTTTCACATCATCATGATCATCCGACACATCCAAACCATCATCATACTCATCATCAGGATCAACATCTTTCACGCCATTATCCACATTATTCGTCCGTGAGGCCTCATACTCCTTCTTATAAGAATGCAGCTCGGCCAGCCTTGCCTCATTATACAATCTTCCTCCATTCTCACTCCCTCCTCGCTTCTCATCAAGCCTATCCTGACGATCTTTAGAAAAAAGCTGCCCTTTTGCACCGCTTTCCCGCTCCAAGATCTGATCTTTTTTAACACTACTGCGCTTCTCCTCATTGTAACCCTGGTCCCGTCGCCTGTCGTCCCGGTCCCAATACCTCGAATCCCGGCCGCTCGTGCCGGAGCCGTGGCCGAACTTGAGCTCCTTTGAGTATACTGAAGAACGATTGGATCGGGGTCGGAATTCCAAATCGGCCTTCACATCATTCCCGCCATCACCATCATCAAAAGCGTCGAATTTCCCTCCAGTTTCTGCTCAATTTCAAACAAACAGTGAGACGAGACCAGATCAAAAAAAGTAGGAGAAAGATTTGGGGAAAAAGGGGACACCTTTGTGACGGGAGAAGATGTGGGAGGATAGGAGGGCGACGAAGAGGGCGAAGGAGAGGGTCAGGGCGAGAATAGTGGCGGCGGAGAAGCCGCGGTGCGGCTTGCCGGAGCGGCGGATCCGGGCGGGTTTGTGCTGAGGTAGGCGGAGGTCGGCGGCGGCCGGGTCGTGGTGGATCCGGACCAAGAACCGCTCCGCTCCTGCTTGCCGATACTGAGCCATTTCCGTATGGTTCCGGTTCTCGCCCCCTTCGTTCCTCCTCCGATCACAAAAAAAAATAAAAAAAATAAAAAAAAAAAAAAAATAAATAAATAAATTAAATTAAATTAAATTAGAAAAAACGCTACTTTTTTTTTTCTTTCATTTTCTTTTTCCTCACTTCTGATTTTTAAGATTTATATTTTATTATTTTATTATTTTATTATTTTATTATTTTAAAAAAATTAAAGACTGGTACAATAATAAACTTTTTTTTTTAAACATATGTACCACTATAAGCACTCAAATTTATATAAATATTCTTTCAAAATAAATATATATATTTATAAAATTTTTATTATTATATATTTATATATATATCAAATTCATCTAATATCTAACTTAAAATTAAAATAACTAAAATATTTATAAATAAAAAAATTATAAAAATATATTTATAATTATCATTTTTATGAGCATTCATATAAATTTCTATATTTAGAAGGATGTACATATAAAAAATTTTAAATTTAATTATGATATCTGATAAAAAATATCTTCTAAAAATGCATGACGTTAAACCATGTTCGAAGCAATGAGGACTAAAATAAAATTTTATCATATGTAAGGCTTATTAACTATTTCAGCCAATCCTTTATTAGTTCTTGAACTATGCACTTTAGATTGAAAATGGAATCATTTTCTTGGTATATATAAATTTAGTTAACACTTAAAGCAAATAGAGCTCATCAATGGAATATAATTTTATAATTTATAGTTAGCTCTGTATGCATCATGTTGGGGATAAATCCCGCTCCTGCCGAAGTCCGGCCCGACGCTCAGCCCAATGTAACCAGTAGCCGCTGAAGAGCTTTAGCGCCAGGCGCCAGGCCGAGCCCCTACCACGGCCGAACTGCCTAGAGGCCGAACTCCCCTGCGCCAAGCCCCGGGCCGAACTCCCTCCGCCCGCCGAACTTCCCACGGCCGAGCTCCTTCGGACCGACCCCAGGCGAGCCCATGCAGCCGAAACTCCTTCGGACGACCCAGGCGAGCCCATGCAGCGAACTCTTCAGACTTCCCACGGCCGAGCTCCTTCGACCGACCCCAGGCGAGCCCATGCAGCCGAACTCCTTCGGACTTCCCACGACTCCTTCGGAACGCCCCAGGCGAGCCCATGCAGCCGAACTCCTTCGGACCCCACGGCCGGAACTCCTTCGGACCGACCCCAGGCGAGCCCATGCAGCCGAACTCCTCGGACCGACCCCAGGAGCCCATCAGCCGAACTCCTTCGGACCACGGCCGAACTCCTTCGGACCGACTTCAGGCGAGCCCAAGTGGCCGAACCCCTTCGGACCGACCCTAGGCGACCGAACTCCTCAGCGAGCCCTGGCCGAACCAACTAGCAACCGAAGTTTTTCAACTGGCCAGCCGAGCTTCTTCGGGCCTCTCAGCGGTCGAACTCCTCGGCAACCGTCCCGCGGCCGAACTCTACAGATGGCCGACCCTTCAGCCAGACGAACTCCCCCAGCTTCCCCTCGGCCGACTCTGTTACAAGTCCGAACTCCATTGACGAACTGTCGCCTGCAGCAGACCGGACGGGCCTTCCTCTCCGTACCGGACTCCGTGCGGCCCACGGCTCGCCGGTATGGCTCCCACGATCTACCGGACGACGCCTTCCTCCCCGTACCGGACTCCATGCGGCCACGCTCGCTGGTATGGCTCCACGATGACTCGCCGGTATGGCTCCCACGATCTACCGGACGACGCCTTCCTCTCCGTACCGGACTCCATGCGGCCTACGACTCGCGGTATGGGCTCCCACGATCTACCAGACGACGCCTTCCTCTCCGTACCAAACTCCATGCTGCCCGACGACTCTCTGCCAGACGGCACAGCCGTCACCATCAACTAAGCTCCGCTATAAAGGACCCCTCCGACATACTAAGGCTAGCTCTCTGAACTCTCGACTCTCTAAGCTCTCCTCCTCACCTCTAAGCTTCGGAACTCATTCGAGCACTCATTACTGTTGGCCGGAAACTAACTTGACGTCGGAGGGTCCTGCCGACCACCACCACCGGTTCCGGACGGGACTTCGTTTGCAGGTCCCGGCGGCGCCCACGGCATCGATTGCGGCGACCTCCGGCGGCGACGGATTTCGGGCACAACAGATTGGCGCTAGAGGAAGGGCCTGAACCTTCGAGGTTCCCTTGTTCTTAAAGGAGTGCTCGGCGACCCTTCTCTTCCCTCTCCAGAGATCTTCCTTTTCTCTTCGAAGAGAAACGCCCCCAGGGAGCTTCCGCACGGCGTTCGGTGGCCTCTGCGACCCGATCCCGTCCAGGCCCGTCTGCTCCTGCTTCAGCCCCCGACGGTTGTCCACGGTCGCTTTCGGGAGAGATCTTCATCTCTTGGCCGAGGTTGTGCTCGCATAGGATGAGTTCTCCTCCTGTTTCCTAACATCGAGGTTGTTCACTGGTCGCGTAGGACGGATCATTATCTCTTAGCGAGGTGTTGTCCAAACGGTCGCTGTCGAGAAATGAGATCTTATCTCTTGCGGAGGATTGATGTGGCGCGCTCGGGGGAGATCTTATCTCCTGCCGGTCGAGCTTTCTCTCGGAGGAAGATCTTATCTCCTGGAGCTCGAGGGCGCGCTAATGAGCGTTAGCGAACGAGGTTCTCACTCCTGTTCCTAACTGCGAGTTTTCACCGACGCTCGGTAAGAGAATCCTTAATCTCTGCCGAGGTTGATGTGCGCGCTCCGGGGGAGATCTTATCTCCTGCAGGCCGAGCTTCTCTCGGGGGAGATCTTCTCCTCCTTGCAGCCGATGGTGCGCGCTTGCGTTAGGAACGAGTTTCTCCTCTCTGTTCGCTAACCGAGGCTTGTATCACGGTCTGCTCGGGAGAGATCTTATCTCTAGCCGAGGTTGATGCTGCGCGTTAGGGAGGTTCCTCCTGTTCCTAAACCGAGGTTGTTCACAGCGCTCGGGAGAGAATCTTATCTCTAGCCGGGTTGGTCAACGGTCGCTTCGGGAGAGAATCTTTATTCTCTTGCCGAGGTTGATGCTCGCGTTAGGACGAGGTCTCCTCCCTGTTCCTACCGAGGTTGTTCACCGTCCTTCGGGAGAGATCTTATAACTCTACCGGGTTGTCAACTGGTCGCTCGAGGAGAAGAATCTTTATCTCTTGCCCGAGAGGTTGATGTGCGCGCCTCTGGGGAGATCCATATCTCCTGCGCGCGAGCCTCCTCTCGGGGGAGAATCTTAATCTCCTGTCAGCTGAGGTGCGCGCTTCGGCGTTACGACGAGGTTTCTCCTCCTGTTTCTACGGAGGTTGTTCACGGTCGCTCGGGAGAGATCTTATCTCTAGCCGAGACGTTGATGTGCGCGCTGGGTGGAGATCTTACTCTCCCTGCGGCCAGAGCTTCTCATCGGGGAGATCTTATCTCACTGCAGCGAGCGTGCGCGCTCGCGCTGTTAGGATGAGGATTCTCCTCCTTTTCCTAACCGAGTGTTGTTCACGTGCGCATCGGGAGAGATCTTATCTCTAAGCCGAGGTTGATGCTCGCAGTTAGGACGAGGTTCTCCTCCTGTTCCTTAACACGAGGTTGTTCACGTGGTCGTCGGGAGAGATCTTATCTCTAGCAGAGGTTGATGCTCGCGTCTAAGACGAGGTTTCTTCCTGTATCTAATCCGAGAGGTTGTTCACTGGTCGCTCGGGAGATGAATATTATCTCTATGCCGAGGTTGTCAAACGGTCGCTCCCGGTGAAGGAGAATCTTATCTCTTAGCCGAGCGTTGATGCCTACCGCCGTTACAGGACGAGGTTCTCTCCTGTTCCTACCGAGGTTGTTTCACAGGTCCGCTCGGGAGAGATCTTATCTCTCTAGTCGAGGTTGCAAACTGGGTCCGTTCGGCCGAGAGATCTTATCTCTTGGCGAGAGGTTGATTGTGCGGCGCTTCGGGAGATCTTATCTCCATGCGGCCGAGCTCTCGTCGGGGGAGATCTTATCTCCTGCACCGAGCGTGCGGCGCTCTGGTTAGGACGAGGTTTCTCCTCCTGTTCCTAACCGATTGGTCTGTTCCGGTCGCTCGGGAGAGATCTTATTGCTAGCCGAAGGCTTGAAATGTGCGCGCTCGTGGAGATCCTTATCTCCTGCGGCCTGAGCTTCTCTCGAGGTTAGCATCTTATCAATCAACTGCAGCGAGGTGCGCGGCTCCGCTGTTAAGGACGATGGTTTCATCCTCCTGTTCTAACAGCGAGTTGTATCACCGCGTCGCTCGGGAGAGGATTCTTATCTCTAGCCGAGGTTCGATGCTCAGCGTTAGGACGAGCGTTTTCCTGCATGTTCCTGAACCGAGGTTTTCACCGTCGCTCGGGAGAGATCTTATTCCTCTAGCGAAGGTTGCTCAAACGGTTCGCGTCGAGAGAGATCTTATCTCTAACCGAGGTGTGTAATGCTCGTGTTATGGACGAGGGTTCTTCGCCTCACTGTTCCTTGTGACGAGGTTGTTTCGGTCGCTCGAGAGAGATGTTTTATCTCATAGCCGAGGTTGATCGAACGTACTAGGAGAGATTTAATCTCTGCCGAGGTTGTCACGGTCGTCGGGAGAGATTTTATCTCTTGCCGAGGTTGAATCTCGTGTTAGGACGAGGTTCTCCTCTGTTCTAACGAGGTTTGTTTCGGTCCGCTCGGGAGAGATCGTTATCTTCTAGGAGGTTGTTCTACGGTCGAGACTTCTCTAGCGAGTTGCAGGATCTCGGGATCTTTATCTCTAGCCGAGGTTGTCACGGTCGTCGGGGAGATCTTATCTCTGCCGAGGTTGATGCTGCGCGTAGGACGAGTTCTCCTCCTGTCTAACCGAGGTATGTCACGGATCGCTCGGAGAGATCTTTATCTCTGCCGAGGTTGATGCTCGCGTTAGGACGAGGCTTTTCCTCCTGTTCCTAACCGAGGTTGTTCACGTCCTCGGGAGAGATCTTATCTTAGCCGGGTTGTCAACGTGTTCGCGTCTCGGGAGAGAGATCTTATCCTCTTGTCGAGGTTGATGCTCGCGTACTAGCGACGAGGTTCTGCTCCTGTTCCCTAACCGAGGTTGTTCACGGTTCGCTCGGGAGCATGATCTTATCTCTAGCGAGGTATGTCAAACGGTCAGCTCGAAGAGATCTTATTACTTGCCGAGGTATTGTCTGAAACTGGTCGCTCGGGGACATCTTATCTCTAGCAACGAGGTGATTGTGCTCGTGTTAGGACGAGGTTCTCTCCTGTTCCTAACCGAGGTTGTTTCGCTCGGGCACTCGGGAGAGATCTTATTCTAGCGGATTGTTGATGGTGCGCGCTGGGGGGAGGATCTTATTCTCCTGCGCCGACGCTTCTCTGCGGGGAGATCTTATCTCCTGCCGGCCCAGAGGTGCGCGCTCGGGAGCAGTCTTATTCCTGCTGGCTATGGCTTGTTTGCTCGCGTTAGGACGAGGTTACTCCTTCCTGTTCCTAACGCGGCGATTTATTGACTGCTGCTCTCCTGTCATGCATAGTTTTCGCATCCAGAATAATAATAGTTATGCAGAGGGGAGAATGTATTACGGAAGATAAAATCGTGGACAGCGCGTCTCGTTTGAAGGGGTCGACGGGGTGTGTGTTCTCTCGGAGCTCCCTCGAGCAGCAAGTCCCGTCCAGACGACCTCCTTATCTCCTGCCGGCCTCATAATTTGGGACCATGCTTCTCTTGACTTTGTGCTGGGGATGACAATCACCGATGTAGCTAGCTCCTAGCTCCTCCCCGGCGGTGGCGTGATGACACCGCGGGACGGCCAACCTCTTGTCTTTTCCGGTTACGGCAGTGCCTATAGCCGATCTTCTCCTTGATCGCGCAATGTTTGGAGAGGCCGTAGTCCTTCAGGTCTTGGCGGTTGGCTCTAACTTTGCCGAGAATCGAGTTAGGAGGAGCGGGGTCGTAGTTGCGGAACCTTCTGGGAGGGGGCTTCGTTCCGTCCTTGCCGGCGCCGAAACTTTATTTTGGAGGTTAGTTGAGGAGTTCGGCTTTCCCCGGAGCTCATTTTACCTTTGATGCCGAGCTTTGGGGGAGCCCGGCTTTTCTCCGAGCCGAACTTTTTCCGCTTCGGCGGGGAACTTTCTGCTCTTGTTTCTCTCTTCGGGGCGATTGGCTCTTCTTAAGCTGATTTCTCACGCCTCATGGGGGGCTTGCTGGTGAGTCGCTACTGGAGGCTGCTTGTAAGCGTGCAACACCTCCGTGAGGCCACGGCCACGGATCTGTCGGTCAAGCAGGCCGAATGCTTCACATCCACCGTGGGTTCAGGTGGAACCTAAGCCGCCGGGGCTGAAGCAGGAGCAGACGGCCTGGACGGGATCGGGTCGCAGAGGCCACCAGACGCCGTGCGGCTCTCCTGGGTGGCGTTTCTCTTGCGAAAGAGAAAGGAAGATCTCCTGGAGAGGGAAGAGAAAGGGTCGCCGAGCACTCCTTTTAAGAACAAGGAACCTCGAAGGTCAGGCCCTCTCCTCTAGCGCCAATCTGTTGGGACTGAAATCCGTCGCCGCCGGGAGGTCGCCGCAATCCGAGGCGCTGGGTCGCCGCGGGACCTGCAAAACGAGTCCCGTCCGGAACCGGGGGGTGGTGCTCGGCAGGACCTCCGACGGTCAAGTTAGTTTCCGGCCAACATAATGAGTGCTCGAATGAGTTCCGAAGCTTAGAGGTGAGGAGGAGAGCTAGAGAGTCGAGAGTTCAGAGAGCTACCTTAGTATGTCGGAGAGGGTCCTTTATACGCGAGCTAGTTGATGGTGACGGCTGTGCCGTCTGGCAGAGAGTCGTCGGGCAGCATGGAGTTTGGTAGCGGAGGGAAGGCGTCGTCTGTAGATCGTGGAGCCATACCGGCGAGTCGTAGGCCGCATGAGTCCGGTACGAGAGGAAGGCTCCGGTCCGGTAGATCGTGGGAGCCATACCGCGCGAGTCATCGTGGGAGCCATACCAGCGAGTCGTGGCCGCATGGAGTCCGTACGGGGAGGAAGGCGTCGTCCGGTAGATCGTGGGAGCCATACCGGCGAGCCGTGGGCCGCACGGAGTCCGGTACGGAGAGGAAGGGCCCGTCCGTCTTGCTGCAGGGCGACGTACGTCAATGGAAGTTCGGACTTGTAACAGAGTTCGGCCGAGGGGAAGCTGGGGGGATTTCGTCTGGCTGAAGGGTCGGCCATCTGTAGAGTTTTTCGGTCCGGCGGATCGGTTGCCGAAGGAGTTCGACGCCCAGGCGAGCCATAAAATCCGTCGCCGCCGGAGGTCGCCGCAATCGAGGCCGCTGAGGCGCCGCCGGGGACCTGCAAAACGAAGTCCCGTCCGGAACCGGTGGGGTGGTGGCTCCGGCAGGACCCTCCGACGGTCAAGTTAGTTTCCGGCCAACAGTAATGGAGTGCTCGGAATGAGTTCCGGAGCTTAGAGGTGAGGAGGAGAGCTTAGAGAGTCGAGAGTTCAGAGAGCTTAGCCTTAGTATGTCGGGAGGGGTCCTTTTATAGCGGAGCTTAGTTGATGGTGACGGCTGTGCCGTCTGGCAGAGAGTCGTCGGGCAGCATGGAGTTCGGTACGGAGAGGAAGGCGTCGTCCGGTGGATCGTGGGAGCCATACTGGCGAGTCGTGGGCCGCATGGAGTCCGGTACGGAGAGGAAGGCATCGTCCGGTAGATCGTGGGAGCCATACCGGCGAGTCGTGGGCCGCATGGAGTCCGGTACGGAGAGGAAGGCGTCGTCCGGTAGATCGTGGGAGCCATACTGGCGAGTCGTGGGCCGCATGGAGTCCGGTACGGAGAGGAAGGCGCCGTCCGGTCTTGCTGCAGGCGACAGTTCGTCCAATGGAGTTCGGACTTGTAACAGAGTTCGGCCGAGGGGGAAGCTGGGGGAGTTCGTCTGGCTGAAGGGTCGGCCATCTGTAGAGTTCGGCCGCGGGACGGTTGCCGAGGAGTTCGACCGCTGAGAGGCCCGAAGAAGCTCGGCTGGCCAGTTGAAGGACTTCGGTTGCTAGTTGGTTCGGCCAGGGCTCGCTGAGGAGTTCGGTCGCCTAGGGTCGGTCCGAAGGGGTTCGGCCACTTGGGCTCGCCTGAAGTCGGTCCGAAGGAGTTCGGCCGTGGGGTCCGAATGGGTTCGGTTGTAGGAAGTTCGGCTGTTCGGGGAGCTCGAAGGAGTTCGGCTGCGGGCTCGCCTGGGGGGTCCGAAGGAGCTCGGCCGTGGGAAGAAGTCGGCTGCAGGGTCGCGGGGTCTCCGAAGGAGTCGAAAGGAGCTCGGCCGTCAGGAAGTTCGGCTGGCGGTGGGAGTTCGGCCCGGAGCCTTGGGGAGTTCGCAGGGGTTCGGCCCGGAGTTCGGCCTCTAGGCAGTTCGGCCGTGGTAGGGGCTCGGCCTGGCGCCTGGCGCTAAAGCTCTTCAGCGGCTACTGGTTACATTGGGCTGAGCGTCGGGCCGGGCTTCGGCAGGAGCGGGATTTATCCCCAACAGTAGCCCCCCCACTCCCGAGTTCAAAAATTGAAGGAAGGGAGTACCAAAACAGGCGACTGCCGAAGTCTTCTTCCAGGCTCCGCATTTGTTGCAGCTGAAGCTCGGGGGAGATCTCATCTCCAGCCAATATTGACGCTGAAGTTGAAGTGGGAACTCGTTTCCAGCCAAAATCGATGAAGCTGATGTTGAAGCCGAAGTCAAATCTCGCCTCCCCACGGTCAGGGTCGGATTTGAGCTCCTCGGGGGCGACATTGCCTTCATCAACCGAAGTCGACTCGAGGGAGACCTCCTTTCTTGCAGCAGGGTTGAAGTGCGCTTGGGGGAGATCTTATCTCCTGCGGCCGAGGTTGGTGCTCGCGTTAGGACGAGGTTCTCCTCCTGTTCCTAACCGAGATTGTTCACGGTCGCTCGGGAGAGATCTTATCTCTAGCCGAGGTTGTCAACGGTCGCTCGGGAGAGATCTTATCTCTAGCCGAGGTTGATGTGCGCGCTCGGGGGAGATCTTATCTCCTGCGGCCGAGCTTCTCTCGGGGGAGATCTTATCTCCTGCAGCCGAGGTGCGCGCTCGCGTTAGGACGAGGTTCTCCTCCTGTTCCTAACCGAGGTTGTTCACGGTCGCTCGGGAGAGATCTTATCTCTAGCCGAGGTTGATGCTCGCGTTAGGACGAGGTTCTCCTCCTGTTCCTAACCGAGGTTGTTCACGGTCGCTCGGGAGAGATCTTATCTCTAGCCGAGGTTGTCAACGGTCGCTCGGGAGAGATCTTATCTCTAGCCGAGGTTGATGTGCGCGCTCGGGGGAGATCTTATCTCCTGCGGCCGAGCTTCTCTCGGGGGAGATCTTATCTCCTGCAGCCGAGGTGCGCGCTCGCGTTAGGACGAGGTTCTCCTCCTGTTCCTAACCGAGGTTGTTCACGGTCGCTCGGGAGAGATCTTATCTCTAGCCGAGGTTGATGTGCGCGCTCGGGGGAGATCTTATCTCCTGCGGCCGAGCTTCTCTCGGGGGAGATCTTATCTCCTGCAGCCGAGGTGCGCGCTCGCGTTAGGACGAGGTTCTCCTCCTGTTCCTAACCGAGGTTGTTCACGGTCGCTCGGGAGAGATCTTATCTCTAGCCGAGGTTGATGTGCGCGCTCGGGGGAGATCTTATCTCCTGCGGCCGAGCTTCTCTCGGGGGAGATCTTATCTCCTGCAGCCGAGGTGCGCGCTCGCGTTAGGACGAGGTTCTCCTCCTGTTCCTAACCGAGGTTGTTCACGGTCGCTCGGGAGAGATCTTATCTCTAGCCGAGGTTGATGCTCGCGTTAGGACGAGGTTCTCCTCCTGTTCCTAACCGAGGTTGTTCACGGTCGCTCGGGAGAGATCTTATCTCTAGCCGAGGTTGTCAACGGTCGCTCGGGAGAGATCTTATCTCTAGCCGAGGTTGATGCTCGTGTTAGGACGAGGTTCTCCTCCTGTTCCTAACCGAGGTTGTTCACGGTCGCTCGGGAGAGATCTTATCTCTAGCCGAGGTTGTCAACGGTCGCTCGGGAGAGATCTTATCTCTAGCCGAGGTTGATGTGCGCGCTCGGGGGAGATCTTATCTCCTGCGGCCGAGCTTCTCTCGGGGGAGATCTTATCTCCTGCAGCCGAGGTGCGCGCTCGCGTTAGGACGAGGTTCTCCTCCTGTTCCTAACCGAGGTTGTTCACGGTCGCTCGGGAGAGATCTTATCTCTAGCCGAGGTTGATGTGCGCGCTCGGGGGAGATCTTATCTCCTGCGGCCGAGCTTCTCTCGGGGGAGATCTTATCTCCTGCAGCCGAGGTGCGCGCTCGCGTTAGGACGAGGTTCTCCTCCTGTTCCTAACCGAGGTTGTTCACGGTCGCTCGGGAGAGATCTTATCTCTAGCCGAGGTTGATGCTCGCGTTAGGACGAGGTTCTCCTCCTGTTCCTAACCGAGGTTGTTCACGGTCGCTCGGGAGAGATCTTATCTCTAGCCGAGGTTGTCAACGGTCGCTCGGGAGAGATCTTATCTCTAGCCGAGGTTGATGCTCGTGTTAGGACGAGGTTCTCCTCCTGTTCCTAACCGAGGTTGTTCACGGTCGCTCGGGAGAGATCTTATCTCTAGCCGAGGTTGTCAACGGTCGCTCGGGAGAGATCTTATCTCTAGCCGAGGTTGATGTGCGCGCTCGGGGGAGATCTTATCTCCTGCGGCCGAGCTTCTCTCGGGGGAGATCTTATCTCCTGCAGCCGAGGTGCGCGCTCGCGTTAGGACGAGGTTCTCCTCCTGTTCCTAACCGAGGTTGTTCACGGTCGCTCGGGAGAGATCTTATCTCTAGCCGAGGTTGATGTGCGCGCTCGGGGGAGATCTTATCTCCTGCGGCCGAGCTTCTCTCGGGGGAGATCTTATCTCCTGCAGCCGAGGTGCGCGCTCGCGTTAGGACGAGGTTCTCCTCCTGTTCCTAACCGAGGTTGTTCACGGTCGCTCGGGAGAGATCTTATCTCTAGCCGAGGTTGTGCTCGCGTTAGGACGAGGTTCTCCTCCTGTTCCTAACCGAGGTTGTTCACGGTCGCTCGGGAGAGATCTTATCTCTAGCCGAGGTTGGTGCTCGCGTTAGGACGAGGTTCTCCTCCTGTTCCTAACCGAGGTTGTTCACGGTCGCTCGGGAGAGATCTTATCTCTAGCCGAGGTTGTCAACGGTCGCTCGGGAGAGATCTTATCTCTAGCCGAGGTTGATGCTCGCGTTAGGACGAGGTTCTCCTCCTGTTCCTAACCGAGGTTGTTCACGGTCGCTCGGGAGAGATCTTATCTCTAGCCGAGGTTGTCAACGGTCGCTCGGGAGAGATCTTATCTCTAGCCGAGGTTGATGTGCGCGCTCGGGGGAGATCTTATCTCCTGCGGCCGAGCTTCTCTCGGGGGAGATCTTATCTCCTGCAGCCGAGGTGCGCGCTCGCGTTAGGACGAGGTTCTCCTCCTGTTCCTAACCGAGGTTGTTCACGGTCGCTCGGGAGAGATCTTATCTCTAGCCGAGGTTGATGTGCGCGCTCGGGGGAGATCTTATCTCCTGCGGCCGAGCTTCTCTCGGGGGAGATCTTATCTCCTGCAGCCGAGGTGCGCGCTCGCGTTAGGACGAGGTTCTCCTCCTGTTCCTAACCGAGGTTGTTCACGGTCGCTCGGGAGAGATCTTATCTCTAGCCGAGGTTGGTGCTCGTGTTAGGACGAGGTTCTCCTCCTGTTCCTAACCGAGGTTGTTCACGGTCGCTCGGGAGAGATCTTATCTCTAGCCGAGGTTGTCAACGGTCGCTCGGGAGAGATCTTATCTCTAGCCGAGGTTGGCTCGTGTTAGGACGAGGTTCTCCTCCTGTTCCTAACCGAGGTTGTTCGGTCGCTCGGGAGAGATCTTATCTCTAGCCGAGGTTGTCAACGGTCGCTCGGGAGAGATCTTATCTCTAGCCGAGGTTGGTGCTCGTGTTAGGACGAGGTTCTCCTCCTGTTCCTAACCGAGGTTGTTCGGTCGCTCGGGAGAGATCTTATCTCTAGCCGAGGTTGTCAACGGTCGCTCGGGAGAGATCTTATCTCTAGCCGAGGTTGTCAACGGTCGCTCGGGAGAGATCTTATCTCTAGCCGAGGTTGATGCTCGCTGTTAGGACGAGGTTCTCCTCCTGTTCCTAACCGAGGTTGTTCACGGTCGCTCGGGAGAGATCTTATCTCTAGCCGAGGTTGTGCTCGCGTTAGGACGAGGTTCTCCTCCTGTTCCTAACCGAGGTTGTTCACGGTCGCTCGGGAGAGATCTTATCTCTAGCCGAGGTTGTCAACGGTCGCTCGGGAGAGATCTTATCTCTAGCCGAGGTTGATGCTCGCGTTAGGACGAGGTTCTCCTCCTGTTCCTAACCGAGGTTGTTCACGGTCGCTCGGGAGAGATCTTATCTCTAGCCGAGGTTGTCAACGGTCGCTCGGGAGAGATCTTATCTCTAGCCGAGGTTGTGCTCGCGTTAGGACGAGGTTCTCCTCCTGTTCCTAACCGAGGTTGTTCACGGTCGCTCGGGAGAGATCTTATCTCTAGCCGAGGTTGATGTGCGCGCTCGGGGGAGATCTTATCTCCTGCGGCCGAGCTTCTCTCGGGGGAGATCTTATCTCCTGCGGCCGAGGTGCGCGCTCGGGGGAGATCTTATCTCCTGCGGCCGAGCTTGTTGCTCGCGTTAGGACGAGGTTCTCCTCCTGTTCCTAACGCGGCGATTATTGACTGCTGCTCTCCTGTCATCGCATAGTTTTCGCATCCAGAAATAATATTATGCAGAGGGGAGAATTTTACCGAAGGGAAAATCGTGGACAGCGCGCTCTCGTTTGAGGGGTCGACGGGGTGTTGTTCCTCGGAGCTCCCTCGAGCAGCAAGTCCCGTCCAGACGACCTCCTCTATCTCCTGCCGGCCTTCATAATTTGGACCATGCTTCTCTTGACTTTGTCGCTGGGGATGACAATCACCGATGTAGCTAGCTCCTAGCTCCTCCCCGGGGTGGCGTTGATGACGCCGCGGGACGGCCAACCTTCTTGTCTTTTCCGGTTACGGCAGTGCCTATAGCCGATCTTCTCCTTGATCGCGCATGTTTGGAGAGGCCGTAGTCCTTCAGGTCTTGGCGGTTGGCTCTTAACTTTGCCGAGAATTCGAGTTAGAGGAGCGGGTCGTAGTTGCGGAACCTTCTGGGAGGGGGGCTTCGTTCCGTCCTTGCCGGCGCCGAACTTTATTTTGGAGGTTGAGTTGAGGAGTTCGGCTTTCCACCGAGCTTCATTTTACCTTGATGCCGAGCTTTGGGGGGAGCCCGGCTTTTCTCCGAGCCGAACTTCTTTCCGCTTCGGCGGGGAACTTCTGCTCTCTGTTTCTCTCTTCGGGGCGATTGGGCTCTTCCTTAAGGCTGATTTCTCACGCCCTCATGGCGGGCTTGCTGGTGGAGTCGCTACCGGAGGCTGCTGTAAAGCGTGCAACGCCTCCGTGAGGCCACGGCCACGGATCTGTCGGTCAAGCAGGCCGAACTGCTTCACATCCACCGCGGGTTCAGGTGGAACCTAGGCCGCCGGGGCTGAAGCAGGAGCAGACGGGCCTGGACGGGATCGGGTCGCAGAGGCCACCGAACGCCGTGCGGAAGCTCTCCTGGGTGGCGTTTTCTCTTCGAAAGAGAAAAGGAAGATCTCTGGAGAGGGAAGAGAAGGGTCGCCGAGCACTCCTTTAAGAACAAGGGAACCTCGAAGGTTCAGGCCCTTCCTTCTAGCGCCAATCTGTTGGTGCAGAAATCCGTCGCCGCCGGAGGTCGCCGCAATCGAGGCCGCTGGGCGCCGCCGGGGACCTGCAAAACGAAGTCCCGTCCGGAACCGGTGGGGTGGTGGCTCCGGCAGGACCCTCCGACGGTCAAGTTAGTTTCCGGCCAACAGTAATGGAGTGCTCGGAATGAGTTCCGGAGCTTAGAGATGAGGAGGAGAGCTTAGAGAGTCGAGAGTTCAGAGAGCTTAGCCTTAGTATGTCGGGAGGGGTCCTTTTATAGCGGAGCTTAGTTGATGGTGACGGCTGTGCCGTCTGGCAGAGAGTCGTCGGGCAGCATGGAGTTTGGTACGGAGAGGAAGGCGTCGTCCGGTAGATCGTGGGAGCCATACCGGCGAGTCGTGGGCCGCATGGAGTCCGGTACGGAGAGGAAGGCGTCGTCCGGTAGATCGTGGGAGCCATACCGGCGAGCCGTCGTGGCCGCATGGAGTCCGGTACGGAGAGGAAGGCGTCGTCCGGTAGATCGTGGGAGCCATACCGGCGAGCCGTGGGCCGCATGGAGTCCGGTACGGAGAGGAAGGCGCCGTCCGGTCTTGCTGCAGGCGACAGTTCGGGAGTTCGGACCAGAGTTCGGGAGAAGCTGGGAGTTCGTCTGGCTGAAGGTCGGCCATCTGTAGAGTTTTTCGGTCCGGCGGATCGGTTGCCGAAGGAGTTCGACGCCCAGGCGAGCCATGCAGCAACTCTTCGACCCCACGGCCGAACTCCTTCGGACCGACCCCAGGCGAGCCCATGCAGCCGAACTCCTTCGGACTTCCCACGGCCGAACTCCTTCGGACCGACCCCAGGCGAGCCCATGCAGCCGAACTCCTTCGGACCCCACGGCCGAACTCCTTCGGACCGACCCCAGGCGAGCCCATGCAGCCGAACTCCTTCGGACTTCCCACGGCCGAACTCCTTCGGACCGACCCCAGGCGAGCCCATGCAGCCGAACTCCTTCGGACCCCACGGCCGAACTCCTTCGGACCGACTTCAGGCGAGCCCAAGTGGCCGAACCCCTTCGGACCGACCCTAGGCGACCGAACTCCTCAGCGAGCCCTGGCCGAACCAACTAGCAACCGAAGTCCTTCAACTGGCCAGCCGAGCTTCTTCGGGCCTCTCAGCGGTCGAACTCCTCGGCAACCGTCCCGCGGCCGAACTCTACAGATGGCCGACCCTTCAGCCAGACGAACTCCCCCAGCTTCCCCCTCGGCCGAACTCTGTTACAAGTCCGAACTCCATTGGACGAACTGTCGCCTGCAGCAAGACCGGACGGCGCCTTCCTCTCCGTACCGGACTCCATGCGGCCCACGGCTCGCCGGTATGGCTCCCACGATCTACCGGACGACGCCTTCCTCTCCGTACCGGACTCCATGCGGCCCACGACTCGCCGGTATGGCTCCCACGATCTACCGATCTACCGACGACGCCTTCCTCTCCGTACCGGACTCCATGCGGCCCACGACTCGCCGGTATGGCTCCCACGATCTACCGGACGACGCCTTCCTCTCCGTACCAAACTCCATGCTGCCCGACGACTCTCTGCCAGACGGCACAGCCGTCACCATCAACTAAGCTCCGCTATAAAAGGACCCCTCCCGACATACTAAGGCTAAGCTCTCTGAACTCTCGACTCTCTAAGCTCTCCTCCTCACCTCTAAGCTCCGGAACTCATTCCGAGCACTCCATTACTGTTGGCCGGAAACTAACTTGACCGTCGGAGGGTCCTGCCGGAGCCACCACCCCACCGGTTCCGGACGGGACTTCGTTTTGCAGGTCCCCGGCGGCGCCCAGCGGCCTCGATTGCGGCGACCTCCGGCGGCGACGGATTTCTGCACCAACAGATTGGCGCTAGAAGGAAGGGCCTGAACCTTCGAGGTTCCCTTGTTCTTAAAGGAGTGCTCGGCGACCCTTCTCTTCCCTCTCCAGAGATCTTCCTTTTCTCTTTCGAAGAGAAAACGCCACCCAGGAGAGCTTCCGCACGGCGTTCGGTGGCCTCTGCGACCCGATCCCGTCCAGGCCCGTCTGCTCCTGCTTCAGCCCCGGCGGCCTAGGTTCCACCTGAACCCGCGGTGGATGTGAAGCAGTTCGGCCTGCTTGACCGACAGATCCGTGGCCGTGGCCTCACGGAGGCGTTGCACGCTTTACAGCAGCCTCCGGTAGCGACTCCACCAGCAAGCCCGCCATGAGGGCGTGAGAAATCAGCCTTAAGGAAGAGCCCAATCGCCCCGAAGAGAGAAACAGAGAGCAGAAGTTCCCCGCCGAAGCGGAAAGAAGTTCGGCTCGGAGAAAAGCCGGGCTCCCCCCAAAGCTCGGCATCAAGGTAAAATGAAGCTCGGTGGAAAGCCGAACTCCTCAACTCAACCTCCAAAATAAAGTTCGGCGCCGGCAAGGACGGAACGAAGCCCCCCTCCCAGAAGGTTCCGCAACTACGACCCGCTCCTCTAACTCGAATTCTCGGCAAAGTTAAGAGCCAACCGCCAAGACCTGAAGGACTACGGCCTCTCCAAACATGCGCGATCAAGGAGAAGATCGGCTATAGGCACTGCCGTAACCGGAAAAGACAAGAAGGTTGGCCGTCCCGCGGCGTCATCAACGCCACCCCGGGGAGGAGCTAGGAGCTAGCTACATCGGTGATTGTCATCCCCAGCGACAAAGTCAAGAGAAGCATGGTCCAAATTATGAAGGCCGGCAGGAGATAGAGGAGGTCGTCTGGACGGGACTTGCTGCTCGAGGGAGCTCCGAGGAACAACACCCCGTCGACCCCTCAAACGAGAGCGCGCTGTCCACGATTTCCCTTCGGTAAAATTCTCCCCTCTGCATAATATTATTTCTGGATGCGAAAACTATGCGATGACAGGAGAGCAGCAGTCAATAATCGCCGCGTTAGGAACAGGAGGAGAACCTCGTCCTAACGCGAGCAACAAGCTCGGCCGCAGGAGATAAGATCTCCCCCGAGCGCGCACCTCGGCCGCAGGAGATAAGATCTCCCCCGAGAGAAGCTCGGCCGCAGGAGATAAGATCTCCCCCGAGCGCGCACATCAACCTCGGCTAGAGATAAGATCTCTCCCGAGCGACCGAACAACCTCGGTTAGGAACAGGAGGAGAACCTCGTCCTAACACGAGCATCAACCTCGGCTAGAGATAAGATCTCTCCCGAGCGACCGTTGACACCTCGGCTAGAGATAAGATCTCTCCCGAGCGACCGTTGACAACCTCGGCTAGAGATAAGATCTCTCCCGAGCGACCGTGAACAACCTCGGTTAGGAACAGGAGGAGAACCTCGTCCTAACGCGAGCATCAACCTCGGCTAGAGATAAGATCTCTCCCGAGCGACCGTTGACAACCTCGGCTAGAGATAAGATCTCTCCCGAGCGACCGTGAACAACCTCGGTTAGGAACAGGAGGAGAACCTCGTCCTAACGCGAGCATCAACCTCGGCTAGAGATAAGATCTCTCCCGAGCGACCGTGAACAACCTCGGTTAGGAACAGGAGGAGAACCTCGTCCTAACGCGAGCATCAACCTCGGCTAGAGATAAGATCTCTCCCGAGCGACCGTTGACAACCTCGGCTAGAGATAAGATCTCTCCCGAGCGACCGTTGACAACCTCGGCTAGAGATAAGATCTCTCCCGAGCGACCGTGAACAACCTCGGTTAGGAACAGGAGGAGAACCTCGTCCTAACACGAGCATCCAACCTCGGCTAGAGATAAGATCTCTCCCGAGCGACCGTTGACAACCTCGGCTAGAGATAAGATCTCTCCCGAGCGACCGTTGACAACCTCGGCTAGAGATAAGATCTCTCCCGAGCGACCGTGAACAACCTCGGTTAGGAACAGGAGGAGAACCTCGTCCTAACACGAGCATCAACCTCGGCTAGAGATAAGATCTCTCCCGAGCGACCGTTGACAACCTCGGCTAGAGATAAGATCTCTCCCGAGCGACCGTGAACAACCTCGGTTAGGAACAGGAGGAGAACCTCGTCCTAACGCGAGCATCAACCTCGGCTAGAGATAAGATCTCTCCCGAGCGACCGTGAACAACCTCGGTTAGGAACAGGAGGAGAACCTCGTCCTAACGCGAGCGCGCACCTCGGCTGCAGGAGATAAGATCTCCCCCGAGAGAAGCTCGGCCGCAGGAGATAAGATCTCCCCCGAGCGCGCACATCAACCTCGGCTAGAGATAAGATCTCTCCCGAGCGACCGTGAACAACCTCGGTTAGGAACAGGAGGAGAACCTCGTCCTAACGCGAGCGCGCACCTCGGCTGCAGGAGATAAGATCTCCCCCGAGAGAAGCTCGGCCGCAGGAGATAAGATCTCCCCCGAGCGCGCACATCAACCTCGGCTAGAGATAAGATCTCTCCCGAGCGACCGTTGACAACCTCGGCTAGAGATAAGATCTCTCCCGAGCGACCGTGAACAACCTCGGTTAGGAACAGGAGGAGAACCTCGTCCTAACGCGAGCATCAACCTCGGCTAGAGATAAGATCTCTCCCGAGCGACCGTTGACAACCTCGGCTAGAGATAAGATCTCTCCCGAGCGACCGTGAACAACCTCGGTTAGGAACAGGAGGAGAACCTCGTCCTAACGCGAGCATCAACCTCGGCTAGAGATAAGATCTCTCCCGAGCGACCGTGAACAACCTCGGTTAGGAACAGGAGGAGAACCTCGTCCTAACGCGAGCATCAACCTCGGCTAGAGATAAGATCTCTCCCGAGCGACCGTGAACAACCTCGGTTAGGAACAGGAGGAGAACCTCGTCCTAACGCGAGCGCGCACCTCGGCTGCAGGAGATAAGATCTCCCCCGAGAGAAGCTCGGCCGCAGGAGATAAGATCTCCCCCGAGCGCGCACATCAACCTCGGCTAGAGATAAGATCTCTCCCGAGCGACCGTGAACAACCTCGGTTAGGAACAGGAGGAGAACCTCGTCCTAACGCGAGCGCGCACCTCGGCTGCAGGAGATAAGATCTCCCCCGAGAGAAGCTCGGCCGCAGGAGATAAGATCTCCCCCGAGCGCGCACATCAACCTCGGCTAGAGATAAGATCTCTCCCGAGCGACCGTTGACAACCTCGGCTAGAGATAAGATCTCTCCCGAGCGACCGTGAACAACCTCGGTTAGGAACAGGAGGAGAACCTCGTCCTAACGCGAGCATCAACCTCGGCTAGAGATAAGATCTCTCCCGAGCGACCGTTGACAACCTCGGCTAGAGATAAGATCTCTCCCGAGCGACCGTGAACAACCTCGGTTAGGAACAGGAGGAGAACCTCGTCCTAACGCGAGCATCAACCTCGGCTAGAGATAAGATCTCTCCCGAGCGACCGTGAACAACCTCGGTTAGGAACAGGAGGAGAACCTCGTCCTAACGCGAGCGCGCACCTCGGCTGCAGGAGATAAGATCTCCCCCGAGAGAAGCTCGGCCGCAGGAGATAAGATCTCCCCCGAGCGCGCACATCAACCTCGGCTAGAGATAAGATCTCTCCCGAGCGACCGTGAACAACCTCGGTTAGGAACAGGAGGAGAACCTCGTCCTAACGCGAGCGCGCACCTCGGCTGCAGGAGATAAGATCTCCCCCGAGAGAAGCTCGGCCGCAGGAGATAAGATCTCCCCCGAGCGCGCACATCAACCTCGGCTAGAGATAAGATCTCTCCCGAGCGACCGTTGACAACCTCGGCTAGAGATAAGATCTCTCCCGAGCGACCGTGAACAACCTCGGTTAGGAACAGGAGGAGAACCTCGTCCTAACACGAGCATCAACCTCGGCTAGAGATAAGATCTCTCCCGAGCGACCGTTGACAACCTCGGCTAGAGATAAGATCTCTCCCGAGCGACCGTGAACAACCTCGGTTAGGAACAGGAGGAGAACCTCGTCCTAACGCGAGCATCAACCTCGGCTAGAGATAAGATCTCTCCCGAGCGACCGTGAACAACCTCGGTTAGGAACAGGAGGAGAACCTCGTCCTAACGCGAGCGCGCACCTCGGCTGCAGGAGATAAGATCTCCCCCGAGAGAAGCTCGGCCGCAGGAGATAAGATCTCCCCCGAGCGCGCACATCAACCTCGGCTAGAGATAAGATCTCTCCCGAGCGACCGTGAACAACCTCGGTTAGGAACAGGAGGAGAACCTCGTCCTAACGCGAGCGCGCACCTCGGCTGCAGGAGATAAGATCTCCCCCGAGAGAAGCTCGGCCGCAGGAGATAAGATCTCCCCCGAGCGCGCACATCAACCTCGGCTAGAGATAAGATCTCTCCCGAGCGACCGTGAACAACCTCGGTTAGGAACAGGAGGAGAACCTCGTCCTAACGCGAGCGCGCACCTCGGCTGCAGGAGATAAGATCTCCCCCGAGAGAAGCTCGGCCGCAGGAGATAAGATCTCCCCCGAGCGCGCACATCAACCTCGGCTAGAGATAAGATCTCTCCCGAGCGACCGTTGACAACCTCGGCTAGAGATAAGATCTCTCCCGAGCGATCCGTGAACAACCTCGGTTAGGAACAGGAGGAGAACCTCGTCCTAACGCGAGCATCAACCTCGGCTAGAGATAAGATCTCTCCCGAGCGACCGTGAACAACCTCGGTTAGGAACAGGAGGAGAACCTCGTCCTAACGCGAGCGCGCACCTCGGCTGCAGGAGATAAGATCTCCCCCGAGAGAAGCTCGGCCGCAGGAGATAAGATCTCCCCCGAGCGCGCACATCAATCTCGGCTAGAGATAAGATCTCTCCCGAGCGACCGTTGACAACCTCGGCTAGAGATAAGATCTCTCCCGAGCGACCGTGAACAATCTCGGTTAGGAACAGGAGGAGAACCTCGTCCTAACGCGAGCACCAACCTCGGCCGCAAGAAATAAGATCTCCCCCAAGCGATCATAACCCTGACTGCAAAAAAGGGAGGTCTCCCCCGAGTCGACTTCGGTTGATTTAGGCAATGTCAACTCCGACCCTGATCATGGGGGGCGACATTGACCCCGGCCTCAACATCGGCTTCACCAATTTTGGCTGGAAACGAGTCCCACTTCAACTTCAGCGTCAATATTGGCTGGAGATGAGATCTCCCCCGAGCTTCAGCTGCAACAAATGCGGAGCCTGGAAGAAGACTTCGGCAGCCGCCTGTTTTGGTACTCCCTTCCTTCAATTTTTGAACTCGGGAGTGGGGGGGCTACTGTTGGGGATAAATCCCGCTCCTGCCGAAGCCCGGCCCGACGCTCAGCCCAATGTAACCAGTAGCCGCTGAAGAGCTTTAGCGCCAGGCGCCAGGCCGAGCCCCTACCACGGCCGAACTGCCTAGAGGCCGAACTCCCCTGCGCCAAGCTCCGGGCCGAACTCCCTCCGCCCGCCGAACTTCCCACGGCCGAGCTCCTTCGGACCGACCCCAGGCGAGCCCATGCAGCCGAACTCCTTCGGACCGACCCCAGGCGAGCCCATGCAGCCGAACTCCTTCGGACTTCCCACGGCCGAGCTCCTTCGGACCGACCCCAGGCGAGCCCATGCAGCCGAACTCCTTCGGACTTCCCACGGCCGAGCTCCTTCGGACCGACCCCAGGCGAGCCCATGCAGCCGAACTCCTTCGGACTTCCCACGGCCGAACTCCTTCGGACCGACCCCAGGCGAGCCCATGCAGCCGAACTCCTTCGGACCGACTTCAGGCGAGCCCAAGTGGCCGAACCCCTTCGGACCGACCCTAGGCGACCGAACTCCTCAGCGAGCCCTGGCCGAACCAACTAGCAACCGAAGTCCTTCAACTGGCCAGCCGAGCTTCTTCGGGCCTCTCAGCGGTCGAACTCCTCGGCAACCGTCCCGCGGTCGAACTCTACAGATGGCCGACCCTTCAGCCAGACGAACTCCCCCAGCTTCCCCCTCGGCCGAACTCTGTTACAAGTCCGAACTCCATTGGACGAACTGTCGCCTGCAGCAAGACCGGACGGCGCCTTCCTCTCCGTACCGGACTCCGTGCGGCCCACGGCTCGCCGGTATGGCTCCCACGATCTACCGGACGACGCCTTCCTCCCCGTACCGGACTCCATGCGGCCCACGACTCGCCGGTATGGCTCCCACGATCTACCGGACGACGCCTTCCTCTCCGTACCGGACTCCATGCGGCCCACGACTCGCCGGTATGGCTCCCACGATCTACCGGACGACGCCTTCCTCTCCGTACCAAACTCCATGCTGTCCCGACGACTCTCTGCCAGACGGCACAGCCGTCACCATCAACTAAGCTCCGCTATAAAAGGACCCCTCCCGACATACTAAGGCTAAGCTCTCTGAACTCTCGACTCTCTAAGCTCTCCTCCTCACCTCTAAGCTCCGGAACTCATTCCGAGCACTCCATTACTGTTGGCCGGAAACTAACTTGACCGTCGGAGGGTCCTACCGGAGCCACCACCCCACCGGTTCCGGACGGGACTTCGTTTTGCAGGTCCCCGGCGGCGCCCAGCGGCCTCGATTGCGGCGACCTCCGGCGGCGACGGATTTCGGCACCAACACATCATATTCATTAAGATCATGTACATTATACTATAGTGATCCACTTATTAATTTTAAAGTTGCTTGATATTGATAAATTTTAAAATATCTAATATTTAAAAAAAAATATTAACCTAGTTATGGTAAATTACATTATATTTATAAGTAATATCTCAGCTATAAATAAAAAGCCTTATACTTCCACTTTCCAATTATTCTATACATCTTTAAGATTATGATAGAAATGTACATCTTTAAGATTATGATAGAAATATTTGGATACATGTCTTTGATTGCCATCTGCCTATTCAGATATGTGGCAGATATGTATTAAAACAAGTTCTTATTATATCTTTACTATTAATGCCCTGTGTATCATTGACTTGCAAATCCCTAAGTTAACCTTCTCCTCTTTATAGAAGGCAATAAAGCATCTCTTACTAGAAGGTTAAGCATACAAACTAATGTTGTTACTGACTTCCATATTTTCTTATGATGCTTTGGTAATTGCTAAAGCTGATAAACATTGAAGAACTCATGGTATTGTTGTCACAAAAATGCCATATGAGTCTTGCTCCTAAGGATTCGGAAGTATATAGTAGTAAAGACAACAATAGTATGATGTGAAAAAAGAGACGAGGGGGCTAAAATCATATCTCACATTTTACTATTGTTGCCATCGGGGAGCCAATCTAACTTAACCTGTTGAGCTAAAGTAGGAGAGAGAGGATGGGCTTCATAGAATAGTTGAATGAGACCTCTAGAGGGTATGCTGGTACCCAATCTGCGGTCAATCCTGTAATCTGGATCCTGCAAAACAACCAAAGACAGAAAAGTTCTTATATCGAAAGATCCCTCCGATGATGGACCCTTCGATGCCTAAGTCAGTCTCTTACAAAAGCAAATGGAGGAGATTTGAGTTCTGCAAAAGAGTTTAATATATAGGATGGCTGAGTATAAAGTAAAATTAATTTGGAGTAGAGTGAGGAGAAAAATAGGGATTCAACGGACACCCCTTTGGGGGAGGAAGTATTCCGGAAGAGGTGAAGTTGATTGGAGCTTTATGGGAGCAAAGGATCCCATTCGTATGGACTCCTTCCCCTAGGAGAAGTCATGCGAGGTTGGTCATCACCTTACCTGAAGGGTCCCTTATGGAATTTTTATTTTTCATAGGTGAAGGTGGATACCTATCACCGAAAGGAGCAAGCACCATTATTCCATTAGAGATGTCAGGATGTGCTCTGGTGGTTGGAGGATAATGGCCTCGTATGTTTTGGAGTTTGTTAAGATATCAATCTCGATAAGTGGAGAGGTAGAGCAGAAAAGCAATTAACCGTTTATCGCCTAGCGGGTGGAAGACTTCGAAGCTCTTCTCAGCATGGTTATGAAGGTCTAGATGGAGATCTCCCAAGCATCCTATAACAAGGATGTATGTCAGACTGTCTTTGAATCGCTAGTGCTATAATAGATGCGTCATCACCAAGTATAACTATTATAAATTAAGGTTCAAATTTTCAAATTTCTTAATCAATTTTCAGTTATATTTGATTTATGATTTTAGTTTCATTTTATTTAATTATATATTATAACTATCATAAATATTATATCATTACATAATAATAATAAAGGCTCCTACTATCTATATAAGAAGCTATTTTGCAAGAACTATAATTATCTATCTTTCAAGAAATTTTTTTTCATACTAGCATACTCACATTTTTTGAGGGTACAAAAGATTGGTCTTATTCTATCTAGTCTCTCTATGGACGTGCACATTGTAGGAGGCAATTTTGAGAGCTATTTGGGATTTTATCTTAGAGTCATGGTAGGCCATTGGTACCCGCATGTAGGGAGGCCATCATGTCTTTAGAACAATGATTCTTTTGTAACTCTCAAAAAAAGGTCAGCTTTTCTTATTCCTTTAAAGTTATATTGATATTTGTTCCAAAGTTTAATTCTTGATTTGGCTAATTATTTTTTAAACTTATTTTGCAAAATCTATTGAGTTTTAATTTATATAATGTTTAAGATTAATAGCTAAAGATATGATTTCAAGAGCACAAACTATTCGATAGCAGTTTTGATTGCTTTAAAAATGAGCATTGGATTTATAGTTAAATGAGTCTGAATTGTCATCATCTTTCCTAAAAAAGTTAGCTTAGTTGTGCAGTTTATTCTTTTACTTACTAACACTTAAGAAAAAAAATTGTTTTATTCTCTAGTGATTGAAATTGTTCATAGATAGAGTTTTAAATTGGTTGTTTTGGCCACTTAAATTTACCGCTGTAATTTTCATATTAGCATAAGTTATAAAGCTCATTTTGTTTAGCTCTATGTATTTGACTCTAAAAATGTTAGATGGTTGCTTAAAATGAAAGCTTGGAATATCATGTTTGAAAAATAGTTTCGTTTAGCAACCTTGAAATTGTATAAGAGTGATTTTTATATAAAAGATACTTGCTGATGGTAACTTTAGCATTAATACTACTTTGCTCTGCTTTTCAATTTTTTTTAAAAGAATTTATATTATACTCTGTTGTATTGCTATATATTAGAAATATTAATTATTTATGCTTTCAACAATAATTTCTTTGCATTTCTTATTGGCTTCAAGAGAATAGGCTAGTAGCATAAAATTTAATAAATTTGATGGTCAAAACTTTAAAAGATGGCAAAAATAAATATAGTGTTCGCTTACTATTTTAAGATATATTTTTGCCAAAGAAGAGGATAATGAAAATAGTGGATCAATCTCTTGGTACAGCCTACAAGACATTGACTTTCACTGCCATAATCAAATTCTTAGTGCCCTTTCTAAATATATATATGATGTCTATCAAAACACTACTAGTACTAAAGAACTTTGGAAAACTTTAGAAATAGAATATAGTATAGATGATGCTAGTGAAGAGAGGTTCCATGCTTCAACTTTTAATAAGTTTGTAATGATGGATGGAAAGCCTATAAATGAACAAATTCATGAGTTTCAAGACTTATTAAGACGTGAAAAAAAAGGGTTTTAAGTTTAGTGAAGATTACAAAGTTTCTTGTCTAATTAATAAACTTCCACCCTTTTGATTTGATTTTGCTAAAAAGCTTAGACATCAACAAGAAGTATTGACCTTGGTACAAGTCTTTAATTCTCTAAGGATAGAATAGAAATATAGGACAAGTGAAAAGCAAGATGGTGAGCTAAAAGCTAAGGCTAACATGTTGGAAAGTAATAAAAATTTTTAGAACCAAAACTAGTTCAAGCATAAGGAGAATAAGTTCAAGAAGAATTTTAGTCTTCTTAGGAAAAACTTTAAATCTTATAATCATAATCCTAGGAATGGCAAAGGCAAAGGTAAGAAGGATCCAAAGCCATTCTTTGTATGTGGAAGAACTAATCACATTGCTAAGGATTGTTATTACAACAAAACTAAGGTGTTCAAGCCTAAGGCTAAGAAACACTAAGATCAAGTCAACATGTTGATGAATGAAAAAAATTCTATTACGTTTAAATCTGAAACTTCTTTAGCAAATTTTTTATATAAAAATAATGATTGATGGTTAGATTCTAGAGCTAATATACATGTATATTTTGATCAAAATTTGTTCAAATTTTATCAGAACTTAAGTGGAGGAAGGATGACGTTAGGGAATAATTCTGTCATACAAGTGCTAGGAGTTGGACGAGTTGATCTTAAAATGATATTGGAAAAGATATTTACTTTGGAAGATGTGTAGCACATACCTCAAATTCAAAGGAATTTAGTTAGTGGTTCATCTTTAGTTTAGCAAGATTACAAATTAGTGATGGAATCAAATAAAGTTGTAATTATCAAAAATAATATTTTTATTGGTAAAGATTATGTTAGTGATGGTTTATTTAAGTTGAATGTAATAAATAATTTCAATAAAATTTTCTTTAATATTTTCAGTGTTAAGACCACTACTTTGTGGCATGAAAGGTTAGGGCATGTCAGTCTTAAAAAAATTAAAAAATTGATAGATTTAGGCTTACTTCTAAGATCTCAAGTAGATGTTAATTATAAATGTGAAATTTGTGTACAAATCAAATAAACAAAAAAATCTTTCAAATCTATGCAAAGAGATACAAATCTTCTAAAACTTATTTATAGTGATATCTATGACTCAAATCGAACCCCTACTAGAGCTGAGAATAAATATCTTATAACTTTTATAGATAATTATTTTAGATACTATTATGTATATCTATTTAAATCTAAGGATGAAGTATTTAATAAGTTTAAAGTGTATAAGACCGAAGTAGAAAATCAACTAGAAAAAGAAAATAAAGTTCTTAGATTCGAAAGAGGTGGAGAATATTTTTCACATAAATTTATATAATTTTATGAAGATAATGATATAATATATAAAATGACACCTCTATATTCTCTTCAATCAAATAGTATAACTGAAAGAAATAATAGAACCTTGATGGACATGGTTAATACTATAATAATAAATTCTGGAGCACCTAAAAATTTATGGAGAGAGGCAATCTAATCATCTTATTATATATTAAATCGAGTGTCTATTAAAGATAATGTTAAAACTTCATTCGAGTTATGATAAAAGAGAACTCCTAGGCTAGATTTTTTAAAAGTGTGGAGGTGTCTAACTAAAGTAGCTATAGCTGAACCTAAGAGAAAAAAAATAATATCCAAAACAATCGATACAATATTTATTGGTTATGCTCAAAATAGTAGTGCTAATAAATTTTTAGTTGCAAGTTTTGAAGTTGATGAAATTTTTAACAATACAATTATTAAAATAAGAGATGCTACATATTTTGAAGATATATTTTCTTTTAAACTAAAATTTCTAATGAACCTTCAAGGGATGAAGTTGGTGTACCATCTAATAGTTCTTCCTTAGAGGAAAGTTTCTTAGAACTTAGACAAAGTAAAAAGATGAGAAAAGAAAAGAATTTAGGAAAATATTTTTTTACTTTTCAAGTTGAAGGTGAACCAAAAACCTATGAAGAAGCCATGCTCTCTTTAAATGCACCTTATTGAAAAGAGGCCATCAATGATGAATATGAGTCAATTATATAAAATAATACTTGGATTTTATGTGATTTACTTTCTAGAAGTAAACTAATAGGTTGTAAATGGGTGTTTAAGAGAAAATTAAAACTTGATGGAAGTATTGATAAGTATAAAGCTATGTTAGTTGCTAAAGAATTTACTCAAAACGAATGAATTGATTACTTTGATACTTATTCTTCCATTGCTAGGATTACTACTATCAGAACTTTGTTAGCATTAGCTTCTATTCACAACTTAATCATTCACCAATTAGATGTTAAGACTGTCTTTTCTTAATGGAGATCTAGATGAAAAGATTTATATGGAACAATCTAAAGATTTTTAAATTAAAGGACAAGAGCATAAGGTCGGTAAATTAGTAAAATTTTTATATAGATTAAAATAAACTCCTAAGCAATGGTATGAGAAATTTGATATAATTATAATAGATTATGGATTTAGGATAAATGGACATGATAAATATATATATATAGCAAAGAACTGAATGGAGAATATATGATTCTACGCCTGTATGTGGATGATATTTTAATTTTTAGGACTACTTTAAATGTTGTTATTTATGTGAAATCACACATATCAAGTGCTTTGAAATGAAAGATTTAGGAGAAGCAAACACAATTTTAGGAATGAAATTGTGTAAAAGTATTGCAAATTTTTTTTGAATTAATCTAGTGCAATAGAAAAGATGTTAAAGAAGTTTGGATATTATGATGCTATATCTATTTCTACACCTTATGATTTAAACATACACTTAAAAAGAATTTAAGATAACCGGTATCACAACTCAGGTATTCTCAAATCATAGGATCTTTATTGTATGTTTCAAATAGGATAAGATTTGATTTTGCTTATGCTGTTGGAAGGCATAGTAGATACACCAATAATTCTAGTAAAGAACATTGGAGTGCTTTAGAAAGAGTACTTAAGTATCTTCGAGGTACTCTAGATTATTCTTTATGTTATAAGGGTTATCCTAATATACTAGAAGGTTATAGTGATGCTAATTAGATTATTGATAATTTAGATATTAAATCCACTAGTGGATACATATTCATGCTCAATGGTGCTGTTATATCTTTAGGTTCTAAGAAATAAACTTTCATTTTGAGAAGTATAATGGAATCTAAATTAATAGCTCTGGATATTTCTCTTGTAACTAAACCTCTATCAACTATCTCTATACTTTGTGACTATAAAGTTGTGATAGATCTTGTTAAACAATCATATACTAATAATAAAATGAATAGACACTTATAAGTAAAGTATAAGTCCATTAAAGTATGATTAAAAAGAAATATTATATATCTTAATTTTGTGAAATCAGAAAAGAATTTGGTAGATAATTTAACTAAAGCTCTATCAAAGAAGGATATATTTGATTCATCGAGGGAGATGGGCTTAAGCCCATAAGGGAGTCACCTATATGGGTAACCCAATCTTTGTGATTGAAAATCCCATGAAGAAGGTTCAATGGATAGGAATAACCTGTACTGCGTAGCTCATCAATAGCATTACTTACAAGGAGAGTACCTCCTACCCATCCCTATGGTCATCGTGCTAGTTCATGTGATGTTAAGGAAGAGTTTAACTCTAAATAAGACTGAGGTGGTTATTTCCATAAGATATGAATCACACATACTCTTGAAAGGCTCACCTAAGTGAGAGTTGCCATGAGGCCATGGTTATAGAATTGGACGATTCGTAGAGACTCTCATGAGAATCAAGATAAGAGCGCATGGCCATTAATAGTGCTACCCGCTTTGAACAAAGACCTATATGTGGTATTGTGTGTGTGACAATTAAAAATTTGGTTCAAGAGACCTAATTCAAGGCCTAGTCCATTATGGCTCCCTCAAATCGATGTTGCCAATACTAAGTGTGGGTTCAAGCCCTGAAGGCACCTACACCTATTATACAATATTATGTTGCGCTCTTATTTTGTGTTTATGTTATCTTCAAATTTAAATTTAAAATTTTAAACCTTGTGGGAGATTATTGTAACTTAAGGTTCAAATTCTCAAATTTCTTAATCAATTTTCAGTTACATTTGATTTATGATTTCAATTTTATTTTATTTAATTATATATTATAACTATCATAAATATTTTACTATTACATAATAATAATAAAGGCTTCTACTATCTATATAAGGAGCTATTTTGTAAGAACTATAATTATCTATCTTTCAAGAAATTTTTTT
The DNA here is from genome assembly GCA_006176705.1 of Cocos nucifera. Lineage (NCBI taxonomy): Eukaryota > Viridiplantae > Streptophyta > Magnoliopsida > Arecales > Arecaceae > Cocos > Cocos nucifera. The sequence continues at coordinate 2,266,486 of QRFJ01000132.1, forward strand.
CTCCATACTAGCATACTCATATTTTTTAAGGGTACAAAAGATTGGTCTTGTTCTAACTAGTCTTCCTATAAACGTGTACATAGCAGGAGGTAACGCTGAGAGCTATTTGAAGTTTTATCTTGGAGTCATGGTAGGCTATTGGTATCCACATATAGGAAAGCCATCATGTCTTTAGGACAATGATTCCTCTGTGACTCTTCAAAAAAGGCCAACTTTTTTTTATTTCTTTTAAGTTATATTGATATTTGTTCCAAAGTTTGATTCTTGATTTGGCTAATTATTTTCTAAGCTTATTTTATAAAATATATTGACTTTTAATTTATATATTGTTTAAGTTTAACGGTAACAACGGTTAGTATAATCATAGTATCCCATTCTCCAATTACTATCAAATAATGGATGCCAATTAACTTGTTCCATAAATGCTTTCTGCAGTCCACATCCCATTGATTTTACTTAATTCCACCAATAACATCTCATGCCTAGCTAATTTGAGATAACAACTTTGATTAAAGAGAATACAAATTTTTCATAGATTTAATCTATATATTGATCATCACAGTCAAATGCTCATATATCACAAAATCTGCATACCCAATCACAAGATGATATAGCAATTTTACTGAGAAGTTGATTTAGGTTCACTTCACCTTTAGGAATCCTTGCACATGACTTAGGAAGAGGATTGCAGATCAATAAACCTAATAGTATCTAAGCCAAAAAGAGAAAACAGAACATTTGAAGCATCGAGAACTGAAAGGCTCTTAAGAACTTCAAACTTCACTATTTAAAATATTACATCGACTAACATCAAAGTGGATCTATTGTACTTATGAGTATAATAAAGCCCAAGCATGTCCCCCACGCGCGCTCGCTCGCACGGAAGAACGGGGAGGAATGGGGACACACACACATGCGGAAGAAGGGGGAGGAATGGGGCCCCTACCCAAGCCCAAGTTCATGTAATCCCCATGCTTAGCTCATCAAGCTCGTCCACTCCAATTGGGCTACCATATCACCTTCGTTAATACCGAGTTTAACCATTGTTGCCTCTTTATGTGCTAAGGCTCCTCTGTCCTTGATGGTCTCCCCAACTTCCACTTTGCCACTATCCCTGATGGGCTCCCCCTTCTAACGAGGATGTGACTTTGGGAATGTGTCCCAAAGTCAATCGTCAGTCTGTTAACGATTGGATCATATATTTATAATTATATATGAATTATAAATTAATAAAAGTTATTTTGATATTTTTCATCATAAATTCTATTATCTTCTAATGAACTCCTGTATTGTGATGAAGTTCTTAGGACATTTAGATTCGGCAAAGGAGGATTTATCATTTAGTTCTTAAATAGTTTACGACTAAATGATATGTTGTTACTTAGGATGACAACGTTTATCAAGTATAGATCATTGTGTGCCATATAGGTTGGTTATCTTCATAATCAAGGAGTGTTGAGACACTGATATGATATGCAAGTGAGATGTATGGGTACATCTACACTGAACGTGATCAACTCCGAGGCTTTTCTTCTGTTAAGATTAGCTTCGATGGAATATAGGTATAAATATCTCTTCGACCTGAGATCACCATGGTGACTTTCAAGCAACTTACTATATTTTAGTGCCGGACTATCTGAATTTCTAATTCAGTGATGGAAGATTTTTGGACACAGTCAAGTATTTTTGGAGTCGATGCGTGTATCAAAATGAGATTGACCACTTCTGATTTCAGGAGCTGTATTCAATTATGTTTCAATTTAGCAAAATCTTGATCGGGATAGACTTAGTGAGGAGTCACGGGACTAATTACTTTGAGACATGACATGAATATATTTTCTAGGGTTGATAGTCTAATCTTGAGTCATCAATTGCATAGAGATCATAGAAATGAATTATACGATAACCATATTCACGTAGATTTTGAATGATACAATTGCGATTATTCGACCTATCTAGACATCGGGTACCATTGCTAGATGGTCATTTTGATTAGTATAGAAATTGATTTATATGCTACCGACTTAGGTTCGAATCTGTGGGGTCACACATATTAAAAGTTTCTACCTAGTCTGATGGCTGATCAAGAGTTTCACTAGACTGAAACTCTATGACCAAGAGTCCTACTAGATTGAAACTTTAAGTCCTACTTGTCTGAGACTCTCTGATCATGAGTTCTGATAATCTAGGATATTATGATCAAGAGTTTCATTGGACTAAGACTCTGTGATCAAGAGTCCTACTAGACTGAAACTCTGAGTCCTACTTGTCTAGGACTCTCTGATCAAAAGTTTATTGGTCTGAGACTCTATGGTCAAGAGTGAAGGTAAATCCTGATTTCTCGGTCCAGGTTCATTCAGATCTGATCAGATCAAGAGATATATTTCAAAATTTTTTTTCTTTGATCTGTATCAGATCTAGAATATTTCAGATCTAATTTTTATTATTTTAATAAATAAAATAAAATAAGGATAAATTAAATTAAATTTAATTTACCTGATTTGGGTAATCCTATTACCCTGTTGATGATCCTGTTTGCAGCGGAAGGTTCTGGATCTTAGCCACGCAAGCGCCTGGCCTCTACCGGTATCCACTCAGGGTTGGATCTGGAGATCCTCTTCTTCTCTATCACACCTCCAAAAATCAGATCTGGATCTGATCTGGAGGATCTTCAAAACTCTTTTGAAGATGAGCAGTCGTCCTTTGCAGCAGCGCAGCCTTCTTATTTTGATCGCCTTTCTTTGATCTGAATCGCACCAACCAAGGTCCAAAACTCCTTTTGGACGTGGAGAGCAAGGGGAGAAGAGACTATGGTGTGGAGAAGGAGGGGAGAGGCAGCCTTGGGGCATGGGGTTTCTCAATTGAATTGCTCTTAGAATCTGAGTTGGGCGCAGGGTCTTATTTATAGACTAGCTGTGATCCAACTCCTCTTCTTCCCAACCAATCACAACCCTTTGTGAAATCAGATCTAAATCTGATTGGTGGGAATAGAGTCCCCTGGATTCCTCCTTAGAGGGCGCCTAAGACCAGTCAAAGTTGGTTCTTAGAAGAACTCTAATTGGAATCCAAAAAGGAGATGGAGTCCTTGTCCAACAAGGACTCCTAGGCGCCTCCAACTTGGGCACACGCCTAGGGTGGCGTGCGCCCTTCTCCTTGCCAGGTTCTGGCAGGGGGACAGGCCCCCACCAGCTCTCCAATAGGTGCATGACATGTGGTCAAAAGTCAAAGTGTCAATGGTCAACGTTTGACCAGTCAAAGGTAGACTTTTGACCAAAGTCAAAGAACAAGAAATGGCAGGTGACCAAAAATGGCAGGTAATGTCTTACAAAATAAGACAACCTTTTCTGACTTGGACAACCTCCAGTCAGACCATATGAAGGCCTCTGTTTGAGCACAAACTCCTTTGGCTCAGACAGGACAACTTATTTATGATAGCAAAAGAAGAACGTTAGGTTCAATCGAGTGCTAGCACGATTTCCTTGAACCTAATTGAATCTCATTCAGATCAATTGAACTAGATCAGTTCAATTGATGATCACCAGATTCAAACCCTTGTTTGTGTGACCCAGTTAGGTTCAGTTCTGTATGGTAATGGGATATGTCATGATCTCTATCATCGACATCATCGAAACTCCTTTCGATGGATCAGAACTCTTCTGATTCGAACAGCTAGAATGATCGATCATCTAAATCATTCTAATTGCTCCCAAAATCCACCAGTGACACCTAGCAGTATATGGTGGCAACCCATCAGAGCTGAATGCGAACCTCTTGGTGCAGCTACCTGTGTGATTCAGTTCTTCTATCTTGAGCCCCGATCAGATTAGGGTTAAGGTGAACTCGTCAAACCCTAGTCTCTGTCATATGATGTAATCATTCGATTCGAGTCCAATGTGAAAATCTAAATAGAAACTCTTTCTATTATTTCACTCTACCATGGCCATGGATTTCTGGACTTGATTCTCATGATCATCATAGGGCTACTCCTCTACCACCGAGGTAGATAGATTCCATCTTGATGCAATCCAGTTCCTACAATGAACATGCTATAGCCAACATACACCTCAGGGTTCCATATGGCTAGGAGATCCGAGTAATGGTGTAGTCAAACTATAACACCCTCAAGGTGAACTGCCGATGCATCCTCAGGTCAAAGAACCAGACACACTACTGCAGCATCGAGTCAGTCATTGACGAGAAGGTAGACTCCCTAATGACTACTCGAGGTGGTCACGCTCAGTGCCCTCGTTCTCTAACGAGTACCTGTACTCTCGCTCCGGTGTCTCCACATCGTAGATTCAAGACTCATCTACTAAAGAGAAATAATTGTACACCAACCTTCCGGATCAATCACCATCCTCATGATGATCCTATGGTCGGGAGCAATTTATGAGTTAATAATGATTATTCATGTCTTAAATTTTCAACTCTTAAAAATATGAATTATCATTACCATTAACTCAAAGAATGTATCACAGACACTAAATACACATATGTGATAGAAAATAACCCATTTTATTGATATTAGTCAAAATTATAATTTTGCCCCTAGAAGTGTATTACAAGTGTCAACCAATTTTGGCTTCTAGGACATATATATCTAACAAAGAGTCCCACTGAACTGAGACTCTATGACCAAGAGTCCTACTGGACTGAAACTTTAAGTCCTACTTATCTGAAACTCTCTGATCATGAGTCCTGATAATCTAGGACACTATGGTCAAGAGTCCCACTGGACTGGAACTCTATGACCAAGAGTCCTACTGAATTGAAACTCTGAGTTCTACTTGTCTGAGACTCTCTGATCAAGAGTTTCACTAGTCTGAAACTCTATGATTGCGAGTTTGATTTGTTTGGAATATTGGGTTCAAGAATCCCACTAATTTAGGACTCTTCAAGAGTTTTATATTGATAGGACTTTATTGCCCAATAATCCATTCAATTTAGACTTAGATATTTTTAAAGGATTAATTAGCAATTTGATTGCTGATTAGCTCAATTTGATTGAGCGATAAGAATTCGATTAAGTCCGATTAAATTTGATTCGATTAGATTTGATCCGATCAGATCATGAGATGACCTAATCGCTATGAGAGTTTTGATCCTGATTTGATCAAGACGTAGATCTAATTAATTTTTAATTTAATTAAAATTTTATTAAATTAGGCTAAGTCTAATTTGGTTGGATTTAACCTAATTTAATTGGGTCTAGATTAATTAGTTTGGCTGAAACCAATTAGGACCAAGTCAAATGAAGTTTGAATTCAAATTCTCCCATGCGCCCACCATTTTTTACTTTTCCACTCTACTTCCCATGCCATCCCTTTTGTTTGTCAAATATTTTTTGAGAAATAAAATGTGCATGCAGAAGAAGAGTCCTTCTGCATGTTAAATACAAGGAAGGGGACGTTAGATAAGGATAAGAGGCTCATTTGATTTTTAAAATCGAGTGGTTAAAACCTCTTGACCACTCGACTCTTATCATTTTTTATATGGTTTTCTTATGATATTCACATTAATAAATTATGAAATTTTTTGTGCATGTAGAAAAAGGGGTTAGCATTATATGATAAAAATTTTAGAGTATTTGGGCATCAATTTTGAGCAAAAAAAATCTTAGAGTAAAGGTGAATAGGATCTTATAGCACTTTTCTTTTCCTTTATGCCTCTTTCCTCTTATAATTTTCACCTCTAAGAATATCCTATTTTTATATATGATCAAAATAGGGATTATAGATCTAAAAGTTATTTTTTCATAAAAATTTATTTCATAGAAAAACTCCATACAGAGAGGGCATGATAGGATTTTTAGTGTGTTAGAATTTTTGGACCGAGTGAAATCCTAAATTTGGGAATCTGGGTTCGGATGGAGAGATCGAGTGCTGTGAGCATCGGATTGCCACCAAATTTGAAACTCATCTTCATCATCCTTCAATATTTATGTTTTAATTTTTTAAAATATTTAAAAAATTAAAAAATATATGATCGATCAGATCGATCATGATCAGCCATCGAGGGCTCCGACAAGGAGCTAGCACTCCAGTGGGGCTAATCGGAATCAAGAGCTCCATGTGGACCAACCATAAAGGCCGCACATATGTGCGGCTATGACATAATATCAAAGTATTATCCAATAGACTCAGATTACGGTGATCGACTATCTGTGAAAAGATATTATGTTCTGAATACGTAGATGTAGTAAATAATTTATTATATAATTTTATTTTCAGATCTATTGATGTATGCATGCATATTATATTTAGATCCTAATGTATAGGATTAAATAATTTGATATGATTAATAGATAATTAATTAGATTAATTATTTTCTGCTGCATCATTGCTATTTTTGAAATATTTTTCGAATGTAGCATAGCAAACCCTGCACTATTTTCTTCAATGACCCATGACATTCCCTCACTTTATTACTCTATAACTACCTATCTTCCCCACTTTTATTACCTTATCTCGATGCTGGATACCCCCCCCCCACTGACCTGCATCATCTGTAATGGTGTAATCAGCTTCACTTTGGATGCTCATTAGAAAAATAGCCTCCCTTACACCCCCACCCCCCCAAAAAAAAGAGTATCGCAGTGATTGCGAATAAGGGAAGGATTTCCAATGAGATCCAACAATTAGTTCAAGGGTAAAACCATAGTTTTAGAGTCTTAAATAATTTTTAATTTAAATAAATATGGTTTTCATTGACGGCGTCAAAAGAACTGTTATTTTTGGGTATTTGTGCAAAAATAATATTTTAGGAAGGTATAGATGCAAATATTGAATTTCGAAGGATATTCACACAAATTCAAATCTTGTGAATTGTATTCATATAAAAAATCCTTTTATAAAATGGAAAGCTATCCTCTTCATTGTTGTAAGACCGTAGATGACTACCATATAGGTGTTGCTTGATCACAAGCATTAAATGTACCGTATTGGGAAGTAAAAAAAATTCTTCTTGTTTAGTTAGAGTTTTCAAAAAATAAAAAAATTTGGAAGCAATTCTAATATTTCATATGAATGAAAAACCATGAGAGAGGTAGATTTTTAGAATTCACAGAGAATATAAAAATTGGATATCCTTTTTCTTTCCCAAAAATATCTTTTTATATATATTAATATAAATATTAATATTATATTAACATTAACCTTAATGTTAATATTTATTTTAATATAAAATATAATAAATTAATATTAATAATAATATTAATATTATAATATTTCTTAACATATGTAAATATTAACATTAATATTAATGCAGTATTTTTATTTATTTTTTGATATAAAATTTATATTAGTATATTAATATTTATATAAATATCATATTAATATTTATATTAAGGGTGTACATGGTTCAATTTGGGGTTGATTTTTAAATCAAATTAAAAAAATTAGTTTGGTTCAGTTCAATTTATCAATTTGTGATCTATTAGGTTATGTTAAATAGATAGTTATGGGATGAACTAAATAGGTTGCTATCTATTATAATTTTTTTCTAATCATGCAGAATAGGTAGCTTATGTGATGGGCTAAATGGATAGATTATAAGATATACAAAATGAGCTAAATATAGAAGCAATGAACTGGTAGAACTAGGACAAAGTATAAGTGAACCGATGGTGATTCATAATATATGCACACACATCCACAAGCCGATTAGGTCTAAATATGATTTTTCAAAATCAAAATTTAAATTGAATTAATTTTTTATTTCTAAAATTTTTAAATTAAAATTATTGGGGATAAATTTTACTTCCATCGAAGTTCAGTCTAATACTTAGTCTAATACAACTGATAATTACGGAAGAGCTTTGATCGAAAATTACTGTCCCAGCGGACGAACTCCAGCCGAACTCCTTCGACAACCGAACTCTCCCAGTGGACGAATCCCACCCGAACTCCTCCAGCAGTCAGATTTTTTCAGGAGCCAAACTCCTTCCGAACATCTTCTTCAGTCAGATTCCTTCAGGAGACAAACTCCTTCCGGACATCTCCTTCAGTCGGATTTCTATAGGAGCCGAACTACTTTTGAATATCTTCTTCAGTCGGATTCCTCTAGGAGCTGAATTTCTTCCGTACTACTCCTTCAGTTGAATTTCTTCAGGAGCTGAACTTCTTTCGGACATCTCCTTCAATTGAATTCCTCCAGGAGCCGAAATGCTCTAATAGCCGAATTTTTTCAGGAGCCGAACTCCTTCCGAATATTTTCTTCAATCGAATTTCTATAGGAGCCGAACTTCTTCTGGACTTCTCCTTCAATCGATTCCTTCAGAAGTCGAACTTCTTTAGGACATCTTCTTTAGTCGAATTCCTCCATGAGTCGAACTCCTCTAGCAATCGGATTTCTCTAGAAGCCAAACTTCTTTCGGATATCTCCTTCAGTTGGATTTCTCTAGGAGCCAAATTTCTTTCGGACATCTTCTTCAGTCAGATTCCTATAAGAGTCGAACTTTTTTTGGACTTCTCCTTTAGTCGGATTTCGAACGTCTACTTCCTCCAGATGGTTACAACTATCATTTATCAATCTGCTATAGGCGACATCACTATCGGATGGTTACGACTGTCATTTATCAGTCTCCTACAGGCAATTCCACTTTCGAACGGTTACAACTGTCATTATCAGTATATTACGAGTGACACCTCTCTCCATAATAAATTTCATATGGCCTAGAGCGGCCCACTACCGGACGGTTACGATAAGCTCCGTCTATAAAAAGGGATCCTCCAAATACATTTTCTCTAAGCTCTTTTCTTCTTCTCAAAAACTCTGCTGAATTCATACCTGAGCACTCCATTTCTGTTGGCCAGAAAAGCTGACTTGATCGTCAGAGGATCTTGCCGAAGCCATCACCACCAACTTCGGATGGAACTTTATTTTGTAGATCATCGATGGTGACCTCTTCTTCCTCAACTCCAGCTCAATCTGCCGTCAATCAGATTTTGTATCAACAAAAACTAAATCAAATTTTAAAAGAATCGATTCAGACTGAACCAAAAATTAGATGTTTAGATCTGTTTTGTAGTTTGATCGATTTTGTTGCACATCTCTAATTTATATATACAAAGTGTTTTTGGGATGAGACAAACTCGAACTCGTGACTTTAGGATAACTCAAAAAGCTAGGAAGAAAGCTACAGTTTTATATAAATATTTATATAAAATTTGGAAGTAAAAAAAATTGATCTTATATATATTAAGAATATAATAGATATTTTATATAATTTTTATAAGAAAATAAATAGTCAACCAAATATAAATTACTTTAAAATATGCCATTTTTCTATGATCAATCAAATATGCCAAAATTATTTTCTTAGACATCATATTTTTAAAAATTAATTTTTAAAATATAATATTTATAATTTTTTTTTTCATAAATCAAATGAGTTCTTGGTAACATCCATTAGAATGTATCCTAAATAGTATCCATTGAAGATTAAATGATAAAATTATGACCAGAAAACTAAAGTTTGCAATTTAAAGCTATAAATCATAGTTAGATTCTACTTTCTCACAATTTGATCCCAAGTTATGAACCAAGCATGTTGATAATGATTTTTGAATAAATAAATATATAATAATTAAAATATATCTGCGAAGATGCATCAGCAAGCATCAAGTAGATACGATGAAAGGCGGGATATAAAAAATAGATGAAACATATTTTTATAATAAATAATAGTTGCTAATGAAATATTTTTTTTACAATATTTATAATTTTTATTTACTAAAAATATCATTTATTATGTAAATTTCTATTATCATTTTTAAATTTATTTTTTTATAAAAAAATTAGAAAAAAACTACCAACTTGAGTTTAACTTAAAAAGTAGCCATCCACTTGAATTCCAAGTAAAAGTAGCTACCTATTTGAAACATAACTTAAAAGCAACTATCCAAATAGGGATAAAATAATTTAATTATCCTTATAGTTATAAAACAATACTATACTATTATAAAGTAATACTGTACTATTATAAAATTATATTATACTATTATAAAGTAATACTGTATTGTTGTAAAGTAATACTATAATAAAGAAATACTACAATATGATAATATAATACTACCTTATTTTGTAAAGAAATAATACACTAGTATAATACAATAAACCAATAACTATACTAATAAAATATAATACTATAGAAAAACTGCACTAATATAATATAATAAAGTAATAGTATATTATTATAAAATAATATTATATTAGTATAATGTAATATTATTTTATTGTAAAAAAATATTGCACTATGATAATATAATATTATAGTATTTTAAAGGATATAGAAATATAAGAGTTTAATAGTCATTGCAAATATTTTTATTTAAAATTTAAATGGATAGTTATTTTTAAATTAAAAATATAGTTGAAAATTTATCTTTAATTTTTTATTTTTTATCAGCAACAGTAATAAAAATATATTTTAGATTTAATATCTTTTCAGTCAACGATCAACATGAACTAAGGAAACAACCGCCGTTCTCGATTCCAAGCGGAAAGCAAAGAGGCGGTGGCGTTGCTCGCCTTCTTCGCGCCAAGACAATCTAATAAGGTATCCACCGTCATCGGCCATCACTAGTTATATCAGTTTCCGTTGTCTCTCGATCGATCGGATCGCGGATTTTCATTCGATCTCGAGAGATGCCGCGGCCGAGCCAAGAACCGTGCAAGAAGGAAGCCTGCGACATCCAATCTTGCCTCACCAAAAATAACTTCATCCCCCAAAGGTACGGTTTTGTTTTCTTTTCATTTTTCTCCCTTTTTTCTCCTTCTTGGCAGTACCTGGTCCATCGATTGGAATGGAAAACTTGCTACTGTTGAGGAGGGATTGCTGTTAAATCCCTGGTTTCGTGGTCTGAAATCTTGGGAGGGTTGGATTCAAACCCTAATCCAATCTATGGGATTCTTGCTTTCCCAGAGAAGTGAACTAAGGATTTGTTGGCACTATTGGGTCTAGAAAATCTTATACATCTTTGATGAAGTTGGAATTCTGCCACGTAGCTCCTGGAATTTAGTTTTCAAAAATTTGCAAGTTCATGGAATCTTGGTAGATGAGGCTTAAGGGTTATTTGCCGAAGGATTAGCAAAGAGGAAGCTATAGAGATTGAGTGGGGCTTTGGATTTTTGGAGAAGTATGATTGGAGATACATTAGCCTTCCACACCTTAGCAAGGTTGTGCTTTTTAAGACATTTAGTTAATTTCAATGTGGAGCAAGAGAGTGTAACGTATAAACTACAAAACATTGTTTTTTAGACTAAACAGTGGGTACAAAAAATCATCAATGCCAGTCCCAAGTCTGGATGAATCGGGTGGAGTCTTGATGTTAGGTTAATAGACCGTCATAAATGGCAATATTCATGAATGTATGGGTAAATGAGGGTCTTTCTGTTGCCGAAGCATTTTAAGTAGGTATACTTTGTTCTTGATGAGAGAAGAGAGAAATTATGACATGTTTAGAATCAAATAAAAATTTGTAAAAAATGGTCCTTAACATATCTTATACTTGTAAACGATTTGGTCCAGCTTTACAGGATTGAAACAGTTGCATGCATCTGAGTCCTTAAGGTCCACCTTAACGTGGTGCAAGAATTGATGGTCTTATCAGCAAGCTGATATTACCATATACTGATTTACGTAATATCAGGTTGTAGGGTTGCTCCATGAGTGTTATCAGACAGGATTTTTTAGTCAGGGAACTATGGATTTTGTATTTGCTATGTATTGGGCTCGATCTATCTTCCTGAGAGAAATAGAGATCTGCACTGCATTAATGGTGCAGAAGCTCACTTTGATGAAAATGAGATGCTGAAAAATGGTGTTATGAGTCCTTTTCCATGGATCGAGTGCAATTTTACGGTGCATATATTTGTTCTTTTGCAATGAATGTATTACTGTACATAATTCAAAATTTACTAAATTTTTGCTTTTGACTCTTGTTTCAGGTGCCTCAAAGTCATTGAATTGTTGGAGGCATGCTGTGAAAAATGCAACTATAACTCAACGCATTGCGCTTCTCTGTCAGGGCTTCTTAAAACAAAATCAAAGTGATGCTATGAAAGCATATGCAAGTAGAAATATCTCGTATCTTGACAATAAATTTCTGTGCAAGTAAATCAAATATTATATTAGTAAAGCTTTACTCATTGATTTTCGGTTTCTGCAATGTCAAATCACTTATATCAAAGCATGTCAAAATGGCATTTATTGGCTACATGTTACCTGGTGGAGATGTTTTTGTTTTAAAATGTGGCAGCTATGTTCACGTATCTATAGGATGCAAAGAGAAATGTTGTTTGGGCTTATTCACTGGGTTTAGCTTTCGATCCAAAAGCATATATTAAAAATTCTAACAAACATAGAATTGTTGGTTGGCGTATTCTACTTAAATAAATGACTGATGAATGTTTGCATAAAGGTTCGTTTTTATGAGTAGATGTTTAGGCAGCATATTGAAGATTGTTAGCACGACAAATATGCATTAATTGGACATGAATGTTATTATGCTAAAGATCCTTGTTATATGGTGTTTCGTCTTATAGCTACAGTATACTTATGATTGATTGACAAGCAACAATATATTTCTGTCATAGGCCAAGAAGAAAATAGCATTGGCCTTTGTTATCTTGAAATTGGATATGGGTGTCAAGTGTCTTAGTGTTCAAAAGATCTAGACACATGTGACTTGGGTGTCAAGTGTGTGAGTGTTCGAAAGGTCTAGACATTGGAACTTTTAAGCAGTTAGACATGGGGACACGTCCATATTATGTAGATGTGTCTATAAATGTGTACAATTTTTTGTGAAGAATTTGTACAAAGTTTATCTACAGAATAGTTTGTGGAACCAATTGCTTTGTAATTTAATAGAATCGTTAAAACTTATGCTAATTGCTATGTTAGTCTCGAGGTATAAATGCCAAAATTTGATATGCGATGACATTATCTATTGTTGACTTGGAGCGTCCAGGAGTGTCATTAGATGTCTTAATATCCAAGTTTCCAGACATATCAAAATACACAATGTTGAAGTGTAAGGGTAAATCTGCCGTTAGCAACGCCATGCAAGTGCCATGTAATGTGGTTAAAGTGGTCATATTTTCATATGTTTGATGTAGTAAATGTTTGGATCATTTTCAGAGGTGATACATAAGCGAAGCACGGAATTCGTTCTCCCTAATTGTTTCTGTTATAATATTTAAATTTGCATTAGGGATGTAAACCTCAACAGGGACTGTAGCTCTGCTGTGCTTTCTATGATGCATTTTAAGATAGATATTAATTTGTTCATGATAAGAGTAACTCTTGTCAGGCTCTTACGACAAAGAGCAGACCTGGTTCTTGGACCTATCTGGCCTTTTCCATGTAATATGGTGAATTTGCCAAGGTACTAGGGTTGCATCTTATCATGGTTACGAATCTCTCATGCAATAGAGCGAAAATTGTTTTACTTTGCAATTTATATGCTTATCTTCTTATTTATCTGGTAGTGTAGAAGTTTATTTATGGAATTGTCGTTTTAGCAAACCATACACTACCAATCTATCATGCTGTGCATGGTTGGTTGCACCCCACCTCTAAAGGGAGACCCTTCAGATGGTCGAGGGTCCAAATCTTAGATATTGCTCAAAAAATAAAGATAAAGAAAGAAACCTCTTTCTTCTGTTCCACCCACAAACTTTTATATGGTATCTGAACCTCCTATGCTCGCATATTTCTGAAAAATTGCTAGATCTTCTTATTTGCATTTTTTTTCAGCATTATTCTCAAGCAGAGACCATCTTTTAGCTTTTCTCTTATAGGCTTTACTAGGTTGACAACATTGGAAGTTTGCTGCTGTTTTTGTCAGTTTTTACTTTTTTATTTATTATTCTTTTGCAAAGTTTCATGCTGATTGTCGGTTTTGCTGGAAGCAGTGTGATATTTGAATTACTCTTGTGCTAATGAATGCGGTGACCATTTATTGCTAAAGCCCATCGAGCATCATTTTCCAATTTATGTGACCTATTGATGTTAACAACCCAATTACTATGACATCAGCATGGCATCTTTATTATGGTGCCGAACTTTATGGTCTGTCTCTTGAGCAACTCCTTTATGATGTTACCCTTCTTTCTATAGGGACCAAGCGAGGGTGTAAAATGTTGCAGTGGTCGATGGTGGCAACCCTCAAGTTCCTGGGCAGTTCAAGCCAATGAGCTAGAGTACTGACTCAACTACAGTTCACAAACTTTATACATGGCACAGAATTAATATCTGCGTATTGTGGAGCAGTCACAATGTCCTCTAGAAACTTTTATGTACTCTTGTTTCTCTTCTCTTGGTGTCATCCATACTCTGTATTGGTTTCATCGCATACGAAAGATTAGTCGATATCACAGGATCCTTCTTCAAATTCATTACTGATATATTCATTATTACTTTATGATGTTAGTATATTTGTACATCCTTTTATCACAGATATATGTTGATTAGTTATCTTCAGGTCCTTTACCATGAAGAATGACTAAATGAGATAATAGCTGCTCAGATAGAGCTCAAGTGGTTGCTGGGATGTTTCATCTAGAATGAAAATGCAATGTGAGAGGAACAATTGGCGCTTGGGGATTCTGGCCTGTCTTTACTAGATTTAATCTAATGGAGATAAAAAGAATTTTTTCGCAACTGAATGTATACATAATGGAAGGATGGATGTGGTGGAAAAAATATTATCATAATGGGAAGATTCAAGTCGTCCTTATTTGAGTAAGGAAAATGAATGCGGTTGCTGAGTTAAGATAATTTATTTCTTTAATTTTGGGGGAAGGCAGGACCCTGACTCATAGGTTTGTGAAGAAGCTCTGGAGGCCAATGAAGGATGAGTTTGAAATTTTACTTACCTCTGTGATTTTGTTGATTTGGTGAAGATGGATTTACAATCAACTTTCTACAAACTCGAGACCTTAGATTGGCATTTCTTGTTGCCCGCAGGTAGACCCATTTCTATTTCCTTCTTTTTGGGCTTTTGATCCTGATTGGGCTAGACTTCTAGAGTGCAGCAAGCCACGCTGCTTCGCGTTGGCCAACATAAAAGTGAGAAAAGGCTCGGCCATCTTTTCCGTTCCTGGGAGGGGAAAGTTTACCGGAAAGTTGGGATAGGTTCTATTTATTACTGCCATCCATTTTATATTATTTCAATTTCCAACATCATACGAGAATGATCAAAGAAAAAGCCAATTTCTTGTCCACTAGATACATTAAAAAATCATTAGGGACATCAATACCCAATCGTACAGAATGAAATCAAACTGATGACCCATCGATACAGACAAGATTGCTGTAGGTAGGACCAGCCTGGCATCTAGAATCACCTCACAACTAAGTTTTGCTGTTGATATCAATATTAGGTGGCTGGAGGTCCTCATGGTTGTCCTCATCGCTTTGTACACAAACAAATCCTTTGTCCTAGTAACAAAGACGGAGAAAAAGGAGCGTACCATGAGCTCCCACGGCTGTCCTCTCCGCTCGGGAGCATGTGCTCTTGTCATCCTTGTGGCAAGGGGAAAGGCCAAGGCGTGCAGCAATCAGAATTAATATGCAAGCATGCATGGAATGTCTTATTCAGATAGAAGACATTTCATTAATGAAGGCAGGAATAAGCAGCTGGAAATCACATCAACTGAATTTCTAAAGCAGGAACGAGTGAAATCAAAAAATTTATTATCTTACAAATGTGTTATTTCTATTGATATATATATATATATATATAGATAGGATGACTGCCTCTGTTTACCTCCAGAACAAGAAGATTACGAACCTTTTTTTTTTTAACACTGGTGGCTCGTACCTCTTCTAACCTCTGCATTCATCTCCTATGGTTTGCACAATATCTAATAAAGATCAGGAAGCTACGAACCACGGTAGAATTCTTGGAGGATGATTCAATGAAGTGGTTTCCTCTTGGAAGAACTAGTCTTCTGAATCAAGAACAGCTTCTTCAATACCTTGAGCATCAGAAGCAAGCTTGGCCTTCTATGGTGAATTATGCTGCCAGTCTTCGATTTGGCCGATGACCGAACGCAGTGTCGGTCCATCCTTCCATGCCTGCTCGATGTCGAGTCGGAGCTCACCTCCCCGTTCACCGGCCCCCTCCGGTGATCACAAGACGGGCGGCATAGCTCTTCATTGAAATCCTCCCAGAGCATGTCCATCCTCTCTTCATCATCGAGAAAGTGGTATCTGCCACCCTCACTGATCGCCGGCGAGGCCGTTTCCAGTGCGTCGGCGATCTTGGCAGCTTCTTCGGCTGAAGAGAAGCTTCTCCGGCGATGGTGGACGGTCTTCTGGTCGATGGAGGACACAAACCACAGGGGAAAGGGGACCTGGCAGAGGGGCTCTTGTGATGCTGGAACGGTAGGGAAGCTGAAGTCATCCATGTTCTCCTCCCCTTCCGAGCCTGTTTTCTCCAAAGGAGTTGCTTCGAAACTCTAATGAGGAGAAGTGTCATTAGCTCCAATTTAAGGGTGGAAAAGAAGTGGGCCATACGAAGTCTATTTGCCGTCAATGTGATCCCTTTCATGGGGGTTGAGACATCTCATCCACCGCCGGATTGAGCGGGGCAAGGGATTGAGAGGAGTGGCTGCTGGAACTAGCCGTTGGCCCGTGATTCATTCCACCCAACCCAAAAGGTAGCGGCTGGTGGTGGGAGTAAAAGGGTGCTTAAATGGTTTGGTCTTACCGCTCATGTCTTACAATTGAAAGCAAAGGTCGGGGAGCACTGCAAACTTGGACGGATGATAGAACTTTTGTTTCACTGTTGCATTGATTTATTAAACGTTCGGTGGAATCACAACTAATCTTGCCCCCATATCTACGTGTACTTTTGATCGAACAACCACATTTGATGCGTGAACATGGTGTCTGGTCTCACGGAAAAAAGGTAGGTAGTGTATTAAACACATACGTGCGAACTTTAATCCCCCCAAAAAAAAGGCACTATGTGCGAATTATTTAGGTTGCACTTAAACGTCATGTAAAGAAAGATGGGAAATGAGTATAGTGGCTAAAAGATTGGGCAATTAAGGTGTGGGAGGTCCGATTGGACGTATGCATTTGATTCAAGAATAAGAAAAGTGGAATAGGACCGGACGTACCTGTTGACATTTTAGCTCTGAAAATTATTCCTATTCTGTTTGATTATTGTTTCTAAAATAACTCTAAGTGAAGTAAGCAGTACTTTAATCTGAGCATGAAGGAACGACGAGGCAGACATAAATAAGAACTTTATGTTGAAAATACCCTGCAGACGGCTTTCTTTTTAAAACAGTTATGTCTCCCATGAGCAAATTTGATGGAAAATGCTTCGTAAACATGAGACCTATTCCAAGCTTTATTGTGCTTTGTGTCACACATGAACTGAGCGGTATACCTCTATAGCAAGAAATTATTAGGTGAATCAGGTCCACCATGGATCTTGGGTACAATCATCCTTGGACGTATTGCTATTACACATTAACTAAAAAAAAAAAAAAAAAAAAAATTTAAAAAAAAAGAAGAGAGAGAGAAGGGAAAAGAGATTCATTTCATCCTAGGTCCATAGTGATTCTGGTCCACCTAATAATTTCTCCTCTATAACTGCTATCAAATTCTAAGACCAAGTCGTGGTGGACAGTGTGTCGACAACCATCTCCCTCCACTCCATAGGCTTAGACTATTGGGTCTCGCAAATGCAATAGAAACCTAGTTAAAAATACACGTCTTCCTCTTCGGCTTTTTTTTTTTTTTTTTTTTTTTTTTTCTAATAGAAAAAGACACGGGGGCAACTAATTAATTAAAAAATATTTATAAACTTTTGTATCTCTATGAAAAAGAATGGGAAGTTGATCCTGAATCGGACATTTATTCAGTATTTATGCATTTGTATTTTCCTGATACTACTTATACTAAATAATTGAAGTATATTTATCAGGTTATACAATTAATAAATTTTTAAATTCAAAAATTGCAACCTTTCATGCTTTATTTGCTTGCATGGCAGATGTTTAATACTACTTGGATGTATAACTAAATTAACTTTTCCTTCAAGGCAAAGCTTCCACGAACATTTTCTGGGTCTATTTCGTTTCTGAATGCATGAAACCCAGTAGAAAAGTTAAAACAGAAGCAAAAAATTCTCTGCACCATGTCAGTCATGATCTGTACATTAAATTTCGTTGGCCAACATAATTCTCGGTGTGCTTCCCTGGCCTTCCATTATTTGCCATCTTCTTGCCTCTCCTTCTCCCATTTTCTTCTTGAAGACAAATCATTTCTTTGTAATCATAAAAAGACCATCGTCGCAAGACCTTGATGGTATATTTGACAACAACGCAAGGAATATCTCCGCCGTAACGCAAGGAATATATTGTTCCAAGTTAAAATGATTAACAGCTGTTCCATCTAATCAGATTGGAATATAAAGCCTGAAGTCTCTTTCGGTTTACATTCCAATTTTCTGCAGAATTTGTTGTCCAGGATTGGATGTGCATTGCTGTCAAAAAATTGGACTTCGAGAAGAAACAGACGACTTGGAGCACTGACAGTTGGTCGTGTTTGGGACGCCTTGAGGACTTGATTGTTGTGGTGGATGTAGACGTTCATTTGGATTCCTCTTTTCTCCAAACCTTTATAGATGTCATCATCGATCTCTCTCTCTACGAACGTCATCATGGATGCTTTCATTTCACCTTGTTTAGAAGTAATACTTGTTGCCGTTTGTTCTCGGTTACACAACTAGTGGTAGCATATATATACTTGATGGAATTTGAAACTTTGGATGAACCATGTAATTTTTATCCAAAGATCTCCCAGCTAACCAAACTGGAGTAAATCGTAAGCAATGGTAAAAGATTCTTGAGGCCAGATGAGTCGAATGGCAGGTGGGTGAATTTA
The DNA here is from genome assembly GCA_006176705.1 of Cocos nucifera. NCBI lineage: Eukaryota > Viridiplantae > Streptophyta > Magnoliopsida > Arecales > Arecaceae > Cocos > Cocos nucifera. The sequence goes on from QRFJ01000132.1 coordinate 2,285,396, forward strand.
TTTTGGATATCTTCCTAGATATGTTTCTTCTAAAGCTTGTTGAAAGAAGACTGCGACGTTTGTTTTTTTTTTTCTGTGGTATGATAACTGAGCTGTTGGTATCTTGTCCATTTACCTTTTGGAAAAAAGTAGTTTTATGGACAGTTTTCTTGCGTTGGTGAGGTTCTCCTGAATAAAGTTCCCCGTCTAATTCATGATGTAATAGTACTTCCCTTTTGATGGGTTTCAAGTTTATGGTAACCCGACCAAAGAGTGGTGATGTATTAGTACTGAATCCACGTCACACCATACTGTGTCTCTTGCATCTGTAGCCAAATTGGAAGATCAAATTCTTACCAAAGATCAAATCTCTGCCTTTTTTTTTATTTAGAAGATGAGAACAAGATCTCCATCAAAAGCACTCAAAAAATATCCTGGCCTTGGATGCAATGTCCATTAGGAAAGTCAGACATCTAAAATATTAGATGTAAGATATGCCCTCCCTACTGAAGAATCCAGAAAATATATAAGACTTTGAAGCGAAGCTCAATTTCCTTGACAGCGAAGTTCTCTGCTACATGAGTCTCCAGGTGAGGTACCATTCGGCCAACACATTTATCCAGCCTGGAGACCAGATAATTTCACGACAGGAGCGGATTATAGGGTAAGAAGGACTGATTAATTGCAATTATAAGTCGAAGATGGTCTCTGATGACAAAACTTGCACCAGGAATGGTTGGTGTAATGCACTGGTTGTGGGGGCTACTCGCAACCACCAGAAAGATAGCCTCGGCCTGGGTCATCCTTCTCCCAGGGGATTCATTCTCTGGCTCAATACTCAGTTTTAAGTTGGATAAATTGCTTCATTCTTCTCCCAGAGGATTCGGGCCAGTGAGGATGAGTTGGAACTTCGGAATCTCTCACTCCTCGAGGGGTAGACAATTGGTGGAAAATATATCGTGTACGTGGAAGACAAACATGAGGAGATTGGCCTTTTCTTTCCTTTGGTAAATTGGATTCATATACCAGTCTAATATAAATACATGCAGGGGAATCAAAAAAATATAATATCCAACAATTTTAAAAGAATATCTATCACCATATCTAGCCGTAGCATTGTTAGTTTCTCCATAAAAAGAGTTACTTCTATTCTCCGAAAATACAATCTTATATGATATTAATTTTATGGTCGATGGGATTATTATTATTATTATTATTTTCTTTTTGATGGAGTTGGCAAATATGATATCCAAGATTCATTGGTCACAAAAGCAAGGCAGCAAATTCGAGTTTAGCATTGATTTCTTTAGCAGCTTTGAAATCATCTTCTTACCAACCTATACCATAGGTTGTCGGTGGCTGGCGGGACTTGTGGATAATGACACAATAAGACTAATCTTAATGTGATGGTTAGATCAAAGTGCAAGTTGTGTGAGATTATGTTAGGGGGCCATTGGTTTGCATCCAAAATCATAAAATTGAAAGTGAAATAAATTGGAATGGAAATCAAAAAGGCCATATTCCCTAATATATTTGGTTCATTACTGCGATCGGAGTCAGAAAAAGCAGGAAGTTTGAATATTAGAAAAAAAATAAAGATTAAGGTTGGAAGGATTAGGATATTACCATTCCTCTCTAGAATTAGAATGGAAATGAGACTCGCTCTAACCAAAATGCTAGAATGAAAGACATTCATTTTCATGCTTGTTTCAGATTTCAACTCCCCTCAATCAAATATGCACTTAAGTCTTTTAAAATAGGTACTATGTTTTTTAAAAATCATTAACGAGGATAATTTTGTCCTCTTTTCATAATTGATGAATGCTTTATCTATAATACACCACCTAAAGTGATGATCACCCTCCCATTAGAACCCTTTGACACTTGATTTGGTGCCTGCATAAGATTGGTGATACATATGAAGTGAATTTTAGTATTTCTATATATATAATTATTCCTATTTGATGAATACAAATATGGATACTAATACTAATCAAATATTAAAATTTATATTCATATTTATTCTAAATTATAGTACTTTTATGAATTTGGTACATAATTATCAGCATAAGTCAATTAACTAGTCTATAATGTAGGTAATCCGCTGCTATCTTGGAGCTAAGATATACTCTAACCCTATAAATATATTTGATCCATTGATTCCATTCCTGCTTTGCATAGTATAGTCCAACAAGCTCATAGGCCAAACCACTATCATAGAAAAATATTCATCCTATGCAACCTTAGAACTAGTTTGGCACGTACCAAACCCTCAGGAGACCCAAAGATATCCAAATCAATCCAAGCCAAAGTCATTAGTATCAATCTTGGATTGGAAAAATAAACTAATTTAAAATAAGGCAAATGTATTCTCCATGGAAGCTCCAATTCTCAACCCGTTCATTTTTTCTAATGAAATCAATTTGATCAATATTATAACCCGAGCAAAATCCAACTTGAATGGAAATTAATTGGACTTCCACTCAAATTTCAAGCTTTTTTATCTTTTTGGTACAAAATTTCGAGCTAGTTAAAGCATTAAATTTGAATTATGCCAGACCAAGATCCAATTTGACATGCTTTCTGCCTTGGAAAAAGCTATGGAAGAGAAAATACACGACCGTTTCCTGTGTCTTGCATCCACCTCCATCGATCGCCACCTGTTCTCCTTGGTGATAAAATCCCCAATCGCATAGTCCACGTGATTCTTTTCGTGCCGCTCGGTGCCGTCGTCGTGGGACCCACCTTGTGTAGCCAACAGCGCTGCCGCCACGCGGTGGAGGCCACGGCGGGTCCCTGCTCGCCTTTGTAGACAAAGAAACATGGTTTCCACGATTCCCTTCCTATGCGGGACACTATTTACCGTTAGATTGAACATGGTTATGAAGCGGACGGCAAATCAATGATCGCATGTTACTTCTTATGCGTAGTTTCGGAAGGTAGGGCTGAATACCGGCAAGCGACGGGAACCATCTAAAAGCTGGCTGTTGGTTGGGATCCGCGAGGCCGAGGCACCGAGCGGCAGTGCGCTTCGTTCTTATCTTTTCGCTTAATCTTGTCCTAATTCAGTTTTAGGATCCACTTAATCCTGTTTAAAATAGGAACTAATTCAGTAAATCACAGCTATTATTCGCCCTCGTCTTTCCTAGCACGAACTCCATCGCTTGCTTCCTCTCTGTTTCCGATCTGAGAAAAGAAACCAATCCGCGAGAGATCGAGAGGGAGAGAGAGAGAGATTTGGGAGCGAGGGAGAGCGATTGAGAGCTCGGGATTCTAACTGCTTTGATTTCGAGGAGGAGTAGAGCGGCGAGGAATCGAGCGGGCGATGAGTCGGCCCCATGGCTGATCTTGGGGAATGGAAGGCGTGAGGGGCGGCGGTGGAGGAGGAGGATCGGAAGGTGACGCGAGATGGCGCCGCCGGGGGTGCCGCCCGGGCGAAGTTGGGTGGATGCGTACAGGGGCATGTCAGCGGACAACATCAAGGGTTTGGTGCTGGCTTTGTCGTCCAGTTTCTTCATAGGTGCTAGCTTCATCATCAAGAAGAAGGGTTTGAAGAAGGCCGGCTCTTCTGGGGTTAGGGCAGGTGCGGATGGATCTCTCCTTCGTCGCTACTCTTCTTTTCTTGGATCTTAAAAGGGATTACTTGCTGATTTTTGAAAAAAAAAAAAAAACTTTTTTCTTGAAATTTTGGAGTCTTTTATGCTTTCTATGGCGCTGGTTGTGTGAAAGATTTAATCTTCGGATGCTGGATCGATGGCAATCAAATTTCCTAGTATGCTTTGTTTTGCCTAAGATGGTTTACTTATCATTGCGAAATTTATTTGGTAAGATTATTTGAAGCGAGTTGGAAAATTCTGGAGGAAAAGGATGCGTGGAATTCCAGAGGGATATGTGGATCAAAGTTTTGCACTCTTTGTACACTAATTTTGCTGAATTTGATCATATGCATTTAGGGTTTGGTACAAACTTACACGGGAATGCCGTAGGGAGATGTGGTACTTGCCAAGAATTATTTATGTCCTTGCCGAATCGTGCAGACGGTGTGGGGTGGATCAAGAAATATGCTTTTCGTTACTTCCCAAGAAATATCCTTTCTCCTCACTAAATAAATATGCTTTTCGTTACTTCCCAAGAAATATCCTTTCTCCTCACTAAATACAGTAGAATGGACATGTGACTCGTCATTTCCGTATATAGGCATCTTCATGACTCCATTCTATTGCATTGTAATTCCTTTCTACTTCATTGTAATTTCTTTTAAATGGTACAATCACCCCTAGTTGGAGACACTTTCTTGGCTTCTAATGAATCCCCATTATTCATGTACTATCAAAAAAAGTTGATTTTTATAGCTTCAAAAAAAAAAAAAAGAAAAAAAGAAAAAAGGAAAAGTAATTGATTCTATTATAGGATCTAAGAGAGTAACTTTTTAGCCTTGGTAGCAATAGGTTGAAATCGGCTGTTAGATCTTCTCATGCATGGAACAGACAAAAGATCTGAAATCCAAAAAATGTAACTGCATATGGTAAAAGAAAGCTGAGGTAGCATGAACTTAATTCTGTTCATGGGTGCTCTACATGTTTACAGAAAATTTATCTTAGCAAACAATGAACATGTCAAGCACCCCATAATTATCTCAGATCAAGGTTAGCTGTATCAATACATACCATCCCATACCAAGTATACCATATCATACTAGTACCAAGCCAAGACTCAATATGGGGGACATATTGAGTCTTATCTTGCCAAACTGACTTCTGAATTGGGCATATCGACACCGTACCAGTATAGTACTAGTATGAGATCCAGTACCCAGATTGCAAATCTTATATCAAATTCTCTTCCATTGACATGGCATATGAGTGTGTGCATGAATAGACCTTTATATGTCAAGCATGTGTGCAATCAATTTAATCAAACCATAATAATATTGCACACTGCAATGTACCCTAGTTTCCTTGAAATTTCAGCGGCTGAGAAATTCAAGAAAAGATTTCAAAAGGAAAAGGAGAAACTGATCTTGTGCTTTAGGATCATTTAGTTTACATAATAGTCAGAACATTGGATGCGATGAAATAGAAAGATGTGAGAGTGGACGATCCTGTCCGAATTCATCAATACCTTATATATTAAATTAATGCAGGCATTAGGCGTTCCTACCAAAAAGAATGAAAGCGGGCATGAGTTTGAAGTTCAGGTTGCTCAAGTCAGTCTGATATTTGCTGGTTTAATGTTTGACAGCTGGTACACCTCAAATCACATATTTTTGTGATATTGAGAGATGAGGAATGTAATAACTGTCAGAAATCTAGGCAGTGAGATGACAAAAGGGTGCTGTTAGTGGCAATTGGAGCCACTTCCATAAGGCTTCAAATGAAGAAAATGCTACTCACATAGAATCAAACAATCACAACTCATCCATTAAATATAAAGTGTCAATTCTTCAAATCCTAAGGTTCCTATGCGACTAAGGATACTGGAAAAATATTCAACTTCTGTTTAATGCATTTTCCAGATACCAATGTCACCTGGTCTGCACCATCAGTAGTCTACTGGTCAAGACGGGGCACGTGAACAAATGGCAATCATCTATATCATTTAGATTGGAAACACTTAATGAAGATAATATTGGGCCTATGCATCTATGCTTTTCTATTGGTACTTTAATCATTGTGAGAATGACCTTCCAGCATTTACTTTGACCATATTTTATTGATTGCTTTTCTCTATGCTGTTCCATTGGCACTTTAATCACTGTGAGATTGACCTTCCAGTGTTTACGTTGACCATATTTTATTGCTTGCATTTCTCAAGATAATATGACTTCATAGCTCTTGCGAAACATGTTTTGGTGCCTATTCTCACTGGAAATATCTTACTGTTTTGATTTCACAACAGGAGCTGGAGGCTATTCATACTTATATGAGCCACTTTGGTGGACAGGCATGATTACAAGTAAGATGACTTTATTTTTTGTGTAGATTGTACCATACTATAATTTTCAAGTAGATTTCACAGGTCATTTGGCATGAGATATGTGTCATATGATTAGGATGTATCTTGTTGTTCTTGTTTTCAATGAAGTTTTTTTGATTAGCACGTTAAGTATGGTTGTACTTTGTTGTTTAATAATTATTTTGGCTCATCACTGCCCTGGTTAGTGAAAAACCATGTGCTTTGTGTTACTGTTATTTGTGGTTATAACTTAGCGAGAACTTTCAAAAGTGCATTGGATTCTTGTGCACGAATTTCTCTTTTCCTTTCTTTTTTTTAACCTTCCCCTTCCCAAGACTTTGTAAACCATTTTTCTAGATGGTGAGAATGCACAGAAAGATATGATTTAGGTGGTCTAGGTAGAGGAATAGTCTTTTGTGGCCCCATAGACCTTCTGAGGCCTAGCTGTGAGTATTATTTAAATGCTGTTTACACTTGCAATGCTTGATGAGTGACTCCAATAGGATGCATTTGTGCCATAATAGGATGCTAAATGCTATATTTTCTGGTTGCTTCACTTTTTTAGCAACATATTGCTCTGGAGCTTTTGCCTAGTAAATAACTGTGTTGTATAAGTTGCATGTAACTCCCATGTTTGGGGAACTTCTTCTTTGTTTTTGTTGATAACTAGATGCTAACATGTGTGTGCTGATGAACAGTGATTGTTGGAGAGATTGCTAATTTTGCAGCTTATGCATTTGCTCCAGCTATTCTAGTCACTCCTCTTGGTGCACTTAGCATAATCATTAGGTCTGATCCAAAATCTTATATCACATTTCAACTGCATTTTACTTACATATTTACTTTTTGATGCAATACTCTTCTTTCTTGCAGTGCTGCTCTTGCACATATTATATTACGGGAGAGGCTACATATTTTTGGCATTCTTGGCTGCATTCTTTGTGTTGTTGGATCAATCACAATTGTTCTCCATGCTCCACAGGAGCGTGAGATTGATTCTGTGAAGGAAGTTTGGGATCTTGCTACTGAACCAGGTAAGGCTGTTATTCAGATTATTTGATGGAGAGCCATCAAGCTTGACATGTATTCAATTTAGCTGAACTTTTTTGCGCAATTACCAAATAATCAGATTTCGCTGTTTTAAGATTCTTTTCTTTATTAGATACTTGGAAAACAAGCTAACTATTTTTTTAAAAAAATTGTTTGCAGCTTTCCTATGCTATGCAACTATAGTTATTGCAGCAGCATTCATAATCATATTTCATTTCATCCCTAAGTATGGGCAGACGCATGTACTGGCATACCTTGGTGTTTGCTCTCTCATAGGTTCCTTATCGGTATGTAATGATCTACGTAAGACATTCACCTTTAGTTCACATTTATGTTTCTCTTGGGGGCTTGACAGTGGTAATGGTCATACGGTAGTATATGCTCTAACAGGTCATGGCTGTCAAAGCTCTTGGAATTGCTCTGAAGTTGACATTTTCAGGAATGAACCAATTAATATATCCCCAAACATGGGCCTTCACTATAATGGTAGCTATTTGTGTGGTTACCCAGATGAACTATTTAAATAAGGTAATGCCTCTCTTATATTTCTTTTGTAAATTTGATTTCTTTAGAAACTGATATCTTTTGCATTCACAAATTTTGAAACACCAAAAAATTGATTCTCAAAATAAACAGTTTTCTAGTTTATATTAGTCTGTAGTCTTGTGTGGAGTTGATATTTGTTATGTTACAAATGGATGGTCACATTACCTCTTTCATTAGCAACAATCAAACATATTAGATAATGAACATATATGAGACTCAAACTCTTCTTTAAATCCTTACAAGAGAAGGCTTATAAAGTCCATAGTACACACAACTGGAAAAGAGGCCATATATGAAAAAATGAATGGGAAGAGTAACTTGAAATAATTAAAAGCTTGGAATTTGCTTGAAAAGTTAATAGGAATTTGCATCTTCTATTGGGTTACTGAGCTCATATGTAGTTGTTTCAGGCCTCAGCTTATCATCTTAGACCCATTTCATAGACCAGCTTTGTTGTAAGAAACATTTAAGTGGCCCCCTTTTTACTGGTGTATTAGATTTTTGTGCACTCAAGGTGGATGCCCTAATTAGTTAGTAAGACAAAGGGGGTGCAAGACCTTGTGTCCTGGTTGTACAATCACTTCTTTCTTTCTGTATCACTTTTTTTTTTGCCTTATTTTCTTCAGAGTGTATATTTTTTATTAAAAAAATTCTCCTTCTTCATATTTGTTTCATCTATTAAATGTTTAGAGCTATTTGAAGATTAAATTTATGGCCTTCATCTTAGGTCTGATCTCAGGGCTGGTGGAAACGGCATCAGATCTAGAGTGTCAACATTCATTATTATAGTTAGTTTCAGATAACTGGAAAGGTCATTGACTGAAAAAATGCGATTCCTTCTGAACTGTAAGTAAATGACCATTCAGGACACCATAAGGAGATGAGCTTAAATTTTCTGTAATCTTTCATGCGAAAAGAGTGTTCATGCGTGTGTTTGCATTTTCAGAAAATGATACTAAAACTCTAGTTTAAAAGAAATAGGTCATGAGCTTTATTATTGAATTTTGGCTTTTATTTATGACATGGACTCATTAATGCCATATTGCCATGCAGCAAAGAAAGATAGGTCAGCTTTTGTATACATGATGATGTTATTGCTCAGCGCATATAGCAAGAGAAAGAAATCCTATGGATGAGTTTGCGCTCTGACCAAATAAACTACTCATTTAAATTAAACTATTTCTAAATCCACAACTTTAGCTAGCTAGGACAAGCATTTTTAGCATATCCTATTAAGTAGACAGAATGAGTTGGAAACTGTTCCCATTGGAGTTATGTATTGTAATCCCTTTGCCAAAGATTTGGGGAGAACTATGGTATGAAGTGTTGCATTCACCTTGTGCCTACCACTTCATTCAAGTTTCCATAACGTGTACCCTGACATGTGGTAAGAGATATGGCATGTTATGTGATTCTCTGTACTCACAGAATTCTTGTGTTCAACTCAAACAGTACTATGCTTTTCAAAATGACATCATATAAATCAATTTTGAATATCTTCTTTTATGTACTTTCTCATGATCAATATCTGTTCTGGTTTAATTTTAATGATACTTGTAAATTCTAAAGAAATAGTGAATACTTCATAATGCATGGTGTGATCATTCTTGATAATAATCTTGATGTATATCTCCACGGATTTGTAAACATGCCATCATATCATATGTCTGAATGATGGAAGGGTTTCAAAGACACTGTAACAGCTATTATGATGCTTTATTCTTGGGATTTAATCTGCAGCTAGCAATATCATATTTGATTGGAGAGCATACTAGCTATCTTGGAGATTTTTTTTGGGCATGCGTTATCTTTTAAGTTCTGTATTGCTTTATCCTTTTCTACCAAAAGGGGAAAAGAAGAGTCTTTTCCTACTGAAATTCTATGATGAAAGTCAGTTTGAGCTTCGTATTTAGAAATATCCCACTTATATGTTTAGAGGTCACGATGAGGTTTCTTGCTAATCATAAAGATTTAAGGTTATCTTGAAGCAAGTAATTACCAAGTGAAAAATAATCACACACAGAGAGAGATGGCTATGGCTAATTGATATCATTTAAGGGTTTTTATGCTTGTTCCATGCCGCTGACTGTTGGGAGCTTCTGAATCAGTAAGATAAAGAATCTGTGCATTTTTTGCAGGCACTTGATACATTTAATACGGCGGTCGTGTCACCAATATATTATGTGATGTTTACATCATTAACTATTTTGGCTAGTGTGATCATGTTCAAGGTAATAACTGGCCTCTTACTTGTTTGGCAATGAATTATTTGCTTTGAAGGCATTATTAATAAGAGGGTGTTATATATGTATTTATGCTTCGGGTTCATTCAGTTTCCTGCATCTGTTAATTGAACTGTTCACTTGTCCAATGGGCTTTTTCAATTTTTCACCCAGTTGATGGACCTTTGGTTCTTTGCTTATTTTTTGGTAAATTTATTTATGTTGGCTTTTTGTCATTTGGTTGGTTTTGGGCATATTGGGCAAAAACTTGTATGCTATTCTCTGAGGGTAAGGACAAGTAGAATACCATAATCTACACTCTTGCTATAAAAAAGATTGTCAATTGGTTGGATTTCGATGACATGTAATCGACATGGACATTGTTATTATTGTTATACAGGTCCTCAATCAAGGATACCTTTCCTGCCATTATTATAGTGCTCCAATGAGAAAATGATACCCAGGATGATGCCTGTATGCTAGTTCACTCATGCACTAGGATCAATTGGTACTGACAAGGACCAGCCATTAGCAAGGTCACCTAGTACTAGCCAGGACAGCTAGGTTTCTCTCACAGAAAAAAAGAGAACCAATTTTGGCTTTCTTTTGTCTTGTTGGTCCATAGGAGGGATATCGAAGGGGGAGGGGGGGAGAGAGAGGTACGCAGATCTGATCTCCTCTCGCTTATGATTTTCTTGGTCATAATATGATTAATAATGATAAGTAGTGGTTCATTTACATTTCTCAGTAATTTTCAAATTTTATTCAAATCACAGGTGCTGGAACCTGTGTGGCACCATTAATCCAACAATTGGGTTGAAAACCCTATTTAAGGACCTTAAAACTTGTAAAAAGGGATTGGAAGTGTCTTGGGAAAGTTCTGGAATGCTAGCACATTCCAAGTGTCGTGGCAGGTGCATCCTGGTACCTTACTGACCTGAGACTGGACTGGGATGGGTGCCATTATCAGGTCTTGAATTGTTATCCTCAGTTTTTTCTGGACATACTTGAAAGAAGGGGCTGTTAGGATCCATATTGATGTTGATAGTCTTGGGATAACCAAGGTTTATATTTACATAAGTTAGTGCATGAAGGTACTCTTTTGGCTGTAAAGGCCTTGTCAAGTCAGACTTTTGGGTCCTTCTAGGAGTTTCTGAACTTAGTGGAGCATGAACTTGCATGGAAACTAAATCGACTCATTAATATTTTTGATCATAAGTAATGAAATTGATTAGTTGACGTGCCTAAGAACTATGGATTTTGCAGGCTAAATCATTTCCTTTTAGCACTTCTAATGGCTATTTAACTTTAACTTTGTCTTCTCTACATGTATTTTCTCATCTTCCAATATTAGTTTCCTTCGCAGTTCAGTAATTCATACTTTTGGTCTTACTATTACATAGTTGTTAGAAACATCTGACTTGGGCATTATATCTGCTTGAAATTCTATCTATGCCTCTCTGACTTCTCTTTTTATCATATTCTTCTTTTGAACACTCCCAGTGTAATTGCGTCATTACAATTCTGTAGCAATTTCACATTGTTCATCTAGCTGTTAATTGTTTTCAGCTTTATCTGGCCAACTCAATTTTTCTTATCCCACCATTCTAGTTTATTCTCACAATTCTTGTTCAATTAAGTGTTAGCATGTGATATTTATTTGGCAATTGGCATCGTTAGTTCCTTTCTGACCCTAAGCTGTAACCTGCTGCAGAATCGCATGCCATATATTTAAAATGGAATTTGCAACCCTTTTAGCCTTTTGAATGTTAAGATTTGTTTGGTATATGCTGTTTCAAGTGAATTTTTTGATTGGATTCCTTTTGATAGATATCTATATGTAAAAATATTATTCTATTAGTCATGAATGTCTCTTTGTTAAATGGCATGTTTTCTGGTTTCATGCAAAACATGGGCTTCTCAGCCCATTCATTATTTTCTCAAAATCCTCAAAAGAATAAGGGAAGAAAGGATGAGGTTATTCAAGAGGTTTGATTCTCTTTGGCAAGGGATACAAAGAGTTAATTAAAAAGACTCAACAGTTTTGCAATCATTTCTGTTGGAAACATCTCAATCAATCAGATAGTTCTGCTGATATTTTTCAGTGCTAGTTGTGGAAATTCTTACTATTTGTCAAAATGTATAAGTTATTATCACGTCAGTTTCCAGATAGCATAATAGCATCTCAGAATAAGGGGATTCTATTTTCTGATATTCTCTGGTAATTCAAAATTATTTTTTCCACCATCATTAGGTAGTCATCAGAGAATCTGTTAACCATAGACAACAGACAATTCCTTCATTATTGTCAAGTTTTTCTTATTTGTTTTGTGCCATTTGTAGTCCAATATACACTGGCAAAGTATTCTCATCATTTTCTAGGAATTCCAAAATGGCACAATCTTTTTGGATTTATTTGGTCTCATCTTTTATCTGGTAGGCCGGCTATCAATGCCCTCTATACTGCACCCTCCCTTAGAAGAAATTTATCTTCAGACTTCATCTGAGTTCTCCAGAATCTGTTGCATAATTTTCTCTGTCACAAGTCTGATCAAATTTTAAGGTCAATAGTTCTATTTATTTTCTTCTTCTCTTTGGTAGAAATGTTTATCCATTTTCTAAAATTAGATATTTTGCTATTGCTGGGTTGGAAGCAATTCTACCATCTTTTATAATATTCTTACCCGTTTATAATGTTTCTTACATTTTAGTTAGAATATCCCAAATTAATTTTACCTTCCAGATTTAAGTGACCTACAGAATTCATCATAACCTTAAAAAAAGGCATTTTTTGGTATTGCTATACTTTTTCTAGCTGCAGGGTTTAATGCAACTGCAAGGCCCCTATTTGACACTTAACAGTCTGTGATACGTTTGAAGACATTTGGCATAGATCATATAGTGCTTAACCAATGGTCTTGCAGTAGCCTGTAGGATATGTTGGGTGACTTTTTTTTGGAGTAATGTATCAGGGTGCTGTCAATGATTCTTCTCCATTTTAAACACTCGTAGGGGATGCTCTCAAAGATCTGAACATGAAACCTTCTCCTGATGGAAGATAGGTGCAACTGCTAGCTTAGACCCATATTTGTATGTGGCATTGGTGTTCCCCCACCCACCCCCCCAAAGTTTTAGCCCAAACCTTTTCTTAGAAAACAACAAATGGTCTTCAATCTAGGGTGCTTGCAAATTAACATGCTCAATTATCTTTCCAGGCCTAGTTAATCATTATAAGCTCATAATTTATTTCTTGACTTCTATTGTATATTTTTTGAATCTATGTATCTACCCACTGTTTTCCATATGTTTTGAGCACAGACTGAATATGTGTAGCCATAGACTGAATAGGTGTAGCGTAAGTCATTTTGTCTTGAGCTTCACACACTCATATGCTGAATTCTTGGGAGGCTAAAATACTCTCTCTCTCTCTCACACACACTCTCATGCCTGCGCGCACACCCACACCCACACACCTTCTACTCTCTAGGTTGATAGCTTGCTATGGTGGTTTCGACTCGGAATTTGTCTATATATATCACATACTACATATATAAGAGTCGGACTACAAACTTCCTGGTAATTCTCAGCTGTTTAGCAATAAGCCTTCCAAACCGAAGATCCAGAACTCTAAATGTGACCTACACTTAGTTGTCAGAAGCTGGAGGGTGTGTGGGAGCATGTGTAGATTTGGATTTGGGGAAGCAGATTTTTTAAAACTGGAGTGCTGAGGAAGGGTGTCGGTTTGAGTCTCAGGAGAGTTTCCCCAAGGGAGTTTGTTACCCTGGACAGAACATTTCTGCATATGATCTACCACACTGAAAATGCCTAGAAGATAGATATTAACTGTATGTGTTGAAACACTCGTCCCTGTGTTTTTACAGGGTGCAATATTTATGGTACCAACGTTGCTAATATGCAAAAATGTTATGATGGGGCGTATAGATTGAAAAAAATCACATTTTTGATGGATGCATCTTAGGACATGTATGAACCAGGATTCGATAAGTTTGGATGCTTCTAAATGGTAGATCCTAGCCGAACACTGTATCATATCATATCCATGAGACCCTCTGTTTTGTGCAGCACTTGATTTTTTATTTCTAGGATTCCAGTGTTTTAGATCATGATCTCGAATGGGGACTGCTCGTCATTGACTTCTTTAACTCCTAGAGATTTAACCATATGCATATACATACACTTGCAAACTAGCTTGCTAGCTAGCTAAAGGGGTAAAAAATCAGCATCAAGAATTAATCGGAAAAAAAGGAAAGAAAATGTCACAATATATTATTTTGTAGATTTTTAGAGAAGTTATTCTTAGGATCTCTAGGAGTGAGTTATACCGTATTGGGCCTAAGTAGGCTGAAAGCTCTATCTGGAGGAATGAATTATGCTCTATCACAGGGCTAAAGTTCTATGGAAGCATAGCCGAGACAATTTCAAATTCATGGGTTTTTGAGATCAAGTTGGGTGGGCAAAACTCTGAGAATAACTTGTAGATACACTGATGTCACAGTTCATGCGTATGATGTAGCTGAACTAAAAAGGTTTAGCAGACAGGCAATTGACTTTCTTGTTCTAAACTTATCTGTCATGCACGATGTTAAATGCGATGGTATTCCTGCAGTGATTTTCTTAAAAGATGGCTAGATTAAATTGCATTATTTTATTCTTGAATTTACAGGATTGGGATCGGCAAAATCCAACACAAATTGTTACAGAGGTGTGTGGCTTTGTGACAATCCTCTCTGGGACATTTCTCCTTCACAGAACGAAGGACATGGTTGATGGTATGTCTTTTGTATATATTCGGGTATCACAACAGGCCACTTGTTTCAAACCTATTCAAGATGGTTATTTTCGGTGCTCTAACAGGTGGAACAGCATCTCTTCCGATGCGACTCCCAAAGCATGCTGATGAGGATGGACTTACTCCTGAAGGCATCCCACTGAAGCGTCAGGAATCGTTGTGATCACCATGATGTATTTATGATTGTGATTTTTGATCTCCTCCACCAACTCTCTACATTTGGGGCACTTCAGCTGTCATCTTGCATGTACGGGAAGTCCTATATTGTTTTTGTAGTCAGATCCAGGTGGTATATTTGGATGCCCTACTGAAGCGTTAGGCACTCACCCCTTCTGGGAGAGAAATTGGTACATGCGTATGCGGATAACGGCAGTTTTAGTCTTAAATTTTTGTAGCTTCATTTGCTAGGAAGCCCCCTGTCTTACTCTTTGGTCTGGCAACACTTCTAGATAGCAAAAGATTCTATGTTGCCTTAGTTGGATTCTCACCAAAATGTTATCAATTTTTAGCATTGACGCAAAGTTTGTGCCGGCCCAAGTTGAAACTGACTAATTGTCTGCAAAACATGGATTAGAGTATGGACCTTGCATGGTTCCGGGTAGTGCTGGAAAATAGTTTTTTTTAAAAAAATCTTAATTACAGTTTTTTTTTTTTTTAAAAAAAATTTTCCAGAGAACCGAAAGCAATGAATTTATTTTTTCTTCTTGGCAAGATGTTGTTTTCTGTCAGAATTCCTCACAATCATTAACTCACAAGAATGCTCACTACAGCAAGAGGTTAGTTTTTTCGAATGAAGTGTCTAATGTTGTTTGTAGGTTAGTCTGGTTACATCGTACGAGTTCCACTTTTACGTGATGATTGATGTTTCTGGATACTGTGGTGAAGCTACAAGTAGCTGTACAGATTCCATCAAAGTCGGAAGTTCCATTTTATTCCGTCGCATTTCGTACTCCCATGTGTGATTCTTTCTCTATGATTTATGGGGCAACCTCCCTTGGGGTCGTTAATTATTACGACATTTTCTTTAACCCTGGAACCCACCTCTTCTATCACGTAAACCTGGTAAATGTGAAGGTCCTCAAGGACTTCAATTCCAAGGACGAAGGTGGAGTAAATTCTTAGCTGGTATAATGTAGTCTCGAGAGGAAAAATTATTGGCTAGCTTGGTGCGGTGGCAGGTTGCCATTTTTGAATTCCTTGTATTTGTCCATATTTTGAGATTTGAAAGGCAGTGTTGAGGTTTAAACTAACTAGTTTTCTTTAAAGCATGCATTGAGAGGTGGATCGAATATGGTTTCTTAGATTTTTGGAGAACAGTTCAAAGGAAAACCACTTTAATATAATTCGCAAGTCGGATATACAAGATTTGAAAATGGTGTTTAACATTTGTAAACTGCTAAATAAATGCTTAGAAGACGCTTAACATGCACGTAAAGAGGCAAGATTGCTTATTTAGATTGACATGCTGGCACCGGTGAAGTGTCATTGTTTTTTAATTACTTATCTAACATTTTCTTTTATAATCATAAAGGTGAAATCTTTTCAGTGTCTCCATGGAGATTTCAAGCAGGGGACCGGTATCTTGCATTTCTTTATTTTTCACTTGATTCAGGCATCTTTGAATCACTGCAACAACCAAGATTTAAAAATAATGAAGCCACCCAAAAAGTGCAGCAATTACAACCGTAACTTTAGCATTTGAATTTTTCTTCCTAAGCCGTGTCTTTGGGCCTGCAAGTGAGATCATAAGATTCTTATTTACGGTCATAATAACTTTGATGAATGGAGGAAATTTAGGAGGTGCTCTAGGCAGCTGATTGTCAGAAAGCACCAATTCTGTCAGGTTTTACGTCGCAATTAAAGAATCTGGAACTCCACTATTAATACTATTCTCTGAGATATCGATAATATTCGATTCAGATAAATAACCAAGATATGAAGGTACAATTCTTGAAGTGGTTGTTCGTGAGATCTTCTAGTTGGTTGGCATTTCTGGAATAATGCCACTTCAGTTAGTAGTTTCCTAAATGGAGCAATACCAGAGGTCCCATCAGAATTATATGAGGTATTGAACCAGTAAACTCCTTATCCTGAAAATTTTAAGAAGTATGGAAGCTCCTGTAAGTTATAAAACTCAAAGCGTATCTCACTTGGGAACAAATTGTGGCCAAGGTGCAGCACTCTTACATTCATCAATTTTGCCAAACACGTAAGGAACTTCTCCACTGAGATTGTTCATTGGAAGCTCCAAGAATAAGTGTCCAAGTGCTTGTAACATGGCATCCTAGAAATTTGGGGAAGCATGAAAAAGGCTCAGCTGGTGCTCAAATGGCCGTGATCAGGATTCTTAGTGTCAAGGCAATTCGTCACCTCGATGATCACATCGTCAAGGCTGTGCAGACACAAATTTAAGCTATTGCCAGTCCCT
Source organism: Cocos nucifera (assembly GCA_006176705.1). Classification (NCBI taxonomy): domain Eukaryota; kingdom Viridiplantae; phylum Streptophyta; class Magnoliopsida; order Arecales; family Arecaceae; genus Cocos; species Cocos nucifera. The sequence continues at coordinate 2,302,386 of QRFJ01000132.1, forward strand.
CACTTCTTTTCAGTAATATCATCATTCTTGATTTTTGCCTAAATTTTGTCGATATTCTTAACTGATACGAGACAAATTTTGTAGCACTTGTTAATTCTTCTCATGTTACAAGCTAATGAAAAAATGTCACAGCTCAACATATCCCTTGCAAAAGAGCAAAATTGCTTTTCTTGGATTGTTACCACCTTTGTATTGCGAACATATAATATTTGTCATTTCTTACCTGCCGTTTTGCCAGTGCTCAATGGGGTTTACAGGGAAAGGTCTGTCGGCATGTCTCCTTGCATTTTGGCGGTTGCTTTTCCCCCGATTCAAGCACTTCTGGATAACTGAACCCGCTGAGACTGAAACAATGAAGCCCCCAACAAAAGCCACGATCATAACAGGGACGTCAGAAATTTGTTTTCTTTTCACTGGGATGGTATGAGAGCTTGGATTGGTGTTAGAGCTTGAATTGGAGATGATGAGATCCTTATTTCCAGTGGTTACGACTTTGACAAATTTAGGAAAATTTGGAAGCACTCCAGAAAGCTGATTGTCGGAGAGATTCAATTCTATGAGGCTTTGAATTGTAGCAAGAGAAGTTGGAACTTCACCACTAAATTTATTACTTGAGAGGTCGAGAATCTCCAACTGAGATAAATCACCGAGATAGGAAGGTATGAGTCCGTTGAAGAGGTTGCCACGGAGATTCAGGGTCATTCTCAAGCTCGTTGGCATCCTCGGAACGGTTCCACTCAGCTTGTTGTTTCCTAGCTGCAGTTCCATCAGATTCTCCAAGCTACCGATGCTAGCAGGTATGGAACCATACAAGCTGTTGCTTTGTAAATTCAGAACTGAAAGCTTCTTTAAGTTGGAAATTGCTGGAGGCATCACACCGGTGAGCAAATTCTGGCTGAGATCAAGATTGCTCAAATTCCGAAACTTCAACAAGAGTTCATCGGGTATTCCTCCACCAATGTTGTTGTGTTGAAGCTTCAAGACCACTAGCTGTGCAAGGTAACCCAATTCCTTCGTCAAATTCCCTTGCAGCCGATTGGAAGATAGATCCAACAGCATCAGATTCCTACAGTTCCCCAGCCCAGATGAAATCTCTCCACCCAACACATTGTCATTCAACTCTAGATATGTCAAATTGGAAAGCTTCCCAACCGTTGATGGAATGCTTCCATTGAGATTGTTATTGCCAAGTCGCAAACGGTAGAGCCTTTGGGACCAACTCCCAGGTATGGGTCCTTGAAGGTGATTACCGGTCAGATCCACGAACTTTAAATTCCGCGGCGAGAGGAGGTCTGGTGGGATCTCCCCGGTGAGACCATTGTAGCTGAGGTCCAAAGCGCTCACATAAGTCGTAATTCCACGAGGAATCGAGCCATTGAAATTGTTCTGGTTGGCAGCGAATCGAGACAGGGTCTTGATCGTTGTCAAATTAGTTGGGATTCTCCCACTGAGATGATTGGAAGAAAGGACGAGCACTTTCAACCTGGAAAGCCTCCCGATCCCATCCGGAATAGGCCCAGTTAGGTTATTTTGACTGAGATCCAGCAACGTGAGCTTCTCATAATCAAAAATCCGTTCGGGGATTTCGCCGTGAAAACTATTGCTGGAGAGCACCAGAACCTCCAAGCTCGGAGCTGTTGCACCACCGACTCGAGCTGGGATGGTGCTGTTGAAGGAATTGAAGGAAAGATTCAAAAGTTTCAATCCGGTGAGCTTTTCCAGCCCGGAATCCACGGCTCCGTGGAAGAAATTATGAGATATATCCAAGGACTGCAAAGCCCCAAAACCCGAGAAACTAGGCAGAGGACCGGTCAAACCATTGTAGCTGAGGTTGAGGGACTCCAAACCGGAGAGCCCGCTGCACTCGGAGAAGAAGGAGATGGGGATGGCGGTGAGGGAGTTCTGAGAGAGGTCGAGGGACTTGAGGTCCCGCAGGAGGCAGAGGAGGTCAAAGAATTTGGAGACAGAGGAGTTGGTGCTGGAGAGGCCGAAGCCGGACAAGGAGAGAGAGGTCACAACGGAGGAGTTCGCGCGGGAGCAGGTCACCCCAACCCAATGGCACATGTCCGTGGTGCTGTTCCACACCCTAATAGTTTGAGACGTTGGGAGGTTCTTAGAGAGATTAGTCATGATATCTCTCTGGCCTGGGACTTGTTGGAACGAATTGGCAGCCAAACCAAAGACGAAGAAGAAAGAGAAACAGCACAAATACGGGAATAAAGGAACGAAGAAGACACGAGCATACCTCTCCATTTCTCCTGGCTTTGTTGCGACGGAAGAGCTTAAGCTACCTATCTCGGGCTCATCTGCTTCGTATCTGAAGCTAGCTATCTTGCGAAGAAAGCCGCCGCCACCTCGACCGCAAATGTTTTTTCCTTTTAAAAAAAAAGAAAAATCAGAAAGCCTTTGTACTCGAAATGGAGACTTCGCAGAGAATAGAACACAGGCTGTGCCGAGAGAGAGAGAGAGAGAGAGAGCACGTAGTAATGAACCAAAGGAGACCTAAAAGCAGGTGCCGAAAGCACTCTCTTGAATCGCAAGAAAAAAACAAATTTGTGAGCAATACATGAACGTTTGATTAACAAAATCCTAAAATAATTTTCTAGCCTTCTTTGAAGCTGAAATTTCTTCTTGCAAAAACTGCAACTTAAAATGTCTTCCTAAAAGATGAGGGTCGTATCTTTGACGCGAAAGGATTCACCCTTCCTTGACACAAATGTATCGTCGGATCATCAATCTTAAAGCACTCCGCACACCATCATTCATTTGCTTGTGATCAATGGATGATCTAACGATAGATTTGTACGAAAGAAGATGACCGCTTTTTTCGCTTGAAAGATATATCGCTAACCCTGCTGTGAAAGCACTTTCAAAAATCCGTTGAAAATTTATTTAAGTGGATAAAATAATATAATATACCAAAAATTAATGTCACATTCATATATTTAATAATATTATACGATACAATGATATATTAATTTATAATAATTGTAATACTTTATATGAAATATTATATTACAACCATTAACTGATAATAAATATATTATATTATATTACATTGTCATGATCATATGGTGGTATATTATTGTATAATATTATATTATTATACTATACCATATAATATTATATTATATTATAATATAATAAATTAAATTATATTATATTAAAATTATGATTATGATTATTATATTATATATAATTTATTATTATTTTCTCATATTTAAAATAGGTTCTCAGTTTAACTGTCAAATAGATGTCAAAATTTTATGATATTTTAAAAATATAGTTATCACGTAATTTTTTTGATAAAATCTTTACTAGAAAAATCTGGCTTTAAAAAATTCTACTACCATAGAAAATCGAAGGTTGGGGAATTGAAAGGAATGGAAAGAGAAGTGGAAAACGGGTGGATTTTTCCCCAGAGTTGACTGACTTGGCTGAATAAGTCTGCAAACTTTAAAATAGTTTCCGGTTCCTAGACGTTTAGATTGGGCTTTAAGTTACGTGGGGATTTGAAAGAGAAGTTTGGCTCGCAGGTTTATAGAATATGGAAAAATAGTGAAGGAAATTGTTTTTATATATCTTGGGGTAGAAAAATTATAGATTGAGCGTAGCCATCATTTTCCAATATATAATTAATATTTATAATTTTATTTTTTTAAAATTTTAAATGATAAAAAAATATCTTTTCTTCTAAAAATTATAACATCTTGTATGTTATAATTTTTTTTAGAAATCATAAAAATAAAAAAATATATTTTTTATTAAAGATTTATAAAAATTTTAAATGATAAAAATATTTTTCTTTTTTTATGACATTCTGTAGTTAAATTATGACATCCTAATATCATAATGTGGTACAGAATATCATATTTTTTTTAGAAATGAAGGAATATTTTTGTCATTCAAGATTTTAAATGAAAAAATAAAATTACACGTATTAAATATTGATCAAAAAATTTCAATAATGAAAATATCATTTCTTTTTTATGATTTCTATGAAAATATTATGAACTTAGGATCAAAAAAGACTATAGCACGGACCGTACCGGGAGTGAGGGCACATGGAAATGAACTTAGGACATATAAAGGTCCGGTTTGAATTTGCCGTTGGGGAAATTCTTAGTGCACCGCATGCATTGCAGAACGACCTGCACCGCACGCAGTGATTCACGCACGCGGTGCGCAAAATGTTTTTATTTATTATTGGCCGCAAAATTTTTAACATTTTAAAAAAAAAATATTCTAAAAATAATTTTTTTATAAAAAAATATTTATTATTTCATAATCATCTTTATAAAATATTTTAAAATTTTAATATATATTTGATAATTAAAATAAAAAATATTCTTTATATGGTAAAATAATAATAAAAGATATTGTGTAATATTATATAGTAAAGAATAATATAATATAATAATATTATTATAATTATGATATAACATAATATAATAGTTGATAATCTAATCTAATAATAGATTTAAATATTATATTATTTAATCTAATATATTATCTTATATTAAAATAATTATATATAATAATATTAGAAATTATAATGAACATATTATTTTTAATATTTTATTTTTATTTATTTTAATTAAAAATAAATATTAAATAATTATCTTAGTGCTATGCTTCTTATGGAAAAATTCTAATTTTTTTTTTATTTATTTTATATTATCAAAATGTAGATATATGTGCCCTAGAAGCCAGAATTGGCTGACACTTGTAATACACTTCTAGGGGCAAAATTATAATTTTGACTATAATTAATAAATGGGTTATTTTCTATCACATATGTGTATTTAGTGTCTGTGATACATCCTTTGAGTTAATGGTAATGATAATTCATATTTTCAAGAGTTGAAAATTTAAGACATGAATAATCATTATTAACTCATAAACAGCTCCCGACCATAGGATCATCACGAGGATGGTGATTGATCCGGAAGGTTGGTGTACGAATCGCTTCTCTTTAGTAGATGAGTCTTGAGTCTACGGTGTGGAGACACCGGAGCGAGAGTACAGGTACTCGTTAGAGAACGAGGGCACTGAGCGTGACCACCTCGAGTAGTCATTAGGGAAGTCTACCTTCTCGTCAATGACTGACTCGATGCTGCAGTAGTGTGTCTGGTTCTTTGACCTGAGATGCATCGGCAGTTCACCTTGAGGGTGTTATAGTTTGACTACACCATTACTCGGTCTCCTAGCCATATGGAACCCTGAGGTGTATGTTGGCTATAGCATGTTCATTGTAGGAACTGGATTGCATCAAGATGGAATCTATCTACCTCGGTGGTAGAGGAGTAGCCCTATGATGATCATGAGAATCAAGTCCAGAAATCCATGGCCATGGTAGAGTGAAATAATAGAAAGAGTTTCTATTTAGATTTTCACATTGGACTCGAATCGAATGATTACATCATATGACAGAGACTAGGGTTTGACGAGTTCACCTTAACCCTAATCTGATCGGGGCTCAAGATAGAAGAACTTAATCACACAGGTAGCTGCACCAAGAGGTTCGCATTCAGCTCTGATGGGTTGCCACCATATACTGCTAGGTGTCACTGGTGGATTTTGGGAGCAATTAGAATGATTTAGATGATCGATCATTCTAGCTGTTCGAATCAGAAGAGTTCTGATCCATCGAAAGGAGTTTCGATGATGTCGATGATAGAGATCATGACATATCCCATTACCATACAGAACTGAACCTAACTGGGTCACACAAACAAGGGTTTGAATCTGGTGATCATCAATTGAACTGATCTAGTTCAATTGATCTGAATGAGATTCAATTAGGTTCAAGGAAATCGTGCTAGCACTCGATTGAACCTAACGTTCTTCTTTTACTATCATAAATAAGTTGTCCTGACTGAGCCAAAGGAGTTTGTGCTCAATCAGAGGCCTTCATATGGTCTGACTGGAGGTTGTCCAAGTCAGAATAAGGTTGTCTTATTTGTAAGACATTACCTGCCATTTTTGGTCACCTGCCATTTCTTGTTCTTTGACTTTGGTCAAAAGTCTACCTTTGACTGGTCAAACGTTGACCATTGACCCTTTGACTTTTGACCACATGTCATGCACCTATTGGAGAGCTGGTGGGGGCCTGTCCCCCTGCCAGAACCTGGCAAGGAGAAGGGCGCACGCCAAGGGTGGCGTGAGCCCAAGTAGGAGGCGCCTAGGAGTCCTTGTTGGACAAGGACTCCACCTCCCTTTTGGATTCCAATCAGAGTTCTACTAAGAATCCAGTTTGACTGGTCTTAGGCGCCCTCTAAGGAGGAATCCAGGGGTCTCTATTCCAACCAATCAGATTTAGATCTGATTTCACAAAGGGTTGTGATTGGTTGAGAGGAAGAGGAGTTGGATCACAAGAGGTCTATAAATAAGACCCTGCGCCCAACCCTAATTCTAAGAATGCAATTCAATTGAGAAACCCCACGCCCCAAGGCTGCCTCTCCCCTCCTTCTCCACACCATAGTCTCTTCTCCCCTTGCTCTCCACGTCCAAAAGAGTTTTGGACTTAGGTTGGTGCGATTCAGATCAAGGAAAGGCGATCAAAAGCAAGAAGGCTGCGCTGCTGCAAAAGGACGACTGCAGATCTTCAAAAGAGTTTTGAAGATCCTCCAGATCAGATCCAGATCTGATTTTTGGAGGTGTGATAGAGAAGAAGAGGATCTCCAGATCCAACCCGAGTGGATACCGGTAGAGGCCAGGCGCTTGCGTGGCTAGATCCAGAACCTTCCGCTGCAATCAGGATCATCTAACAGGGTAATAGGATTACCCAAATCAGGTAAATTAAATTTGATTTAATTTATCTTATTTTATTTTATTTATTAAAATAATAAGAATCAGATCTGAAACATATCAAGATCTGATTGAGATCAAGAGAAAAATTTTTGAAATATATCTCTTGATCTGATCAGATCTGAACGAACCTGGACCGGGAAATCAGGATTTCCCTTCAACTGGTATCAGAGCCATGGTTCTAAATTGTTTAGATCTGATTTTAAATTTTATTTTAATTAGAAAATAAAGTTGATTTCAGATGTCACATGAGATGTGATCAGATCTGAAATCAGAAAAAATTAAAATTAAATGAATTTGGATCTAAGATTATGAAGATATGCATGACTAGTTCTAGAATAGAATAGTTCTATAGAATAGTTTTGCATGTCTTTTGATTTAATCTGATTAAATCATATTTTAGATCTTCTTATTTACTATTTTTTGATATTATAAGTGTTATAATAACATCTGAAAAAATAAATAAAAATTATTTAATTTTTGAAATATCATATGAGATATGATTGATGCATGTCTAGACTAGTTGTAGAATAGTTCTACATAATTGTCTAGATTAGAATTTATTTTGATTAGATCAATTTAAATCTAATTTTTTAGATTATTATGAGATAATTTAGATCTGAAAACATGCATGATTTGATACATGAGATGTATGCAAAATATGCCATGATTAGATCTACTTTATATATGAGATATATGATATAGATCTGATAACTGTTTTGTAGTATTGAATGTTCCTGATTAAGGCGTTCCTCTTGGCCGTCCGGTCATAAGAACGAAGAAGGGTTTAAAGGCCCTCTCTTCCCATTCGATGGGGTGTTCTTATGATGTGTAGGGGTGCTGCGTGTTCGTCCTTAATCAGAAACCCAAAACTTACTTTCTGCAAAACCCTAGATCCTGAAACCCTAGGATTTATTGTGCATATTTTGTTTATGAACCCTACTTAATTAAGAATTAAGTTTATGGAATATTAATTAGGTCTAAAATTGAGAATTTCAGATCTAAGACATATTCATAATACTGGGTTCGGGCTTGGGTAGCTCAATTAGGTCTAAGCGGTTGATCAAACCGAATCAAGAGTTGGTTAGATGGGATCAACAATGCTTAAATTGACCAGCCTAATAGGATTAAGTCTGGGTCAAGATCGAGTCACGATCAAGCAAGACCTAATTAGGCTCAGAGGTTAGAGTCTGGATTGTAGGCTAACCCAATTGGTTCTGACTCAACAATTTGGTGTCTAAGGTAAGTTTGGCACAGACGACCGACTGGTTTTTAATTGGAAGCTACTCGACCTGAATGCGTTCTTGTACGAGTTAATGGCATATTCCTTCCACCGGTCTCACTTACCTGGCCATATCTGTTGACACAGTTCTGATCTGAGGTGGTCAATAATCCGAGCTAACCCATGCCACTAGGTTAGTCATAATTGTTATGACTAAGCCAAGTCTAGTTTAATGAGACCTGAATCAATTCTCCCTAAGAAAAGATTAAGTCTGAGGTCTTCCACCATTGTAGATGTGCGGGCCCTTCCCGGGGTTGATTGTTCTCGGCTGGATACAGTGGCTCAGTTGCACCGGGAAGACGCAACCATGTCTATTAGGCATTGGATGCTATGGGCTGGAGGATGAGTTGGGCTCAATATTTCGGATACGGTGAGAGACTCCAATTAGGAACCCAGTCTATGCAAATGGTGGGTCTGACTTAACTAAGGAGTGGATCAATATTCCGGATACGGTGAGATTCATGAATTAGAGACCAAGTTTGGGTGCACCATGATTAGAGAATCATTGAACAAGAGTTGTTCACTCATTGGCTAACCCATCACCAATAACTGTTAGGTGAGGTGATGAGTCAGTTGGTGAGACCGCACCACCCACTAGAAATCATTAATCGTGGAGATTTTCGCATCTCTACAGAGGGAGTGTAGGGATCCGAGAAAATAGTGGGAGCTAATTTGTTTAAAAATAAAATCCCTAAACAAATTGGTCAAGTCAAAATTACAGTATCTAACTAGAATCTTTGACTCTCTACAGGAAAATGTCTGCGTCCAACCCATTGGCACGTATCCTAGGACACACATAGACTGACTGGACCCAATTATAAAGATTGGCTCAGGAACTACAAAATTATTTTGGGTTCAGAGAAGTTAACCCATGTTTTGGACCAGGACCCTCCCACCTTACCAGCTCCGTCCATCCACTTGAACAGAGAGCGTCTCTGGAAAAATGGATTGACGAAGATAATAAGGCCAGATACTTACATGTTGGGCTCGATGTCTGATGAGCTCCAGCGCCAACATGAAGATATCGGGACTGCTCGCCAAATGTTGGCTCACCTGCAGGAGATGTTTGGTGAACAGAGTCGCGCAGCCAAATATCAAGTCACAAAATGACTTTTTAAGGCTAAGATGCGTGATGGGCAGTCAGTCCAAGATCACTGTCTGACAATGATCAAGGACATGGAAGAGCTTGAGAAGCTCGGTGTGAAGTTGGACTTGGACCTGCAGAACGATATTATTCTGCAATCCTTGACTGATGCATATGGGCAATTCATCATGAATTACCACATGCATAAACTTCAGAAATTCCTTGGCCGAGTTAATGAATATGCTGGTTACCGCTGAGCTTTCTATGAAAGGTTCTAAAGGCTCAGTTCTTGCTATGGAACGGACTTCTTCCAAAAGAAAGTCTTATGGAAAGAAAAAGAAGTCTGTGAAAAAGCAAAAGGTGGAAGGATCAAAGAAGAAGAAGGCAGAACCGAAGAAGAAAGGTCCGATGGCAAAGGAAAGTGTTTCCATTGCAACAGCGACGGCCATTGGAAGCGGAACTGCCCTACTTACCTGGCCACCCTGAAGAACAAGAAGGAAGGTCCTTCTGGAGGTATGCTCGTTATTGAGTCTAACCTTACGGTTTCTTCTGCATCCAGTTGGGTGCTTGACTCTGGTTCTAGTGCTCATCTGTGCACTTCTATGCAGGGTCTTGAGGATAGCAGGAGGCTGAGGGATGGAGACATGATCCTACGCATCGGTAATGGAGCAAGAGTTGCTGCAGTAGCCGTGGGAACATACCCTCTGCGATTACCATCTGGTTTAGACTTAGTTTTAAAAGACTGTTATTATGTGCCTGCAGCTAGCAGGAATTTGATTTCTGTTTCATGCTTAGCACAAGAAGGTTATGTGATCACCTTCTTTAAGGACCATTGTAACATTCTTTATGAAAGAAATAAAATTGCAAATGGTTTCCTTATTAATGGTCTTTATCAGTTACATATTGATGTACCTGTTTTAACTATCGAGCAAAACGTGAATGCCAAACGACCTAGGGATAGTCCAAACGACAGATATCTATGGCACCTGAGATTAGGTCATATAGCAGAAGATAGGATTAACAAATTGGAGAAAAATGGGCTATTGAGTCCATTGACTTTTGAGTCATATCCAACTTGTGAATCTTGTCTTCAAGGCAAAATGACTAAACTCCCTTTTGTTGGACATGGGGAGAGGGCCACAGATCTCCTTGCCCTAGTACATACTGATGTGTGCGGCCCATTTGATGTGCCGGCTAGAGGCAATTTTGTCTACTTCATTACCTTTACCGATGATCTGTCTAGGTATGGGTATGTGTATCTTATGAGACACAAGTCTGAAGCCTTTGAAAAGTTCAAAGAATTCAGACATGAAGTAGAAAAACAAACTGGAAAACCCATTAAGGTTCTTCGATCAGATCGAGGAGGTGAATACCTTAGCCGGGAATTCCTAGACTATCTTAAGGAAAATGGCATAGTCTCTCAATGGACTCCACCAGGAACACCTCAACTCAACGGGGTTTCAGAACGGAGAAATCGGACTCTATTGGATATGGTTCGATCCATGATGAGCTTCACAGACCTCCCTGATTTTCTTTGGGGACACTTCATTATTAACTTCAATCTATTTACTGAATAGGGTTCCCTCTAAAACCGTTCCTACCACACCGTATGAGATATGGCACGGTAAGAAACCAAGTCTGAGTCATCTCAGAATTTGGGGTTGTCCGGCTCATGTCAAAAGACAACAAGCGGACAAGTTAGAGTTTAGGTCCTTTAGAGCTCGATTCATAGGATATCCTAAAGAGTCATTAGGATACTATTTCTACATTCCAGAAGACCACAATGTGATTGTGAGTCGACATGCCATATTTCTTGAAAAATAGTTTATTCAAGATAGCGGCATTGGAAAGCAGATTAAGCTTGATGAGAAAGTCTCACAAGCAGAACGAGCTAAGGACCAAGTGGAACCAAATCAGGTTGAGCCAATAAGAACACTACCTCCTCCACCTCGTAGATCGGAAAGAGTTTCCCGTCCCCCTGAAAGATACTTAGGTATTATTTCAGAGGATGTAGAGGAAATGTTCCTCATAGGTAATGGTGCTCATGGTGATGATCCCAAAACCTACAACGAGGCGATATCAGATATCGACTCCGAGAAATGGCTTGAGGCAATGAAGTCAGAGAATTGACTCGATGCACTCAAACCAAGTCTGGACCTTGGTAGATCCACCAGAAGGTATAGTACCTATTGGGTGTAAATGGATCTTCAAGAGAAAGATTGGTGCAGATGGGAATGTGGAGACATTCAAGGCTAGACTGGTGGCAAAAGGTTATAGTCAACGCGAAGGCATTGACTATCAGGATACCTTTTCCCCGGTAGCTATGCTAAAATCCATCCGCACATTGCTTGCTGTTGCAGCCTATTTCGATTATGAAATATGGCAAATGGACGTGAAAACGGCATTCCTAAATGGATATCTTGAGGAAGATATCTATATGGAACAGCCGCTAGGTTTCACATCCAGTGATACTGATCACAAGGTTTGCAAGCTGCAAAGGTCCATATATGGACTTAAGCAAGCATCTCGGAGCTGGAACACTCGTTTCAATGATGTGATCAAAAAGTTTGGTTTCATCAAAAATGAAGAGGAACCATGTGTTTTCAAAAGGGTCAGTGGGAGCGCTGTTGTCTTCCTCGTATTGTACGTGGATGACATCCTCCTTATTGGGAATGATATTCCCATGTTGACATCAGTCAAGATGTGGTTGTCCAAGGAATTCTCCATGAAAGACCTAGGTGAAGCATCCTTTATTCTAGGAATTAAGGTCTATAGGGATAGACCGAATAGGATGCTAGGACTTTCACAGAAGATGTACATAGAGGAAGTACTAAAGAGGTTTAGTATGGAAAACTCTAAGAGGGGATTAATACCCTTCAGACATGGTATTCATCTTTCCAAGAAGATGTGCCCCAGCACACCTGAGGAAATAGAACGCATGAGCAAGATCCCTTATGCTTCTGCAATAGGGAGCCTCATGTATGCCATGCTATGTACACGACCTGATATAGCCCATGCTGTGAGTGTCACAAGCAGATATCAGTCAAATCCAGGTGAAGAACACTGGACTTCTGTGAAATGTATCCTTAAGTACTTGAGAAGAACTAAGGATATGATGTTGGTCTTTGGTAATGGAGAACTCCAAGTTCCAGGGATACACAGACTCGGACTTCATGTCCGATATAGATGATCGAAAGTCGACATCTGGAAGTCTGTTTGTGTGCAATGGTGGAGCTGTCAGCTGGAAGAGTTCCAAGCAAACTGTGATAGCAGATTCCACCATGGAAGCAGAATATATAGCTGCATCAGAGGCTGCATTCTGGTACAAGAAGTTTGCCAGCGATTACCTCTTTACTGAGAAAGGCGCCATAGCCCTTGCTAAGGAGCGAGGTCTCACCAGAGGTCAAGATTACCTTGAGTCAAAGAGAGTCTCCACAGATAATGTGGCAGACCCACTTACAAAGCCGTTGGGCCAGCAGAAGATCGAAGCCCACCTTGAGAAGATGGGACTTAGACTTGTAGCCAATTGGCTTTAGGACAAGTGGGAGATTGTTAGATATATGTGCCCTAGAAGCCAGAATTGGCTGACACTTGTAATACACTTCTAGGGGCAAAATTATAATTTTGACTATAATTAATGAAATGGGTTATTTTCTATCACATATGTGTATTTAGTGTCTGTGATACATCCTTTGAGTTAATGGTAATGATAATTCATATTTTCAAGAGTTGAAAATTTAAGACATGAATAATCATTATTAACTCATAAACAGCTCCCGACCAGAGGATCATCACGAGGATGGTGATTGATCCGGAAGGTTGGTGTACGATCGCTTCTCTTTAGTAGATGAGTCTTGAGTCTACGGTGTGGAGACACCGGAGCGAGAGTACAGGTACTCGTTAGAGAACGAGGGCACTGAGCGTGACCACCTCGAGTAGTCATTAGGGAAGTCTACCTTCTCGTCAATGACTGACTCGATGCTGCAGTAGTGTGTCTGGTTCTTTGACCTGAGATGCATCGGCAGTTCACCTTGAGGGTGTTATAGTTTGACTACACCATTACTCGGTCTCCTAGCCATATGGAACCCTGAGGTGTATGTTGGCTATAGCATGTTCATTGTAGGAACTGGATTGCATCAAGATGGAATCTATCTACCTCGGTGGTAGAGGAGTAGCCCTATGATGATCATGAGAATCAAGTCCAGAAATCCATGGCCATGGTAGAGTGAAATAATAGAAAGAGTTTCTATTTAGATTTTCACATTGGACTCGAATCGAATGATTACATCATATGACAGAGACTAGGGTTTGACGAGTTCACCTTAACCCTAATCTGATCGGGGCTCAAGATAGAAGAACTTAATCACACAGGTAGCTGCACCAAGAGGTTCGCATTCAGCTCTGATGGGTTGCCACCATATACTGCTAGGTGTCACTGGTGGATTTTGGGAGCAATTAGAATGATTTAGATGATCGATCATTCTAGCTGTTCGAATCAGAAGAGTTCTGATCCATCGAAAGGAGTTTCGATGATGTCTATGATAGAGATCATGACATATCCCATTACCATACAGAACTGAACCTAACTGGGTCACACAAACAAGGGTTTGAATCTGGTGATCATCAATTGAACTGATCTAGTTCAATTGATCTGAATGAGATTCAATTAGGTTCAAGGAAATCGTGCTAGCACTCGATTGAACCTAACGTTCTTCTTTTACTATCATAAATAAGTTGTCCTGACTGAGCCAAAGGAGTTTGTGCTCAATCAGAGGCCTTCATATGGTCTGACTGGAGGTTGTCCAAGTCAGAATAGGTTGTCTTATTTGTAAGACATTACCTGCCATTTTTGGTCACCTGCCATTTCTTGTTCTTTGACTTTGGTCAAAAGTCTACCTTTGACTGGTCAAACGTTGACCATTGACCCTTTGACTTTTGACCACATGTCATGCACCTATTGGAGAGCTGGTGGGGGCCTGTCCCCCTGCCAGAACCTGGCAAGGAGAAGGGCGCACGCCAAGGGTGGCGTGAGCCCAAGTAGGAGGCGCCTAGGAGTCCTTGTTGGACAAGGACTCCACCTCCCTTTTGGATTCCAATCAGAGTTCTACTAAGAATCCAGTTTGACTGGTCTTAGGCGCCCTCTAAGGAGGAATCCAGGGGTCTCTATTCCAACCAATCAGATTTAGATCTGATTTCACAAAGGGTTGTGATTGGTTGAGAGGAAGAGGAGTTGGATCACAAGAGGTCTATAAATAAGACCCTGCGCCCAACCCTAATTCCAAAGTAAGAGTGAATGCTATTAGACACGCCCCAAGGCTGCCTCTCCCCTCCTTCTCCACACCATAGTCTCTTCTCCCCTTGCTCTCCACGTCCAAAAGTGTTTTGGATTTAGGTTGGTGCGATTCAGATCAAGGAAAGGCGATCAAAAGCAAGAAGGCTGCGCTGCTGCAAAAGGACGACTGCAGATCTTCAAAAGAGTTTTGAAGATCCTCCAGATCAGATCCAGATCTGATTTTTGGAGGTGTGATAGAGAAGAAGAGGATCTCCAGATCCAACCCGAGTGGATACCGGTAGAGGCCAGGCGCTTGCGTGGCTAAGATCCAGAACCTTCCGCTGCAATCAGGATCATCTACAGGGTAATAGGATTACCCAAATCAGGTAAATTAAATTTAATTTAATTTATCTTATTTTATTTTATTTATTAAAATAATAAGAATCAGATCTAAAACATATCAAGATCTGATTGAGATCAAGAGAAAATTTTTGAAATATATCTCTTGATCTAATCAGATCTGAACGAACCTGGACCGAAAAATCAGGATTTTCCTTCAAAAATATAATTATGAAAAAATTTATTTAAATCAAAATAGCTTTTCGATATTATTATAATAGTATAGTAATATATTATTATATTATATTATATTATATTATATTATATTATTATACTATACTATATAATAATATATTATATTAATTTATATTATATAATTTAAATTAGAGGCATCAGCCTCCATCCGTCGCATATTTATTTTTCTATTTGATACGTGTAAGAGCCTGCACCTCCAACCTACCATGGTACTTTGATGAAATCGCTGTGGCCTTTTGCGGCACAGAGAACTCATAGGAGCGGAGGAGAGATCCTAGCCGTAGGCGAGGATTCTAGCAATGGAGACATTAACGGCCTGGCCAACGGACTCGAGGGACTCCTAAGCGACATCGGCGCTAGCCTCGAGGGAGCATAGGAGGTCGCGTACGATGTGGGCAGCAGCCGCCAGGAGTGCTACAATCTCCTTCATCAGGCCAAAGCCTACTACAGCATATAGAGGACTCGCGGGGGAAGATAAGAGATTTCCGACTATGGGCGAGGATCCCAGAAGATCGCGTACAATGTAGGCGATGGAGGCTTCTCCATTGGCAACGATGGAGGCTTCTCCATTGGCAGAGCCTCCATCCGCCAACCTCCGTCTTAAGGCCTCTGAGTACCATGCCCAGGTAGCTTGGATCCGAAAGATCTTAAAGCGCGTTGGCCTTGCCCACAGTAGCATAGTGAACGCACCCTAGGTAGCGAGATTCTCACGGCCGTCCTACTCGCAGTCGATGACAATGACGACAAGGGGATAGAAAAGGGATGGAATGAGAGGAGATGATAGGGGAGGAGAGGACACAGTGGTGGCAAAGTCCTTTTGTAGGCGAACGCAATGGCCTCGGGTTGCTGCTAATCGCATGGGGGTTTTAGCATTCCATGGGGTTTAGCGTGAGTCTCGGGCAGAATAGCAGTTTTTAAATCCTTTCAGGGAACAAGTTTGGATGGATCAATTGGGTTTTGGAAGACAGTATAGTATAGTGGGAAGAAGTCTTGATTTTTCGAATGGTTTGCTGAATTAATTTCCATAGAATGATTTGCAAAGATAAAATATTTATTAAATTAATTAATTTTAACAAAAGAAACCGCTCAGAATAGTCCACTAACAAGACTGACTTCGTGATGATATTAAGTACAGAGAAGCACCTAAGTTATCTTAGGAGCGTACGTGAATATTGAGCTTAAAGATGCTATTATCATTAGCGACAATGATGGCTGACAGACAACATTGTCGGTGCTGCTATTAGAAGAGTTGGAGGTATAGGAGGAGAGGACCGCTATTAGAAGAGTTGGAGGTATAGGAGGAGATGATCGAAGGAGAAAAGGAAGGAGAGATGGAAGGGTTTAAAAATGATTAAAGATAAAAACAGTAAGAAATGATGGATTTAGGAAGAAGTTTCATGGAATCAGGATTGTCGAATCTTTACAAGATTTGTTCGATGCTCATAATCTAAACTACATACAAGATATATTTATGGGTGCAGAATTTGGTTGACGTCGGATCGAACTGGAGTTGAGGAAGAAGAGGTCGCCGTCGATGATCTGCAAAATAAAGTTCCATCCAGAGTCGTCGATGGTGGCTTCGGTAGGATCCTCCGATGATCAAGTCAGCTTTTCTGACCAACAAAAATAGAGTGCTCGGTAAAGAATTTGGTAGAATTTTGGGGAAGGAGAAAAGAGCTTAAAGAAAATATATCTAGAGGGTTTCTTTTTATAGACGGAGCCGGTAACAGACTGATAGTGACAGTCGTAGCCATCTGATAGCAGGCCGCTCGAAGCCACGTGGAGTCTGTCATGGAGGGAGACACCGCCTGTAGTGCCACCTGCAGCAGACTGATAGTGATAAGCATAACTGTCTGATAGTGGATCGTTCGGAGCCGCATGAAGTTTGTCACAGAGGGAGGCATCGTCTATAGCAGACTGATAGTGACAGTCGTAACCGTCCGATAGTAGGCTTCTCGGGGCCACGTGGAGTTTGTTACGAAGAAAGGTGTCCGTTGTCGTGATGTAGCCATTCGTTGAGATTTAATAGTCAAAGTTCGAAGGAAGTAGGCGTTGGTTGGTGAAAAGCTTTGACATATATCAATTCCAGAGGAGTTCGAACTCCTAAAGGGAATACGACCCATAATACGGCAATACATGACATTGACCACACTGTCTTATGCAAATAGTACATTAGGAAGGAGAAAGTGGAGAGCAATGGTTTCAAATTTAATTTCGTCCATTATGGCTTTACTCAGTTAAAGAGCCTACCTAATCTATTAGCAAGCCTTACTAGTGAAGTCGAGTTCCTAATATATTGCATAGGTCTTGCCAGATGGGCTTGCAGTATCTTAGAGGCAAATTCACTTCCATATACTATAACATATGGTGAAGGCAATGTGTTGTTGTCTGAAAGACCAATTTTACCCATTAATTCTGATCGATCACCTCTGGAATAAGGCCATGCATTTTAAAAAGTTCTGATGAGCTGATGTGGATGGTAGTTTGATGTTTAGTTATGTTTCGAAGTGATCCCCTAAACAATGATCCAAGAACCATACGGTTTGATGTGCTAGCCTGTTTTAGAAAGGACAAATTAAGGAATAGCTAGTTCAGTTGGTGAATGAAGGCAAATAACATGCGTACAGAAAGTAGTTATGTAGAACACTTCTGAATGCAAGCATGTTCATCAGTTAGGCCAAAAGCTCGTAGTTGGATGACAAGGACATTTATAACATTGTCACAAATTGATCGAGCTCATTAACAACAAACTTGTTATAAAATTTAACCATAAACTTATTTCTATTAAGCAATACATTTAGAATAGTTATGTTGGACAAAACATATTGCAGAGATCACAGATGACCGAGCAACAACCGTAAAAGGTGACAAGTAATTTTTTTAGTGCCTTTTCTTCTCTTTTGGCCTAAAAGCATGAGTAATTAATTCATGAGGAGAAAAAAGAGCCGTTGGACATCTTTTATAATAATTGTGATGATGGTGGTGGTGCTGATGATGGTGAATGTATCAAGAGAATGACAGCACTGCAAAAACCAGCTTCAGGCAAAAAAAAAAAAGAAAAAGAGAAAGAGAAACAAGAGTGAAAATTGATGCTTATTCCGAAGATCCAGTAACAAAATAAGAGTGTAATATGAGCACACCCCTGTAACATTATTTGTTCTTCTACAGCCATGATACAGAAGAAAAACACAAAGAAAGTTGAAGTAAAATACAGGCAAAAAGTCCCACCTCTATCTTTCACAATTTTCTCCAATTATTTCAAAATACATGAGAAAGGGAGGGAGGGCAGGAGAATGTCAAGAACTCAAAAGAAATCCACATTGAATTCATTTGCCAATTCCCCTCGAGGAATATCGAAGCAGGCCTCCGACGGGTCTCGAGACAGCGACCTGATCAGGTAGCCATTGTAATCCTGTGTACTCTGTGCATGGTGCTGGTTCTCAAGCCATGGACTAATCTTCTCTTCAAAAGTTTCCACCCCATTGGTCTGAATCTGAGTTAACGAGTCTACCTTCTTTTCAGAAGCCCAATTCAGAACCTCAGTCCCCAACACATTGTTCACGTCTGCTCCCACATTGCAGTTCCAATTACTACTGTTACTTGAGCTCTCCCCATAGCCATAATTCTCCGAAACATCCAACACACTACCATAATCACAAAATCCTGAGCTGTTTAACAACTCATTCTGGTTAGGAGGCCTAAAAGCTTGCTGAATTTGGTTGTAAAGGTTCGAGCTAGTCTCCACTGGATCAACACCCACCTGGATATCAATCAAGGGGAAAGGATCGAAAACCGGCTTCACTGGCTGATGCTCTGTGGAGCCGCTACTGCTTGAATTGTTCAAACCAGGCTTCTCCACCGGTGCTTCCATCTCGCTCAATGGCTTGTGTGTGCTCGGGTCGATCCCCTTGTGGCGAAGTTTCTTTTTGAGGCATGAATTCCAGAAGTTCTTGATCTCATTGTCTGTTCTCCCTGGCAAGTGGGATGCAATTTGAGACCACCTGCAATTCCAAAATAGGAGAAGGTTGAGCAACGGGTAACGGAAGTACTTTTTAATTAAATGTGGTCACCAGGAGACTTGCCAAGGTCTGGTTCGTACCTATTGCCCAATATCTCATGTAGGCCTATGATCAAGTCCTCTTCTTGCGGTGAGAAGCTGCCCCTCTTGAGGTCTGGCCTCAAGTAATTTATCCACCTCAGTCTGCAGCTCTTCCCACATCTTTGCAATCCTAGATAAAGAAAAAGTGTGATGAATCGATGCAAAGAGAATGATGAGAAAATGTTGTTTAAAAAGTAGAGAGCAAAAATATACCTGCTAGTTTTGGCACAGAGCTCCAACAGCCAATCCCATATCTGATGATGTGATTGTAGAGCTTCTCATCTTCTTCAGGAGACCACAGCCCTTTCCTGAGCTTCTGCTTAGGACAGCAGGATCGCCGTCCCATTCCTCTCGATGGACGACCGAGAATTCTGCGTGACAGGATCTGTGGATGAGCTTTGATGTGGTTTGCTTGTGAGAGGGGAACCCAAGTAAATCAGCAGCCGAATTATATAGAATACAGTTGTATGATTAATATAGAAGAAAGTTGAAGAGAAACGCGGGGGGGGAGGGAGGGAGAGACCCACACGGAGAGAGAAGTAGAAGAAGCTAGCACAAGAAGGTGAAACAATCAAGTGGTTTTTAAGCAAGGCTTTGATGTTCTTGCATTGCAAATGGATTGCAATTCAAGGTATCTCCAGTTATAGGAAACGAGTGAATAAAAAAAAAAAAAAAAAAAAATTCTGAAAAGAGGTTAGCAAGAGTGGGGGGAGGGACTTGAGTTGGGAGAGATGGAGGGAAAGATAAAAGCTTTTTTGGTTAGTTGGAGAAATGACACCCATCTATATATTAGATATCAAACTCAGCTTCACTTGGTTGAGGGTAAGGAAGCTTCATATTACCACCACCATACATTAAAATAAACTACAGACATACACACATATCTACTTGCCTTCAAAAGTTCGATTCCTAATCGGTATATACGATTCATCGCCATCTCATTTCGTTGCACAAAAACTAGGATTCATGTAATGGTTGGTAGGTTGCATGCCAATAATTCATCGGTCTCAACAACCACAGACAGCATATCTGTATGCATCTTGCCGAGCACTACAACCACAGAATTGTGAAGAATCTACGTGGCTCACTTTGCCGTATGTTAACATCTTTGTCATCATGGACGGACATTCTGAATGGTTTTTTCGCCTTGTTCCTTCGACGGACAATTATGGATTCAGCAATTGACCTGCACCTCAGTGTTATTCTCAGCAAAGTAGATTCCTAGTTAACCATCAAAAACAGTAGTTCTGCATACAGAAAGCCTTGAGCTAACATCCTAATGATTCTATTTAAGATTCAGAAGAATTCCATTCATCTTTTTCCATTACATAAGGAGGAATTTTTTTTTTATTTTTATTTTTTTTTAAAAATTAATTA